>JAMJFZ010000306.1:0-106614 GCA_026225945.1 Cricetomys ansorgei
GAAACGCCATGCACTGTTCCAATCACGGAATCCACTATTTCGGGCACACCGACCGTGTTTCCCTGAGACACAGGCATGCAAATGCCTTCCAAAACATCTCCAGTCCCCTGTGACGCGAGGGTTAAGCTTCCAGACCGGCTTGAGACCAAGGCAGTAACTTTCAACTGGGGCTCAAGTGCCAACATTTGGCTCCTGGCTAACTCTGCGGAGGCAGGCAACTTCCACGGAGGCTCCTTCACGCCTGGACTCTGAACCTTCTGCCCCAGCAATGAGCAAACAAGCTCATTGCTGGGGCAGAAGGGTTCAGAGAATCCATTCAGGGACCCTTCGGGACACATGGATAGCCTCTTCTCGCTGCCCTGAAAACCTCCCTTCTTCAGACCCTGCTCATTTGCACTCCCACCCGTGACTCCTGATCCTTCTGCTGAGCCACTGGGTCCCTGTTCTTAAATTCCACGAACCCCTTCCTGTTTTGTCCCGGGTTCTTTCTGCTCACAGGAACTTGTGGCTGATGCTCCCCTTTGCATCTTTGCAGTAGGCAAGATCAAGGAGCCCTCCTCCATTATGGGTCAATGTCAGCTTTTTCACTTACACCAGCTGCTTCTTTCAAGGGTCAGCAGACTGGATGTTCGAACCACTGGAACGGTAGCCACATGTAGGAGCTAGCATGTAGACACTGAGTACTGAATCCAGGCCCCTGCTAGGGCAAGCAGGCATCATAAATGCTCTGGAGGTGATTTTGTAGAAAACAACTCTCCCTTTGGATGCCAGCACATCTCCATCATCTGATTTCTTCATTGCTGGTAGAAACGTTCTGCCACGCTTGTGGACATGGGCCTGTCACCGAGCTGCAACAGTGCTTGAAGCAGAAGCATGGGTTGTCTGTGAGGGGAGCTCAGATAGATCCTATCTCAAAAAACTGAAAGGGAATGAATAGAAAAGACAAGGAAAGGAAACGAAAGGAAAGCAAAGGAAATGTTTGGATCGTACCTCTCCAGGATTCACAAAGTCCTGGGTTTGATCCTGAGCACCCAAACACTTAAGAGAAACAGAAGGTTCTAACAGGGCCTGTGCATATGAGGCAGCAATTCTCATGCAGCGGGCACAACCAATGTGGAGCGTGAAGAACATTGTCCCAGGATTCGATTAAGAACTGCTGCGTGTCAGACATTTGCATTAAGATTCATACAAGTTGCTTCGCAAAACAAAAGTTGCTAATTAGCAACAGAAGAACTTCATTATCGGGGTCCCCACAACACGAGAAAGTGTATTCAAGTGTGGCGGTCTTAGGAAGGTTGAGAACCACTGTGTAGAAATAAGTCACACCTGAGTGAATCATGCTCCATAGCAGATCATGATCAGCCCTTAGTGATTGTGGAGACTTGCTATACTGGGGGTGCTGAATCAAATATTGTAGGGGCATTTCGGACATGTAAACAGCCACTTTGGTCATTTCTCTTTATGACCCCTTTTGCCATGAACAGGTGTCAATGTTCTTTCGAACCCAACGCTGATCCCCTCAGGATGTGGTGTTCATTTCTGAACTTTGTCCTGTAACTCGAGAAGCGCCATGCGTTGTTCCCACCATGGAATACACTATTTCGGGCAAACCGACTGTGTGTCCATGAGACACAATCATGTGAATGGCTTCAAAAACATCTCCAGTCCCCTGTGAAGCTAGGGTTCAGCCTCCAGACCAGCTTGAGACAGATGCAGTTACTATCAAGTGGGACACGTGCGCCACCGTGTGGCAGCAGACTGCCACTGCGGAGGCAGGCAGCTTCCAGGGAGTTGCCTTCATGGTTGCCCTCTGAACCCTTCTGCCCCAGCCATGAGCAGTAACTGCTCATGGCTGGGGCAGAAGGGTTCAGAGAATTCATTCAAGGACCCTTCCGGACACGTGGTGAGCCTCTTCTCGCCGCCATGAGAACCTCCCTTCTTCTGACTATGCTCAGGCGCACCCTCACCCGTGCGTCCTGATCCTCCTGCTGAGCCCCAGGGTCCTCTCTCTAAAATTCCAGGAACCCCTTCCGGTCCTTTCCCTGGTTCTTTCTGCTTACAAGATCTTGTGGCTGACTCTACTCTTTGCTTTTTTCCCCGGGGCAAGATCAAGGAGCCCTCCACCATTACGGGTCAATGTCAGCTTTTTAACTTACAGGAGCTGGTCTCTGCAGGGGTCACCAATGTGGATGTTGGAACTTCTGCCAAGGTAGCCACATAGAGCGGCTACCATCTAGATGCTGAGGACTGAATCCAGGCCCCTGCGAGGTCACTCAGACATCATAAACGCTTGCAGGTTTTCTTGGAGAAAAAAATTCTCATATATGATGCCTGCACATCTCCACCTTCTGATCCCATCATTGTTTGGAAGAAGGTCTGCAATGCTTGGGGACACAGCCTGTACCGAAACACAAGGGTGACTGAGTCGGAAGGATGGAATGTATGAGCAGAGAACCAGGAACGATCCTGACTCGGAAATTTAGAAACGAAACAATAGAAAAGAAAGAAGGAAAAGAAATGAAAAGGAAAAAAGGAAGAAAAGGTTCGGGTCGTACCTCTCAAGTATTCACAAAGTCCTGGGTTTGATTCTGAACACTCAACCACTTAAAGGAAACCAAAGGTTATAAAAGGGCCTGTGCATATAGGCCAGCAATTCTCATGCTGAGGGGCTCAAGCCAGTTGGGGCTTGAGCGACTGTGTCCCAGGTTTCGATTAAGAACTGCTGCATGTCAGACATTTGCAATACGTTTGATAGAAGTAGCTTTGCAAAACAACACTTACAAGTTAGCAACAGAATAATTTCATTGTTGGGGTTCTCACAACACGAGGAATTGTCTTCAAGTGTGGCAGTCGCAGGAAGTTTGACAACCACTGTGTAGAAACAAGTCACAGCTGACTGAATCATGCTCGACAGCAGATCGTGATCAGACCGTAGTGATTGTGGAGAGTCGGTATTTTGTGGGTCCTGAATCAAATATTGTAGGGTCACTTCGGACTTGTAAACAGCCGCTTTGGCCATTTTATTTTATGACCCCTTTTGCCAAGAACAGATGTCAATGATCTTTCCAAGCCCACGACGATCCCCTCAGGATGTGGTGTTCATTTCTGACTTTGTCCTGTAAATCGAGAAACGCCATGCACTGTTCCAATCACGGAATCCACTATTTCGGGCACAACCGACCGTGTTTCCCTGAGACACAGGCATGCAAATGCCTTCCAAAACATCTCCAGTCCCCTGTGACGCGAGGGTTAAGCTTCCAGACCGGCTTGAGACCAAGGCAGTAACTTTCAACTGGGGCTCAAGTGCCAACATTTGGCTCCTGGCTAACTCTGCGGAGGCAGGCAACTTCCACGGAGGCTCCTTCACGCCTGGACTCTGAACCCTTCTGCCCCAGCAATGAGCAAACAAGCTCATTGCTGGGGCAGAAGGGTTCAGAGAATCCATTCAGGGACCCTTCGGGACACATGGATAGCCTCTTCTCGCTGCCCTGAAAACCTCCCTTCTTCAGACCCTGCTCATTTGCACTCCCACCCGTGACTCCTGATCCTTCTGCTGAGCCACTGGGTCCCTGTTCTTAAATTCCACGAACCCCTTCCTGTTTTGTCCCGGGTTCTTTCTGCTCACAGGAACTTGTGGCTGATGCTCCCCTTTGCATCTTTGCAGTAGGCAAGATCAAGGAGCCCTCCTCCATTATGGGTCAATGTCAGCTTTTTCACTTACACCAGCTGCTTCTTTCAAGGGTCAGCAGACTGGATGTTCGAACCACTGGAACGGTAGCCACATGTAGGAGCTAGCATGTAGACACTGAGTACTGAATCCAGGCCCCTGCTAGGGCAAGCAGGCATCATAAATGCTCTGGAGGTGATTTTGTAGAAAACAACTCTCCCTTTGGATGCCAGCACATCTCCATCATCTGATTTCTTCATTGCTGGTAGAAACGTTCTGCCACGCTTGTGGACATGGGCCTGTCACCGAGCTGCAACAGTGCTTGAAGCAGAAGCATGGGTTGTCTGTGAGGGGAGCTCAGATAGATCCTATCTCAAAAAACTGAAAGGGAATGAATAGAAAAGACAAGGAAAGGAAACGAAAGGAAAGCAAAGGAAATGTTTGGATCGTACCTCTCCAGGATTCACAAAGTCCTGGGTTTGATCCTGAGCACCCAAACACTTAAGAGAAACAGAAGGTTCTAACAGGGCCTGTGCATATGAGGCAGCAATTCTCATGCAGCGGGCACAACCAATGTGGAGCGTGAAGAACATTGTCCCAGGATTCGATTAAGAACTGCTGCGTGTCAGACATTTGCATTAAGATTCATACAAGTTGCTTCGCAAAACAAAAGTTGCTAATTAGCAACAGAAGAACTTCATTATCGGGGTCCCCACAACACGAGAAAGTGTATTCAAGTGTGGCGGTCTTAGGAAGGTTGAGAACCACTGTGTAGAAATAAGTCACACCTGAGTGAATCATGCTCCATAGCAGATCATGATCAGCCCTTAGTGATTGTGGAGACTTGCTATACTGGGGGTGCTGAATCAAATATTGTAGGGGCATTTCGGACATGTAAACAGCCACTTTGGTCATTTCTCTTTATGACCCCTTTTGCCATGAACAGGTGTCAATGTTCTTTCGAACCCAACGCTGATCCCCTCAGGATGTGGTGTTCATTTCTGAACTTTGTCCTGTAACTCGAGAAGCGCCATGCGTTGTTCCCACCATGGAATACACTATTTCGGGCAAACCGACTGTGTGTCCATGAGACACAATCATGTGAATGGCTTCAAAAACATCTCCAGTCCCCTGTGAAGCTAGGGTTCAGCCTCCAGACCAGCTTGAGACAGATGCAGTTACTATCAAGTGGGACACGTGCGCCACCGTGTGGCAGCAGACTGCCACTGCGGAGGCAGGCAGCTTCCAGGGAGTTGCCTTCATGGTTGCCCTCTGAACCCTTCTGCCCCAGCCATGAGCAGTAACTGCTCATGGCTGGGGCAGAAGGGTTCAGAGAATTCATTCAAGGACCCTTCCGGACACGTGGTGAGCCTCTTCTCGCCGCCATGAGAACCTCCCTTCTTCTGACTATGCTCAGGCGCACCCTCACCCGTGCGTCCTGATCCTCCTGCTGAGCCCCAGGGTCCTCTCTCTAAAATTCCAGGAACCCCTTCCGGTCCTTTCCCTGGTTCTTTCTGCTTACAAGATCTTGTGGCTGACTCTACTCTTTGCTTTTTTCCCCGGGGCAAGATCAAGGAGCCCTCCACCATTACGGGTCAATGTCAGCTTTTTAACTTACAGGAGCTGGTCTCTGCAGGGGTCACCAATGTGGATGTTGGAACTTCTGCAAAGGTAGCCACATAGAGCGGCTACCATCTAGATGCTGAGGACTGAATCCAGGCCCCTGCGAGGTCACTCAGACATCATAAACGCTTGCAGGTTTTCTTGGAGAAAAAAATTCTCATATATGATGCCTGCACATCTCCACCTTCTGATCCCATCATTGTTTGGAAGAAGGTCTGCAATGCTTGGGGACACAGCCTGTACCGAAACACAAGGGTGACTGAGTCGGAAGGATGGAATGTATGAGCAGAGAACCAGGAACGATCCTGACTCGGAAATTTAGAAACGAAACAATAGAAAAGAAAGAAGGAAAAGAAATGAAAAGGAAAAAAGGAAGAAAAGGTTCGGGTCGTACCTCTCAAGTATTCACAAAGTCCTGGGTTTGATTCTGAACACTCAACCACTTAAAGGAAACCAAAGGTTATAAAAGGGCCTGTGCATATAGGCCAGCAATTCTCATGCTGAGGGGCTCAAGCCAGTTGGGGCTTGAGCGACTGTGTCCCAGGTTTCGATTAAGAACTGCTGCATGTCAGACATTTGCAATACGTTTGATAGAAGTAGCTTTGCAAAACAACACTTACAAGTTAGCAACAGAATAATTTCATTGTTGGGGTTCTCACAACACGAGGAATTGTCTTCAAGTGTGGCAGTCGCAGGAAGTTTGACAACCACTGTGTAGAAACAAGTCACAGCTGACTGAATCATGCTCGACAGCAGATCGTGATCAGACCGTAGTGATTGTGGAGAGTCGGTATTTTGTGGGTCCTGAATCAAATATTGTAGGGTCACTTCGGACTTGTAAACAGCCGCTTTGGCCATTTTATTTTATGACCCCTTTTGCCAAGAACAGATGTCAATGATCTTTCCAAGCCCACGACGATCCCCTCAGGATGTGGTGTTCATTTCTGACTTTGTCCTGTAAATCGAGAAACGCCATGCACTGTTCCAATCACGGAATCCACTATTTCGGGCACACCGACCGTGTTTCCCTGAGACACAGGCATGCAAATGCCTTCCAAAACATCTCCAGTCCCCTGTGACGCGAGGGTTAAGCTTCCAGACCGGCTTGAGACCAAGGCAGTAACTTTCAACTGGGGCTCAAGTGCCAACATTTGGCTCCTGGCTAACTCTGCGGAGGCAGGCAACTTCCACGGAGGCTCCTTCACGCCTGGACTCTGAACCCTTCTGCCCCAGCAATGAGCAAACAAGCTCATTGCTGGGGCAGAAGGGTTCAGAGAATCCATTCAGGGACCCTTCGGGACACATGGATAGCCTCTTCTCGCTGCCCTGAAAACCTCCCTTCTTCAGACCCTGCTCATTTGCACTCCCACCCGTGACTCCTGATCCTTCTGCTGAGCCACTGGGTCCCTGTTCTTAAATTCCACGAACCCCTTCCTGTTTTGTCCCGGGTTCTTTCTGCTCACAGGAACTTGTGGCTGATGCTCCCCTTTGCATCTTTGCAGTAGGCAAGATCAAGGAGCCCTCCTCCATTATGGGTCAATGTCAGCTTTTTCACTTACACCAGCTGCTTCTTTCAAGGGTCAGCAGACTGGATGTTCGAACCACTGGAACGGTAGCCACATGTAGGAGCTAGCATGTAGACACTGAGTACTGAATCCAGGCCCCTGCTAGGGCAAGCAGGCATCATAAATGCTCTGGAGGTGATTTTGTGAGAAAACAACTCTCCCTTTGGATGCCAGCACATCTCCATCATCTGATTTCTTCATTGCTGGTAGAAACGTTCTGCCACGCTTGTGGACATGGGCCTGTCACCGAGCTGCAACAGTGCTTGAAGCAGAAGCATGGGTTGTCTGTGAGGGGAGCTCAGATAGATCCTATCTCAAAAAACTGAAAGGGAATGAATAGAAAAGACAAGGAAAGGAAACGAAAGGAAAGCAAAGGAAATGTTTGGATCGTACCTCTCCAGGATTCACAAAGTCCTGGGTTTGATCCTGAGCACCCAAACACTTAAGAGAAACAGAAGGTTCTAACAGGGCCTGTGCATATGAGGCAGCAATTCTCATGCAGCGGGCACAACCAATGTGGAGCGTGAAGAACATTGTCCCAGGATTCGATTAAGAACTGCTGCGTGTCAGACATTTGCATTAAGATTCATACAAGTTGCTTCGCAAAACAAAAGTTGCTAATTAGCAACAGAAGAACTTCATTATCGGGGTCCCCACAACACGAGAAAGTGTATTCAAGTGTGGCGGTCTTAGGAAGGTTGAGAACCACTGTGTAGAAATAAGTCACACCTGAGTGAATCATGCTCCATAGCAGATCATGATCAGCCCTTAGTGATTGTGGAGACTTGCTATACTGGGGGTCCTGAATCAAATATTGTAGGGGCATTTCGGACATGTAAACAGCCACTTTGGTCATTTCTCTTTATGACCCCTTTTGCCATGAACAGGTGTCAATGTTCTTTCGAACCCAACGCTGATCCCCTCAGGATGTGGTGTTCATTTCTGAACTTTGTCCTGTAACTCGAGAAGCGCCATGCGTTGTTCCCACCATGGAATACACTATTTCGGGCAAACCGACTGTGTGTCCATGAGACACAATCATGTGAATGGCTTCAAAAACATCTCCAGTCCCCTGTGAAGCTAGGGTTCAGCCTCCAGACCAGCTTGAGACAGATGCAGTTACTATCAAGTGGGACACGTGCGCCACCGTGTGGCAGCAGACTGCCACTGCGGAGGCAGGCAGCTTCCAGGGAGTTGCCTTCATGGTTGCCCTCTGAACCCTTCTGCCCCAGCCATGAGCAGTAACTGCTCATGGCTGGGGCAGAAGGGTTCAGAGAATTCATTCAAGGACCCTTCCGGACACGTGGTGAGCCTCTTCTCGCCGCCATGAGAACCTCCCTTCTTCTGACTATGCTCAGGCGCACCCTCACCCGTGCGTCCTGATCCTCCTGCTGAGCCCCAGGGTCCTCTCTCTAAAATTCCAGGAACCCCTTCCGGTCCTTTCCCTGGTTCTTTCTGCTTACAAGATCTTGTGGCTGACTCTACTCTTTGCTTTTTTCCCCGGGGCAAGATCAAGGAGCCCTCCACCATTACGGGTCAATGTCAGCTTTTTAACTTACAGGAGCTGGTCTCTGCAGGGGTCACCAATGTGGATGTTGGAACTTCTGCAAAGGTAGCCACATAGAGCGGCTACCATCTAGATGCTGAGGACTGAATCCAGGCCCCTGCGAGGTCACTCAGACATCATAAACGCTTGCAGGTTTTCTTGGAGAAAAAAATTCTCATATATGATGCCTGCACATCTCCACCTTCTGATCCCATCATTGTTTGGAAGAAGGTCTGCAATGCTTGGGGACACAGCCTGTACCGAAACACAAGGGTGACTGAGTCGGAAGGATGGAATGTATGAGCAGAGAACCAGGAACGATCCTGACTCGGAAATTTAGAAACGAAACAATAGAAAAGAAAGAAGGAAAAGAAATGAAAAGGAAAAAAGGAAGAAAAGGTTCGGGTCGTACCTCTCAAGTATTCACAAAGTCCTGGGTTTGATTCTGAACACTCAACCACTTAAAGGAAACCAAAGGTTATAAAAGGGCCTGTGCATATAGGCCAGCAATTCTCATGCTGAGGGGCTCAAGCCAGTTGGGGCTTGAGCGACTGTGTCCCAGGTTTCGATTAAGAACTGCTGCATGTCAGACATTTGCAATACGTTTGATAGAAGTAGCTTTGCAAAACAACACTTACAAGTTAGCAACAGAATAATTTCATTGTTGGGGTTCTCACAACACGAGGAATTGTCTTCAAGTGTGGCAGTCGCAGGAAGTTTGACAACCACTGTGTAGAAACAAGTCACAGCTGACTGAATCATGCTCGACAGCAGATCGTGATCAGACCGTAGTGATTGTGGAGAGTCGGTATTTTGTGGGTCCTGAATCAAATATTGTAGGGTCACTTCGGACTTGTAAACAGCCGCTTTGGCCATTTTATTTTATGACCCCTTTTGCCAAGAACAGATGTCAATGATCTTTCCAAGCCCACGACGATCCCCTCAGGATGTGGTGTTCATTTCTGACTTTGTCCTGTAAATCGAGAAACGCCATGCACTGTTCCAATCACGGAATCCACTATTTCGGGCACACCGACCGTGTTTCCCTGAGACACAGGCATGCAAATGCCTTCCAAAACATCTCCAGTCCCCTGTGACGCGAGGGTTAAGCTTCCAGACCGGCTTGAGACCAAGGCAGTAACTTTCAACTGGGGCTCAAGTGCCAACATTTGGCTCCTGGCTAACTCTGCGGAGGCAGGCAACTTCCACGGAGGCTCCTTCACGCCTGGACTCTGAACCCTTCTGCCCCAGCAATGAGCAAACAAGCTCATTGCTGGGGCAGAAGGGTTCAGAGAATCCATTCAGGGACCCTTCGGGACACATGGATAGCCTCTTCTCGCTGCCCTGAAAACCTCCCTTCTTCAGACCCTGCTCATTTGCACTCCCACCCGTGACTCCTGATCCTTCTGCTGAGCCACTGGGTCCCTGTTCTTAAATTCCACGAACCCCTTCCTGTTTTGTCCCGGGTTCTTTCTGCTCACAGGAACTTGTGGCTGATGCTCCCCTTTGCATCTTTGCAGTAGGCAAGATCAAGGAGCCCTCCTCCATTATGGGTCAATGTCAGCTTTTTCACTTACACCAGCTGCTTCTTTCAAGGGTCAGCAGACTGGATGTTCGAACCACTGGAACGGTAGCCACATGTAGGAGCTAGCATGTAGACACTGAGTACTGAATCCAGGCCCCTGCTAGGGCAAGCAGGCATCATAAATGCTCTGGAGGTGATTTTGTAGAAAACAACTCTCCCTTTGGATGCCAGCACATCTCCATCATCTGATTTCTTCATTGCTGGTAGAAACGTTCTGCCACGCTTGTGGACATGGGCCTGTCACCGAGCTGCAACAGTGCTTGAAGCAGAAGCATGGGTTGTCTGTGAGGGGAGCTCAGATAGATCCTATCTCAAAAAACTGAAAGGGAATGAATAGAAAAGACAAGGAAAGGAAACGAAAGGAAAGCAAAGGAAATGTTTGGATCGTACCTCTCCAGGATTCACAAAGTCCTGGGTTTGATCCTGAGCACCCAAACACTTAAGAGAAACAGAAGGTTCTAACAGGGCCTGTGCATATGAGGCAGCAATTCTCATGCAGCGGGCACAACCAATGTGGAGCGTGAAGAACATTGTCCCAGGATTCGATTAAGAACTGCTGCGTGTCAGACATTTGCATTAAGATTCATACAAGTTGCTTCGCAAAACAAAAGTTGCTAATTAGCAACAGAAGAACTTCATTATCGGGGTCCCCACAACACGAGAAAGTGTATTCAAGTGTGGCGGTCTTAGGAAGGTTGAGAACCACTGTGTAGAAATAAGTCACACCTGAGTGAATCATGCTCCATAGCAGATCATGATCAGCCCTTAGTGATTGTGGAGACTTGCTATACTGGGGGTGCTGAATCAAATATTGTAGGGGCATTTCGGACATGTAAACAGCCACTTTGGTCATTTCTCTTTATGACCCCTTTTGCCATGAACAGGTGTCAATGTTCTTTCGAACCCAACGCTGATCCCCTCAGGATGTGGTGTTCATTTCTGAACTTTGTCCTGTAACTCGAGAAGCGCCATGCGTTGTTCCCACCATGGAATACACTATTTCGGGCAAACCGACTGTGTGTCCATGAGACACAATCATGTGAATGGCTTCAAAAACATCTCCAGTCCCCTGTGAAGCTAGGGTTCAGCCTCCAGACCAGCTTGAGACAGATGCAGTTACTATCAAGTGGGACACGTGCGCCACCGTGTGGCAGCAGACTGCCACTGCGGAGGCAGGCAGCTTCCAGGGAGTTGCCTTCATGGTTGCCCTCTGAACCCTTCTGCCCCAGCCATGAGCAGTAACTGCTCATGGCTGGGGCAGAAGGGTTCAGAGAATTCATTCAAGGACCCTTCCGGACACGTGGTGAGCCTCTTCTCGCCGCCATGAGAACCTCCCTTCTTCTGACTATGCTCAGGCGCACCCTCACCCGTGCGTCCTGATCCTCCTGCTGAGCCCCAGGGTCCTCTCTCTAAAATTCCAGGAACCCCTTCCGGTCCTTTCCCTGGTTCTTTCTGCTTACAAGATCTTGTGGCTGACTCTACTCTTTGCTTTTTTCCCCGGGGCAAGATCAAGGAGCCCTCCACCATTACGGGTCAATGTCAGCTTTTTAACTTACAGGAGCTGGTCTCTGCAGGGGTCACCAATGTGGATGTTGGAACTTCTGCAAAGGTAGCCACATAGAGCGGCTACCATCTAGATGCTGAGGACTGAATCCAGGCCCCTGCGAGGTCACTCAGACATCATAAACGCTTGCAGGTTTTCTTGGAGAAAAAAATTCTCATATATGATGCCTGCACATCTCCACCTTCTGATCCCATCATTGTTTGGAAGAAGGTCTGCAATGCTTGGGGACACAGCCTGTACCGAAACACAAGGGTGACTGAGTCGGAAGGATGGAATGTATGAGCAGAGAACCAGGAACGATCCTGACTCGGAAATTTAGAAACGAAACAATAGAAAAGAAAGAAGGAAAAGAAATGAAAAGGAAAAAAGGAAGAAAAGGTTCGGGTCGTACCTCTCAAGTATTCACAAAGTCCTGGGTTTGATTCTGAACACTCAACCACTTAAAGGAAACCAAAGGTTATAAAAGGGCCTGTGCATATAGGCCAGCAATTCTCATGCTGAGGGGCTCAAGCCAGTTGGGGCTTGAGCGACTGTGTCCCAGGTTTCGATTAAGAACTGCTGCATGTCAGACATTTGCAATACGTTTGATAGAAGTAGCTTTGCAAAACAACACTTACAAGTTAGCAACAGAATAATTTCATTGTTGGGGTTCTCACAACACGAGGAATTGTCTTCAAGTGTGGCAGTCGCAGGAAGTTTGACAACCACTGTGTAGAAACAAGTCACAGCTGACTGAATCATGCTCGACAGCAGATCGTGATCAGACCGTAGTGATTGTGGAGAGTCGGTATTTTGTGGGTCCTGAATCAAATATTGTAGGGTCACTTCGGACTTGTAAACAGCCGCTTTGGCCATTTTATTTTATGACCCCTTTTGCCAAGAACAGATGTCAATGATCTTTCCAAGCCCACGACGATCCCCTCAGGATGTGGTGTTCATTTCTGACTTTGTCCTGTAAATCGAGAAACGCCATGCACTGTTCCAATCACGGAATCCACTATTTCGGGCAAACCGACCGTGTTTCCCTGAGACACAGGCATGCAAATGCCTTCCAAAACATCTCCAGTCCCCTGTGACGCGAGGGTTAAGCTTCCAGACCGGCTTGAGACCAAGGCAGTAACTTTCAACTGGGGCTCAAGTGCCAACATTTGGCTCCTGGCTAACTCTGCGGAGGCAGGCAACTTCCACGGAGGCTCCTTCACGCCTGGACTCTGAACCCTTCTGCCCCAGCAATGAGCAAACAAGCTCATTGCTGGGGCAGAAGGGTTCAGAGAATCCATTCAGGGACCCTTCGGGACACATGGATAGCCTCTTCTCGCTGCCCTGAAAACCTCCCTTCTTCAGACCCTGCTCATTTGCACTCCCACCCGTGACTCCTGATCCTTCTGCTGAGCCACTGGGTCCCTGTTCTTAAATTCCACGAACCCCTTCCTGTTTTGTCCCGGGTTCTTTCTGCTCACAGGAACTTGTGGCTGATGCTCCCCTTTGCATCTTTGCAGTAGGCAAGATCAAGGAGCCCTCCTCCATTATGGGTCAATGTCAGCTTTTTCACTTACACCAGCTGCTTCTTTCAAGGGTCAGCAGACTGGATGTTCGAACCACTGGAACGGTAGCCACATGTAGGAGCTAGCATGTAGACACTGAGTACTGAATCCAGGCCCCTGCTAGGGCAAGCAGGCATCATAAATGCTCTGGAGGTGATTTTGTAGAAAACAACTCTCCCTTTGGATGCCAGCACATCTCCATCATCTGATTTCTTCATTGCTGGTAGAAACGTTCTGCCACGCTTGTGGACATGGGCCTGTCACCGAGCTGCAACAGTGCTTGAAGCAGAAGCATGGGTTGTCTGTGAGGGGAGCTCAGATAGATCCTATCTCAAAAAACTGAAAGGGAATGAATAGAAAAGACAAGGAAAGGAAACGAAAGGAAAGCAAAGGAAATGTTTGGATCGTACCTCTCCAGGATTCACAAAGTCCTGGGTTTGATCCTGAGCACCCAAACACTTAAGAGAAACAGAAGGTTCTAACAGGGCCTGTGCATATGAGGCAGCAATTCTCATGCAGCGGGCACAACCAATGTGGAGCGTGAAGAACATTGTCCCAGGATTCGATTAAGAACTGCTGCGTGTCAGACATTTGCATTAAGATTCATACAAGTTGCTTCGCAAAACAAAAGTTGCTAATTAGCAACAGAAGAACTTCATTATCGGGGTCCCCACAACACGAGAAAGTGTATTCAAGTGTGGCGGTCTTAGGAAGGTTGAGAACCACTGTGTAGAAATAAGTCACACCTGAGTGAATCATGCTCCATAGCAGATCATGATCAGCCCTTAGTGATTGTGGAGACTTGCTATACTGGGGGTGCTGAATCAAATATTGTAGGGGCATTTCGGACATGTAAACAGCCACTTTGGTCATTTCTCTTTATGACCCCTTTTGCCATGAACAGGTGTCAATGTTCTTTCGAACCCAACGCTGATCCCCTCAGGATGTGGTGTTCATTTCTGAACTTTGTCCTGTAACTCGAGAAGCGCCATGCGTTGTTCCCACCATGGAATACACTATTTCGGGCAAACCGACTGTGTGTCCATGAGACACAATCATGTGAATGGCTTCAAAAACATCTCCAGTCCCCTGTGAAGCTAGGGTTCAGCCTCCAGACCAGCTTGAGACAGATGCAGTTACTATCAAGTGGGACACGTGCGCCACCGTGTGGCAGCAGACTGCCACTGCGGAGGCAGGCAGCTTCCAGGGAGTTGCCTTCATGGTTGCCCTCTGAACCCTTCTGCCCCAGCCATGAGCAGTAACTGCTCATGGCTGGGGCAGAAGGGTTCAGAGAATTCATTCAAGGACCCTTCCGGACACGTGGTGAGCCTCTTCTCGCCGCCATGAGAACCTCCCTTCTTCTGACTATGCTCAGGCGCACCCTCACCCGTGCGTCCTGATCCTCCTGCTGAGCCCCAGGGTCCTCTCTCTAAAATTCCAGGAACCCCTTCCGGTCCTTTCCCTGGTTCTTTCTGCTTACAAGATCTTGTGGCTGACTCTACTCTTTGCTTTTTTCCCCGGGGCAAGATCAAGGAGCCCTCCACCATTACGGGTCAATGTCAGCTTTTTAACTTACAGGAGCTGGTCTCTGCAGGGGTCACCAATGTGGATGTTGGAACTTCTGCAAAGGTAGCCACATAGAGCGGCTACCATCTAGATGCTGAGGACTGAATCCAGGCCCCTGCGAGGTCACTCAGACATCATAAACGCTTGCAGGTTTTCTTGGAGAAAAAAATTCTCATATATGATGCCTGCACATCTCCACCTTCTGATCCCATCATTGTTTGGAAGAAGGTCTGCAATGCTTGGGGACACAGCCTGTACCGAAACACAAGGGTGACTGAGTCGGAAGGATGGAATGTATGAGCAGAGAACCAGGAACGATCCTGACTCGGAAATTTAGAAACGAAACAATAGAAAAGAAAGAAGGAAAAGAAATGAAAAGGAAAAAAGGAAGAAAAGGTTCGGGTCGTACCTCTCAAGTATTCACAAAGTCCTGGGTTTGATTCTGAACACTCAACCACTTAAAGGAAACCAAAGGTTATAAAAGGGCCTGTGCATATAGGCCAGCAATTCTCATGCTGAGGGGCTCAAGCCAGTTGGGGCTTGAGCGACTGTGTCCCAGGTTTCGATTAAGAACTGCTGCATGTCAGACATTTGCAATACGTTTGATAGAAGTAGCTTTGCAAAACAACACTTACAAGTTAGCAACAGAATAATTTCATTGTTGGGGTTCTCACAACACGAGGAATTGTCTTCAAGTGTGGCAGTCGCAGGAAGTTTGACAACCACTGTGTAGAAACAAGTCACAGCTGACTGAATCATGCTCGACAGCAGATCGTGATCAGACCGTAGTGATTGTGGAGAGTCGGTATTTTGTGGGTCCTGAATCAAATATTGTAGGGTCACTTCGGACTTGTAAACAGCCGCTTTGGCCATTTTATTTTATGACCCCTTTTGCCAAGAACAGATGTCAATGATCTTTCCAAGCCCACGACGATCCCCTCAGGATGTGGTGTTCATTTCTGACTTTGTCCTGTAAATCGAGAAACGCCATGCACTGTTCCAATCACGGAATCCACTATTTCGGGCAAACCGACCGTGTTTCCCTGAGACACAGGCATGCAAATGCCTTCCAAAACATCTCCAGTCCCCTGTGACGCGAGGGTTAAGCTTCCAGACCGGCTTGAGACCAAGGCAGTAACTTTCAACTGGGGCTCAAGTGCCAACATTTGGCTCCTGGCTAACTCTGCGGAGGCAGGCAACTTCCACGGAGGCTCCTTCACGCCTGGACTCTGAACCCTTCTGCCCCAGCAATGAGCAAACAAGCTCATTGCTGGGGCAGAAGGGTTCAGAGAATCCATTCAGGGACCCTTCGGGACACATGGATAGCCTCTTCTCGCTGCCCTGAAAACCTCCCTTCTTCAGACCCTGCTCATTTGCACTCCCACCCGTGACTCCTGATCCTTCTGCTGAGCCACTGGGTCCCTGTTCTTAAATTCCACGAACCCCTTCCTGTTTTGTCCCGGGTTCTTTCTGCTCACAGGAACTTGTGGCTGATGCTCCCCTTTGCATCTTTGCAGTAGGCAAGATCAAGGAGCCCTCCTCCATTATGGGTCAATGTCAGCTTTTTCACTTACACCAGCTGCTTCTTTCAAGGGTCAGCAGACTGGATGTTCGAACCACTGGAACGGTAGCCACATGTAGGAGCTAGCATGTAGACACTGAGTACTGAATCCAGGCCCCTGCTAGGGCAAGCAGGCATCATAAATGCTCTGGAGGTGATTTTGTAGAAAACAACTCTCCCTTTGGATGCCAGCACATCTCCATCATCTGATTTCTTCATTGCTGGTAGAAACGTTCTGCCACGCTTGTGGACATGGGCCTGTCACCGAGCTGCAACAGTGCTTGAAGCAGAAGCATGGGTTGTCTGTGAGGGGAGCTCAGATAGATCCTATCTCAAAAAACTGAAAGGGAATGAATAGAAAAGACAAGGAAAGGAAACGAAAGGAAAGCAAAGGAAATGTTTGGATCGTACCTCTCCAGGATTCACAAAGTCCTGGGTTTGATCCTGAGCACCCAAACACTTAAGAGAAACAGAAGGTTCTAACAGGGCCTGTGCATATGAGGCAGCAATTCTCATGCAGCGGGCACAACCAATGTGGAGCGTGAAGAACATTGTCCCAGGATTCGATTAAGAACTGCTGCGTGTCAGACATTTGCATTAAGATTCATACAAGTTGCTTCGCAAAACAAAAGTTGCTAATTAGCAACAGAAGAACTTCATTATCGGGGTCCCCACAACACGAGAAAGTGTATTCAAGTGTGGCGGTCTTAGGAAGGTTGAGAACCACTGTGTAGAAATAAGTCACACCTGAGTGAATCATGCTCCATAGCAGATCATGATCAGCCCTTAGTGATTGTGGAGACTTGCTATACTGGGGGTGCTGAATCAAATATTGTAGGGGCATTTCGGACATGTAAACAGCCACTTTGGTCATTTCTCTTTATGACCCCTTTTGCCATGAACAGGTGTCAATGTTCTTTCGAACCCAACGCTGATCCCCTCAGGATGTGGTGTTCATTTCTGAACTTTGTCCTGTAACTCGAGAAGCGCCATGCGTTGTTCCCACCATGGAATACACTATTTCGGGCAAACCGACTGTGTGTCCATGAGACACAATCATGTGAATGGCTTCAAAAACATCTCCAGTCCCCTGTGAAGCTAGGGTTCAGCCTCCAGACCAGCTTGAGACAGATGCAGTTACTATCAAGTGGGACACGTGCGCCACCGTGTGGCAGCAGACTGCCACTGCGGAGGCAGGCAGCTTCCAGGGAGTTGCCTTCATGGTTGCCCTCTGAACCCTTCTGCCCCAGCCATGAGCAGTAACTGCTCATGGCTGGGGCAGAAGGGTTCAGAGAATTCATTCAAGGACCCTTCCGGACACGTGGTGAGCCTCTTCTCGCCGCCATGAGAACCTCCCTTCTTCTGACTATGCTCAGGCGCACCCTCACCCGTGCGTCCTGATCCTCCTGCTGAGCCCCAGGGTCCTCTCTCTAAAATTCCAGGAACCCCTTCCGGTCCTTTCCCTGGTTCTTTCTGCTTACAAGATCTTGTGGCTGACTCTACTCTTTGCTTTTTTCCCCGGGGCAAGATCAAGGAGCCCTCCACCATTACGGGTCAATGTCAGCTTTTTAACTTACAGGAGCTGGTCTCTGCAGGGGTCACCAATGTGGATGTTGGAACTTCTGCAAAGGTAGCCACATAGAGCGGCTACCATCTAGATGCTGAGGACTGAATCCAGGCCCCTGCGAGGTCACTCAGACATCATAAACGCTTGCAGGTTTTCTTGGAGAAAAAAATTCTCATATATGATGCCTGCACATCTCCACCTTCTGATCCCATCATTGTTTGGAAGAAGGTCTGCAATGCTTGGGGACACAGCCTGTACCGAAACACAAGGGTGACTGAGTCGGAAGGATGGAATGTATGAGCAGAGAACCAGGAACGATCCTGACTCGGAAATTTAGAAACGAAACAATAGAAAAGAAAGAAGGAAAAGAAATGAAAAGGAAAAAAGGAAGAAAAGGTTCGGGTCGTACCTCTCAAGTATTCACAAAGTCCTGGGTTTGATTCTGAACACTCAACCACTTAAAGGAAACCAAAGGTTATAAAAGGGCCTGTGCATATAGGCCAGCAATTCTCATGCTGAGGGGCTCAAGCCAGTTGGGGCTTGAGCGACTGTGTCCCAGGTTTCGATTAAGAACTGCTGCATGTCAGACATTTGCAATACGTTTGATAGAAGTAGCTTTGCAAAACAACACTTACAAGTTAGCAACAGAATAATTTCATTGTTGGGGTTCTCACAACACGAGGAATTGTCTTCAAGTGTGGCAGTCGCAGGAAGTTTGACAACCACTGTGTAGAAACAAGTCACAGCTGACTGAATCATGCTCGACAGCAGATCGTGATCAGACCGTAGTGATTGTGGAGAGTCGGTATTTTGTGGGTCCTGAATCAAATATTGTAGGGTCACTTCGGACTTGTAAACAGCCGCTTTGGCCATTTTATTTTATGACCCCTTTTGCCAAGAACAGATGTCAATGATCTTTCCAAGCCCACGACGATCCCCTCAGGATGTGGTGTTCATTTCTGACTTTGTCCTGTAAATCGAGAAACGCCATGCACTGTTCCAATCACGGAATCCACTATTTCGGGCAAACCGACCGTGTTTCCCTGAGACACAGGCATGCAAATGCCTTCCAAAACATCTCCAGTCCCCTGTGACGCGAGGGTTAAGCTTCCAGACCGGCTTGAGACCAAGGCAGTAACTTTCAACTGGGGCTCAAGTGCCAACATTTGGCTCCTGGCTAACTCTGCGGAGGCAGGCAACTTCCACGGAGGCTCCTTCACGCCTGGACTCTGAACCCTTCTGCCCCAGCAATGAGCAAACAAGCTCATTGCTGGGGCAGAAGGGTTCAGAGAATCCATTCAGGGACCCTTCGGGACACATGGATAGCCTCTTCTCGCTGCCCTGAAAACCTCCCTTCTTCAGACCCTGCTCATTTGCACTCCCACCCGTGACTCCTGATCCTTCTGCTGAGCCACTGGGTCCCTGTTCTTAAATTCCACGAACCCCTTCCTGTTTTGTCCCGGGTTCTTTCTGCTCACAGGAACTTGTGGCTGATGCTCCCCTTTGCATCTTTGCAGTAGGCAAGATCAAGGAGCCCTCCTCCATTATGGGTCAATGTCAGCTTTTTCACTTACACCAGCTGCTTCTTTCAAGGGTCAGCAGACTGGATGTTCGAACCACTGGAACGGTAGCCACATGTAGGAGCTAGCATGTAGACACTGAGTACTGAATCCAGGCCCCTGCTAGGGCAAGCAGGCATCATAAATGCTCTGGAGGTGATTTTGTAGAAAACAACTCTCCCTTTGGATGCCAGCACATCTCCATCATCTGATTTCTTCATTGCTGGTAGAAACGTTCTGCCACGCTTGTGGACATGGGCCTGTCACCGAGCTGCAACAGTGCTTGAAGCAGAAGCATGGGTTGTCTGTGAGGGGAGCTCAGATAGATCCTATCTCAAAAAACTGAAAGGGAATGAATAGAAAAGACAAGGAAAGGAAACGAAAGGAAAGCAAAGGAAATGTTTGGATCGTACCTCTCCAGGATTCACAAAGTCCTGGGTTTGATCCTGAGCACCCAAACACTTAAGAGAAACAGAAGGTTCTAACAGGGCCTGTGCATATGAGGCAGCAATTCTCATGCAGCGGGCACAACCAATGTGGAGCGTGAAGAACATTGTCCCAGGATTCGATTAAGAACTGCTGCGTGTCAGACATTTGCATTAAGATTCATACAAGTTGCTTCGCAAAACAAAAGTTGCTAATTAGCAACAGAAGAACTTCATTATCGGGGTCCCCACAACACGAGAAAGTGTATTCAAGTGTGGCGGTCTTAGGAAGGTTGAGAACCACTGTGTAGAAATAAGTCACACCTGAGTGAATCATGCTCCATAGCAGATCATGATCAGCCCTTAGTGATTGTGGAGACTTGCTATACTGGGGGTGCTGAATCAAATATTGTAGGGGCATTTCGGACATGTAAACAGCCACTTTGGTCATTTCTCTTTATGACCCCTTTTGCCATGAACAGGTGTCAATGTTCTTTCGAACCCAACGCTGATCCCCTCAGGATGTGGTGTTCATTTCTGAACTTTGTCCTGTAACTCGAGAAGCGCCATGCGTTGTTCCCACCATGGAATACACTATTTCGGGCAAACCGACTGTGTGTCCATGAGACACAATCATGTGAATGGCTTCAAAAACATCTCCAGTCCCCTGTGAAGCTAGGGTTCAGCCTCCAGACCAGCTTGAGACAGATGCAGTTACTATCAAGTGGGACACGTGCGCCACCGTGTGGCAGCAGACTGCCACTGCGGAGGCAGGCAGCTTCCAGGGAGTTGCCTTCATGGTTGCCCTCTGAACCCTTCTGCCCCAGCCATGAGCAGTAACTGCTCATGGCTGGGGCAGAAGGGTTCAGAGAATTCATTCAAGGACCCTTCCGGACACGTGGTGAGCCTCTTCTCGCCGCCATGAGAACCTCCCTTCTTCTGACTATGCTCAGGCGCACCCTCACCCGTGCGTCCTGATCCTCCTGCTGAGCCCCAGGGTCCTCTCTCTAAAATTCCAGGAACCCCTTCCGGTCCTTTCCCTGGTTCTTTCTGCTTACAAGATCTTGTGGCTGACTCTACTCTTTGCTTTTTTCCCCGGGGCAAGATCAAGGAGCCCTCCACCATTACGGGTCAATGTCAGCTTTTTAACTTACAGGAGCTGGTCTCTGCAGGGGTCACCAATGTGGATGTTGGAACTTCTGCAAAGGTAGCCACATAGAGCGGCTACCATCTAGATGCTGAGGACTGAATCCAGGCCCCTGCGAGGTCACTCAGACATCATAAACGCTTGCAGGTTTTCTTGGAGAAAAAAATTCTCATATATGATGCCTGCACATCTCCACCTTCTGATCCCATCATTGTTTGGAAGAAGGTCTGCAATGCTTGGGGACACAGCCTGTACCGAAACACAAGGGTGACTGAGTCGGAAGGATGGAATGTATGAGCAGAGAACCAGGAACGATCCTGACTCGGAAATTTAGAAACGAAACAATAGAAAAGAAAGAAGGAAAAGAAATGAAAAGGAAAAAAGGAAGAAAAGGTTCGGGTCGTACCTCTCAAGTATTCACAAAGTCCTGGGTTTGATTCTGAACACTCAACCACTTAAAGGAAACCAAAGGTTATAAAAGGGCCTGTGCATATAGGCCAGCAATTCTCATGCTGAGGGGCTCAAGCCAGTTGGGGCTTGAGCGACTGTGTCCCAGGTTTCGATTAAGAACTGCTGCATGTCAGACATTTGCAATACGTTTGATAGAAGTAGCTTTGCAAAACAACACTTACAAGTTAGCAACAGAATAATTTCATTGTTGGGGTTCTCACAACACGAGGAATTGTCTTCAAGTGTGGCAGTCGCAGGAAGTTTGACAACCACTGTGTAGAAACAAGTCACAGCTGACTGAATCATGCTCGACAGCAGATCGTGATCAGACCGTAGTGATTGTGGAGAGTCGGTATTTTGTGGGTCCTGAATCAAATATTGTAGGGTCACTTCGGACTTGTAAACAGCCGCTTTGGCCATTTTATTTTATGACCCCTTTTGCCAAGAACAGATGTCAATGATCTTTCCAAGCCCACGACGATCCCCTCAGGATGTGGTGTTCATTTCTGACTTTGTCCTGTAAATCGAGAAACGCCATGCACTGTTCCAATCACGGAATCCACTATTTCGGGCAAACCGACCGTGTTTCCCTGAGACACAGGCATGCAAATGCCTTCCAAAACATCTCCAGTCCCCTGTGACGCGAGGGTTAAGCTTCCAGACCGGCTTGAGACCAAGGCAGTAACTTTCAACTGGGGCTCAAGTGCCAACATTTGGCTCCTGGCTAACTCTGCGGAGGCAGGCAACTTCCACGGAGGCTCCTTCACGCCTGGACTCTGAACCCTTCTGCCCCAGCAATGAGCAAACAAGCTCATTGCTGGGGCAGAAGGGTTCAGAGAATCCATTCAGGGACCCTTCGGGACACATGGATAGCCTCTTCTCGCTGCCCTGAAAACCTCCCTTCTTCAGACCCTGCTCATTTGCACTCCCACCCGTGACTCCTGATCCTTCTGCTGAGCCACTGGGTCCCTGTTCTTAAATTCCACGAACCCCTTCCTGTTTTGTCCCGGGTTCTTTCTGCTCACAGGAACTTGTGGCTGATGCTCCCCTTTGCATCTTTGCAGTAGGCAAGATCAAGGAGCCCTCCTCCATTATGGGTCAATGTCAGCTTTTTCACTTACACCAGCTGCTTCTTTCAAGGGTCAGCAGACTGGATGTTCGAACCACTGGAACGGTAGCCACATGTAGGAGCTAGCATGTAGACACTGAGTACTGAATCCAGGCCCCTGCTAGGGCAAGCAGGCATCATAAATGCTCTGGAGGTGATTTTGTAGAAAACAACTCTCCCTTTGGATGCCAGCACATCTCCATCATCTGATTTCTTCATTGCTGGTAGAAACGTTCTGCCACGCTTGTGGACATGGGCCTGTCACCGAGCTGCAACAGTGCTTGAAGCAGAAGCATGGGTTGTCTGTGAGGGGAGCTCAGATAGATCCTATCTCAAAAAACTGAAAGGGAATGAATAGAAAAGACAAGGAAAGGAAACGAAAGGAAAGCAAAGGAAATGTTTGGATCGTACCTCTCCAGGATTCACAAAGTCCTGGGTTTGATCCTGAGCACCCAAACACTTAAGAGAAACAGAAGGTTCTAACAGGGCCTGTGCATATGAGGCAGCAATTCTCATGCAGCGGGCACAACCAATGTGGAGCGTGAAGAACATTGTCCCAGGATTCGATTAAGAACTGCTGCGTGTCAGACATTTGCATTAAGATTCATACAAGTTGCTTCGCAAAACAAAAGTTGCTAATTAGCAACAGAAGAACTTCATTATCGGGGTCCCCACAACACGAGAAAGTGTATTCAAGTGTGGCGGTCTTAGGAAGGTTGAGAACCACTGTGTAGAAATAAGTCACACCTGAGTGAATCATGCTCCATAGCAGATCATGATCAGCCCTTAGTGATTGTGGAGACTTGCTATACTGGGGGTGCTGAATCAAATATTGTAGGGGCATTTCGGACATGTAAACAGCCACTTTGGTCATTTCTCTTTATGACCCCTTTTGCCATGAACAGGTGTCAATGTTCTTTCGAACCCAACGCTGATCCCCTCAGGATGTGGTGTTCATTTCTGAACTTTGTCCTGTAACTCGAGAAGCGCCATGCGTTGTTCCCACCATGGAATACACTATTTCGGGCAAACCGACTGTGTGTCCATGAGACACAATCATGTGAATGGCTTCAAAAACATCTCCAGTCCCCTGTGAAGCTAGGGTTCAGCCTCCAGACCAGCTTGAGACAGATGCAGTTACTATCAAGTGGGACACGTGCGCCACCGTGTGGCAGCAGACTGCCACTGCGGAGGCAGGCAGCTTCCAGGGAGTTGCCTTCATGGTTGCCCTCTGAACCCTTCTGCCCCAGCCATGAGCAGTAACTGCTCATGGCTGGGGCAGAAGGGTTCAGAGAATTCATTCAAGGACCCTTCCGGACACGTGGTGAGCCTCTTCTCGCCGCCATGAGAACCTCCCTTCTTCTGACTATGCTCAGGCGCACCCTCACCCGTGCGTCCTGATCCTCCTGCTGAGCCCCAGGGTCCTCTCTCTAAAATTCCAGGAACCCCTTCCGGTCCTTTCCCTGGTTCTTTCTGCTTACAAGATCTTGTGGCTGACTCTACTCTTTGCTTTTTTCCCCGGGGCAAGATCAAGGAGCCCTCCACCATTACGGGTCAATGTCAGCTTTTTAACTTACAGGAGCTGGTCTCTGCAGGGGTCACCAATGTGGATGTTGGAACTTCTGCAAAGGTAGCCACATAGAGCGGCTACCATCTAGATGCTGAGGACTGAATCCAGGCCCCTGCGAGGTCACTCAGACATCATAAACGCTTGCAGGTTTTCTTGGAGAAAAAAATTCTCATATATGATGCCTGCACATCTCCACCTTCTGATCCCATCATTGTTTGGAAGAAGGTCTGCAATGCTTGGGGACACAGCCTGTACCGAAACACAAGGGTGACTGAGTCGGAAGGATGGAATGTATGAGCAGAGAACCAGGAACGATCCTGACTCGGAAATTTAGAAACGAAACAATAGAAAAGAAAGAAGGAAAAGAAATGAAAAGGAAAAAAGGAAGAAAAGGTTCGGGTCGTACCTCTCAAGTATTCACAAAGTCCTGGGTTTGATTCTGAACACTCAACCACTTAAAGGAAACCAAAGGTTATAAAAGGGCCTGTGCATATAGGCCAGCAATTCTCATGCTGAGGGGCTCAAGCCAGTTGGGGCTTGAGCGACTGTGTCCCAGGTTTCGATTAAGAACTGCTGCATGTCAGACATTTGCAATACGTTTGATAGAAGTAGCTTTGCAAAACAACACTTACAAGTTAGCAACAGAATAATTTCATTGTTGGGGTTCTCACAACACGAGGAATTGTCTTCAAGTGTGGCAGTCGCAGGAAGTTTGACAACCACTGTGTAGAAACAAGTCACAGCTGACTGAATCATGCTCGACAGCAGATCGTGATCAGACCGTAGTGATTGTGGAGAGTCGGTATTTTGTGGGTCCTGAATCAAATATTGTAGGGTCACTTCGGACTTGTAAACAGCCGCTTTGGCCATTTTATTTTATGACCCCTTTTGCCAAGAACAGATGTCAATGATCTTTCCAAGCCCACGACGATCCCCTCAGGATGTGGTGTTCATTTCTGACTTTGTCCTGTAAATCGAGAAACGCCATGCACTGTTCCAATCACGGAATCCACTATTTCGGGCAAACCGACCGTGTTTCCCTGAGACACAGGCATGCAAATGCCTTCCAAAACATCTCCAGTCCCCTGTGACGCGAGGGTTAAGCTTCCAGACCGGCTTGAGACCAAGGCAGTAACTTTCAACTGGGGCTCAAGTGCCAACATTTGGCTCCTGGCTAACTCTGCGGAGGCAGGCAACTTCCACGGAGGCTCCTTCACGCCTGGACTCTGAACCCTTCTGCCCCAGCAATGAGCAAACAAGCTCATTGCTGGGGCAGAAGGGTTCAGAGAATCCATTCAGGGACCCTTCGGGACACATGGATAGCCTCTTCTCGCTGCCCTGAAAACCTCCCTTCTTCAGACCCTGCTCATTTGCACTCCCACCCGTGACTCCTGATCCTTCTGCTGAGCCACTGGGTCCCTGTTCTTAAATTCCACGAACCCCTTCCTGTTTTGTCCCGGGTTCTTTCTGCTCACAGGAACTTGTGGCTGATGCTCCCCTTTGCATCTTTGCAGTAGGCAAGATCAAGGAGCCCTCCTCCATTATGGGTCAATGTCAGCTTTTTCACTTACACCAGCTGCTTCTTTCAAGGGTCAGCAGACTGGATGTTCGAACCACTGGAACGGTAGCCACATGTAGGAGCTAGCATGTAGACACTGAGTACTGAATCCAGGCCCCTGCTAGGGCAAGCAGGCATCATAAATGCTCTGGAGGTGATTTTGTAGAAAACAACTCTCCCTTTGGATGCCAGCACATCTCCATCATCTGATTTCTTCATTGCTGGTAGAAACGTTCTGCCACGCTTGTGGACATGGGCCTGTCACCGAGCTGCAACAGTGCTTGAAGCAGAAGCATGGGTTGTCTGTGAGGGGAGCTCAGATAGATCCTATCTCAAAAAACTGAAAGGGAATGAATAGAAAAGACAAGGAAAGGAAACGAAAGGAAAGCAAAGGAAATGTTTGGATCGTACCTCTCCAGGATTCACAAAGTCCTGGGTTTGATCCTGAGCACCCAAACACTTAAGAGAAACAGAAGGTTCTAACAGGGCCTGTGCATATGAGGCAGCAATTCTCATGCAGCGGGCACAACCAATGTGGAGCGTGAAGAACATTGTCCCAGGATTCGATTAAGAACTGCTGCGTGTCAGACATTTGCATTAAGATTCATACAAGTTGCTTCGCAAAACAAAAGTTGCTAATTAGCAACAGAAGAACTTCATTATCGGGGTCCCCACAACACGAGAAAGTGTATTCAAGTGTGGCGGTCTTAGGAAGGTTGAGAACCACTGTGTAGAAATAAGTCACACCTGAGTGAATCATGCTCCATAGCAGATCATGATCAGCCCTTAGTGATTGTGGAGACTTGCTATACTGGGGGTCCTGAATCAAATATTGTAGGGGCATTTCGGACATGTAAACAGCCACTTTGGTCATTTCTCTTTATGACCCCTTTTGCCATGAACAGGTGTCAATGTTCTTTCGAACCCAACGCTGATCCCCTCAGGATGTGGTGTTCATTTCTGAACTTTGTCCTGTAACTCGAGAAGCGCCATGCGTTGTTCCCACCATGGAATACACTATTTCGGGCAAACCGACTGTGTGTCCATGAGACACAATCATGTGAATGGCTTCAAAAACATCTCCAGTCCCCTGTGAAGCTAGGGTTCAGCCTCCAGACCAGCTTGAGACAGATGCAGTTACTATCAAGTGGGACACGTGCGCCACCGTGTGGCAGCAGACTGCCACTGCGGAGGCAGGCAGCTTCCAGGGAGTTGCCTTCATGGTTGCCCTCTGAACCCTTCTGCCCCAGCCATGAGCAGTAACTGCTCATGGCTGGGGCAGAAGGGTTCAGAGAATTCATTCAAGGACCCTTCCGGACACGTGGTGAGCCTCTTCTCGCCGCCATGAGAACCTCCCTTCTTCTGACTATGCTCAGGCGCACCCTCACCCGTGCGTCCTGATCCTCCTGCTGAGCCCCAGGGTCCTCTCTCTAAAATTCCAGGAACCCCTTCCGGTCCTTTCCCTGGTTCTTTCTGCTTACAAGATCTTGTGGCTGACTCTACTCTTTGCTTTTTTCCCCGGGGCAAGATCAAGGAGCCCTCCACCATTACGGGTCAATGTCAGCTTTTTAACTTACAGGAGCTGGTCTCTGCAGGGGTCACCAATGTGGATGTTGGAACTTCTGCAAAGGTAGCCACATAGAGCGGCTACCATCTAGATGCTGAGGACTGAATCCAGGCCCCTGCGAGGTCACTCAGACATCATAAACGCTTGCTTGCAGGTTTTCTTGGAGAAAAAAATTCTCATATATGATGCCTGCACATCTCCACCTTCTGATCCCATCATTGTTTGGAAGAAGGTCTGCAATGCTTGGGGACACAGCCTGTACCGAAACACAAGGGTGACTGAGTCGGAAGGATGGAATGTATGAGCAGAGAACCAGGAACGATCCTGACTCGGAAATTTAGAAACGAAACAATAGAAAAGAAAGAAGGAAAAGAAATGAAAAGGAAAAAAGGAAGAAAAGGTTCGGGTCGTACCTCTCAAGTATTCACAAAGTCCTGGGTTTGATTCTGAACACTCAACCACTTAAAGGAAACCAAAGGTTATAAAAGGGCCTGTGCATATAGGCCAGCAATTCTCATGCTGAGGGGCTCAAGCCAGTTGGGGCTTGAGCGACTGTGTCCCAGGTTTCGATTAAGAACTGCTGCATGTCAGACATTTGCAATACGTTTGATAGAAGTAGCTTTGCAAAACAACACTTACAAGTTAGCAACAGAATAATTTCATTGTTGGGGTTCTCACAACACGAGGAATTGTCTTCAAGTGTGGCAGTCGCAGGAAGTTTGACAACCACTGTGTAGAAACAAGTCACAGCTGACTGAATCATGCTCGACAGCAGATCGTGATCAGACCGTAGTGATTGTGGAGAGTCGGTATTTTGTGGGTCCTGAATCAAATATTGTAGGGTCACTTCGGACTTGTAAACAGCCGCTTTGGCCATTTTATTTTATGACCCCTTTTGCCAAGAACAGATGTCAATGATCTTTCCAAGCCCACGACGATCCCCTCAGGATGTGGTGTTCATTTCTGACTTTGTCCTGTAAATCGAGAAACGCCATGCACTGTTCCAATCACGGAATCCACTATTTCGGGCAACACCGACCGTGTTTCCCTGAGACACAGGCATGCAAATGCCTTCCAAAACATCTCCAGTCCCCTGTGACGCGAGGGTTAAGCTTCCAGACCGGCTTGAGACCAAGGCAGTAACTTTCAACTGGGGCTCAAGTGCCAACATTTGGCTCCTGGCTAACTCTGCGGAGGCAGGCAACTTCCACGGAGGCTCCTTCACGCCTGGACTCTGAACCCTTCTGCCCCAGCAATGAGCAAACAAGCTCATTGCTGGGGCAGAAGGGTTCAGAGAATCCATTCAGGGACCCTTCGGGACACATGGATAGCCTCTTCTCGCTGCCCTGAAAACCTCCCTTCTTCAGACCCTGCTCATTTGCACTCCCACCCGTGACTCCTGATCCTTCTGCTGAGCCACTGGGTCCCTGTTCTTAAATTCCACGAACCCCTTCCTGTTTTGTCCCGGGTTCTTTCTGCTCACAGGAACTTGTGGCTGATGCTCCCCTTTGCATCTTTGCAGTAGGCAAGATCAAGGAGCCCTCCTCCATTATGGGTCAATGTCAGCTTTTTCACTTACACCAGCTGCTTCTTTCAAGGGTCAGCAGACTGGATGTTGGAACCACTGGAACGGTAGCCACATGTAGGAGCTAGCATGTAGACACTGAGTACTGAATCCAGGCCCCTGCTAGGGCAAGCAGGCATCATAAATGCTCTGGAGGTGATTTTGTAGAAAACAACTCTCCCTTTGGATGCCAGCACATCTCCATCATCTGATTTCTTCATTGCTGGTAGAAACGTTCTGCCACGCTTGTGGACATGGGCCTGTCACCGAGCTGCAACAGTGCTTGAAGCAGAAGCATGGGTTGTCTGTGAGGGGAGCTCAGATAGATCCTATCTCAAAAAACTGAAAGGGAATGAATAGAAAAGACAAGGAAAGGAAACGAAAGGAAAGCAAAGGAAATGTTTGGATCGTACCTCTCCAGGATTCACAAAGTCCTGGGTTTGATCCTGAGCACCCAAACACTTAAGAGAAACAGAAGGTTCTAACAGGGCCTGTGCATATGAGGCAGCAATTCTCATGCAGCGGGCACAACCAATGTGGAGCGTGAAGAACATTGTCCCAGGATTCGATTAAGAACTGCTGCGTGTCAGACATTTGCATTAAGATTCATACAAGTTGCTTCGCAAAACAAAAGTTGCTAATTAGCAACAGAAGAACTTCATTATCGGGGTCCCCACAACACGAGAAAGTGTATTCAAGTGTGGCGGTCTTAGGAAGGTTGAGAACCACTGTGTAGAAATAAGTCACACCTGAGTGAATCATGCTCCATAGCAGATCATGATCAGCCCTTAGTGATTGTGGAGACTTGCTATACTGGGGGTCCTGAATCAAATATTGTAGGGGCATTTCGGACATGTAAACAGCCACTTTGGTCATTTCTCTTTATGACCCCTTTTGCCATGAACAGGTGTCAATGTTCTTTCGAACCCAACGCTGATCCCCTCAGGATGTGGTGTTCATTTCTGAACTTTGTCCTGTAACTCGAGAAGCGCCATGCGTTGTTCCCACCATGGAATACACTATTTCGGGCAAACCGACTGTGTGTCCATGAGACACAATCATGTGAATGGCTTCAAAAACATCTCCAGTCCCCTGTGAAGCTAGGGTTCAGCCTCCAGACCAGCTTGAGACAGATGCAGTTACTATCAAGTGGGACACGTGCGCCACCGTGTGGCAGCAGACTGCCACTGCGGAGGCAGGCAGCTTCCAGGGAGTTGCCTTCATGGTTGCCCTCTGAACCCTTCTGCCCCAGCCATGAGCAGTAACTGCTCATGGCTGGGGCAGAAGGGTTCAGAGAATTCATTCAAGGACCCTTCTGGACACGTGGTGAGCCTCTTCTCGCCGCCATGAGAACCTCCCTTCTTCTGACTATGCTCAGGCGCACCCTCACCCGTGCGTCCTGATCCTCCTGCTGAGCCCCAGGGTCCTCTCTCTAAAATTCCAGGAACCCCTTCCGGTCCTTTCCCTGGTTCTTTCTGCTTACAAGATCTTGTGGCTGACTCTACTCTTTGCTTTTTTCCCCGGGGCAAGATCAAGGAGCCCTCCACCATTACGGGTCAATGTCAGCTTTTTAACTTACAGGAGCTGGTCTCTGCAGGGGTCACCAATGTGGATGTTGGAACTTCTGCAAAGGTAGCCACATAGAGCGGCTACCATCTAGATGCTGAGGACTGAATCCAGGCCCCTGCGAGGTCACTCAGACATCATAAACGCTTGCAGGTTTTCTTGGAGAAAAAAATTCTCATATATGATGCCTGCACATCTCCACCTTCTGATCCCATCATTGTTTGGAAGAAGGTCTGCAATGCTTGGGGACACAGCCTGTACCGAAACACAAGGGTGACTGAGTCGGAAGGATGGAATGTATGAGCAGAGAACCAGGAACGATCCTGACTCGGAAATTTAGAAACGAAACAATAGAAAAGAAAGAAGGAAAAGAAATGAAAAGGAAAAAAGGAAGAAAAGGTTCGGGTCGTACCTCTCAAGTATTCACAAAGTCCTGGGTTTGATTCTGAACACTCAACCACTTAAAGGAAACCAAAGGTTATAAAAGGGCCTGTGCATATAGGCCAGCAATTCTCATGCTGAGGGGCTCAAGCCAGTTGGGGCTTGAGCGACTGTGTCCCAGGTTTCGATTAAGAACTGCTGCATGTCAGACATTTGCAATACGTTTGATAGAAGTAGCTTTGCAAAACAACACTTACAAGTTAGCAACAGAATAATTTCATTGTTGGGGTTCTCACAACACGAGGAATTGTCTTCAAGTGTGGCAGTCGCAGGAAGTTTGACAACCACTGTGTAGAAACAAGTCACAGCTGACTGAATCATGCTCGACAGCAGATCGTGATCAGACCGTAGTGATTGTGGAGAGTCGGTATTTTGTGGGTCCTGAATCAAATATTGTAGGGTCACTTCGGACTTGTAAACAGCCGCTTTGGCCATTTTATTTTATGACCCCTTTTGCCAAGAACAGATGTCAATGATCTTTCCAAGCCCACGACGATCCCCTCAGGATGTGGTGTTCATTTCTGACTTTGTCCTGTAAATCGAGAAACGCCATGCACTGTTCCCATCACGGAATCCACTATTTCGGGCAACCGACCGTGTTTCCCTGAGACACAGGCATGCAAATGCCTTCCAAAACATCTCCAGTCCCCTGTGACGCGAGGGTTAAGCTTCCAGACCGGCTTGAGACCAACGCAGTAACTTTCAACTGGGGCTCAAGTGCCAACATTTGGCTCCTGGCTAACTCTGCGGAGGCAGGCAACTTCCACGGAGGCTCCTTCACGCCTGGACTCTGAACCCTTCTGCCCCAGCAATGAGCAAACAAGCTCATTGCTGGGGCAGAAGGGTTCAGAGAATCCATTCAGGGACCCTTCGGGACACATGGATAGCCTCTTCTCGCTGCCCTGAAAACCTCCCTTCTTCAGACCCTGCTCATTTGCACTCCCACCCGTGACTCCTGATCCTTCTGCTGAGCCACTGGGTCCCTGTTCTTAAATTCCACGAACCCCTTCCTGTTTTGTCCCGGGTTCTTTCTGCTCACAGGAACTTGTGGCTGATGCTCCCCTTTGCATCTTTGCAGTAGGCAAGATCAAGGAGCCCTCCTCCATTATGGGTCAATGTCAGCTTTTTCACTTACACCAGCTGCTTCTTTCAAGGGTCAGCAGACTGGATGTTCGAACCACTGGAACGGTAGCCACATGTAGGAGCTAGCATGTAGACACTGAGTACTGAATCCAGGCCCCTGCTAGGGCAAGCAGGCATCATAAATGCTCTGGAGGTGATTTTGTAGAAAACAACTCTCCCTTTGGATGCCAGCACATCTCCATCATCTGATTTCTTCATTGCTGGTAGAAACGTTCTGCCACGCTTGTGGACATGGGCCTGTCACCGAGCTGCAACAGTGCTTGAAGCAGAAGCATGGGTTGTCTGTGAGGGGAGCTCAGATAGATCCTATCTCAAAAAACTGAAAGGGAATGAATAGAAAAGACAAGGAAAGGAAACGAAAGGAAAGCAAAGGAAATGTTTGGATCGTACCTCTCCAGGATTCACAAAGTCCTGGGTTTGATCCTGAGCACCCAAACACTTAAGAGAAACAGAAGGTTCTAACAGGGCCTGTGCATATGAGGCAGCAATTCTCATGCAGCGGGCACAACCAATGTGGAGCGTGAAGAACATTGTCCCAGGATTCGATTAAGAACTGCTGCGTGTCAGACATTTGCATTAAGATTCATACAAGTTGCTTCGCAAAACAAAAGTTGCTAATTAGCAACAGAAGAACTTCATTATCGGGGTCCCCACAACACGAGAAAGTGTATTCAAGTGTGGCGGTCTTAGGAAGGTTGAGAACCACTGTGTAGAAATAAGTCACACCTGAGTGAATCATGCTCCATAGCAGATCATGATCAGCCCTTAGTGATTGTGGAGACTTGCTATACTGGGGGTCCTGAATCAAATATTGTAGGGGCATTTCGGACATGTAAACAGCCACTTTGGTCATTTCTCTTTATGACCCCTTTTGCCATGAACAGGTGTCAATGTTCTTTCGAACCCAACGCTGATCCCCTCAGGATGTGGTGTTCATTTCTGAACTTTGTCCTGTAACTCGAGAAGCGCCATGCGTTGTTCCCACCATGGAATACACTATTTCGGGCAAACCGACTGTGTGTCCATGAGACACAATCATGTGAATGGCTTCAAAAACATCTCCAGTCCCCTGTGAAGCTAGGGTTCAGCCTCCAGACCAGCTTGAGACAGATGCAGTTACTATCAAGTGGGACACGTGCGCCACCGTGTGGCAGCAGACTGCCACTGCGGAGGCAGGCAGCTTCCAGGGAGTTGCCTTCATGGTTGCCCTCTGAACCCTTCTGCCCCAGCCATGAGCAGTAACTGCTCATGGCTGGGGCAGAAGGGTTCAGAGAATTCATTCAAGGACCCTTCCGGACACGTGGTGAGCCTCTTCTCGCCGCCATGAGAACCTCCCTTCTTCTGACTATGCTCAGGCGCACCCTCACCCGTGCGTCCTGATCCTCCTGCTGAGCCCCAGGGTCCTCTCTCTAAAATTCCAGGAACCCCTTCCGGTCCTTTCCCTGGTTCTTTCTGCTTACAAGATCTTGTGGCTGACTCTACTCTTTGCTTTTTTCCCCGGGGCAAGATCAAGGAGCCCTCCACCATTACGGGTCAATGTCAGCTTTTTAACTTACAGGAGCTGGTCTCTGCAGGGGTCACCAATGTGGATGTTGGAACTTCTGCAAAGGTAGCCACATAGAGCGGCTACCATCTAGATGCTGAGGACTGAATCCAGGCCCCTGCGAGGTCACTCAGACATCATAAACGCTTGCAGGTTTTCTTGGAGAAAAAAATTCTCATATATGATGCCTGCACATCTCCACCTTCTGATCCCATCATTGTTTGGAAGAAGGTCTGCAATGCTTGGGGACACAGCCTGTACCGAAACACAAGGGTGACTGAGTCGGAAGGATGGAATGTTTGAGCAGAGAACCAGGAACGATCCTGACTCGGAAATTTAGAAACGAAACAATAGAAAAGAAAGAAGGAAAAGAAATGAAAAGGAAAAAAGGAAGAAAAGGTTCGGGTCGTACCTCTCAAGTATTCACAAAGTCCTGGGTTTGATTCTGAACACTCAACCACTTAAAGGAAACCAAAGGTTATAAAAGGGCCTGTGCATATAGGCCAGCAATTCTCATGCTGAGGGGCTCAAGCCAGTTGGGGCTTGAGCGACTGTGTCCCAGGTTTCGATTAAGAACTGCTGCATGTCAGACATTTGCAATACGTTTGATAGAAGTAGCTTTGCAAAACAACACTTACAAGTTAGCAACAGAATAATTTCATTGTTGGGGTTCTCACAACACGAGGAATTGTCTTCAAGTGTGGCAGTCGCAGGAAGTTTGACAACCACTGTGTAGAAACAAGTCACAGCTGACTGAATCATGCTCGACAGCAGATCGTGATCAGACCGTAGTGATTGTGGAGAGTCGGTATTTTGTGGGTCCTGAATCAAATATTGTAGGGTCACTTCGGACTTGTAAACAGCCGCTTTGGCCATTTTATTTTATGACCCCTTTTGCCAAGAACAGATGTCAATGATCTTTCCAAGCCCACGACGATCCCCTCAGGATGTGGTGTTCATTTCTGACTTTGTCCTGTAACTCGAGAAACGCCATGCACTGTTCCCATCACGGAATCCACTATTTCGGGCAAACCGACCGTGTTTCCCTGAGACACAGGCATGCAAATGCCTTCCAAAACATCTCCAGTCCCCTGTGACGCGAGGGTTAAGCTTCCAGACCGGCTTGAGACCAAGGCAGTAACTTTCAACTGGGGCTCAAGTGCCAACATTTGGCTCCTGGCTAACTCTGCGGAGGCAGGCAACTTCCACGGAGGCTCCTTCACGCCTGGACTCTGAACCCTTCTGCCCCAGCAATGAGCAAACAAGCTCATTGCTGGGGCAGAAGGGTTCAGAGAATCCATTCAGGGACCCTTCGGGACACATGGATAGCCTCTTCTCGCTGCCCTGAAAACCTCCCTTCTTCAGACCCTGCTCATTTGCACTCCCACCCGTGACTCCTGATCCTTCTGCTGAGCCACTGGGTCCCTGTTCTTAAATTCCACGAACCCCTTCCTGTTTTGTCCCGGGTTCTTTCTGCTCACAGGAACTTGTGGCTGATGCTCCCCTTTGCATCTTTGCAGTAGGCAAGATCAAGGAGCCCTCCTCCATTATGGGTCAATGTCAGCTTTTTCACTTACACCAGCTGCTTCTTTCAAGGGTCAGCAGACTGGATGTTGGAACCACTGGAACGGTAGCCACATGTAGGAGCTAGCATGTAGACACTGAGTACTGAATCCAGGCCCCTGCTAGGGCAAGCAGGCATCATAAATGCTCTGGAGGTGATTTTGTAGAAAACAACTCTCCCTTTGGATGCCAGCACATCTCCATCATCTGATTTCTTCATTGCTGGTAGAAACGTTCTGCCACGCTTGTGGACATGGGCCTGTCACCGAGCTGCAACAGTGCTTGAAGCAGAAGCATGGGTTGTCTGTGAGGGGAGCTCAGATAGATCCTATCTCAAAAAACTGAAAGGGAATGAATAGAAAAGACAAGGAAAGGAAACGAAAGGAAAGCAAAGGAAATGTTTGGATCGTACCTCTCCAGGATTCACAAAGTCCTGGGTTTGATCCTGAGCACCCAAACACTTAAGAGAAACAGAAGGTTCTAACAGGGCCTGTGCATATGAGGCAGCAATTCTCATGCAGCGGGCACAACCAATGTGGAGCGTGAAGAACATTGTCCCAGGATTCGATTAAGAACTGCTGCGTGTCAGACATTTGCATTAAGATTCATACAAGTTGCTTCGCAAAACAAAAGTTGCTAATTAGCAACAGAAGAACTTCATTATCGGGGTCCCCACAACACGAGAAAGTGTATTCAAGTGTGGCGGTCTTAGGAAGGTTGAGAACCACTGTGTAGAAATAAGTCACACCTGAGTGAATCATGCTCCATAGCAGATCATGATCAGCCCTTAGTGATTGTGGAGACTTGCTATACTGGGGGTCCTGAATCAAATATTGTAGGGGCATTTCGGACATGTAAACAGCCACTTTGGTCATTTCTCTTTATGACCCCTTTTGCCATGAACAGGTGTCAATGTTCTTTCGAACCCAACGCTGATCCCCTCAGGATGTGGTGTTCATTTCTGAACTTTGTCCTGTAACTCGAGAAGCGCCATGCGTTGTTCCCACCATGGAATACACTATTTCGGGCAAACCGACTGTGTGTCCATGAGACACAATCATGTGAATGGCTTCAAAAACATCTCCAGTCCCCTGTGAAGCTAGGGTTCAGCCTCCAGACCAGCTTGAGACAGATGCAGTTACTATCAAGTGGGACACGTGCGCCACCGTGTGGCAGCAGACTGCCACTGCGGAGGCAGGCAGCTTCCAGGGAGTTGCCTTCATGGTTGCCCTCTGAACCCTTCTGCCCCAGCCATGAGCAGTAACTGCTCATGGCTGGGGCAGAAGGGTTCAGAGAATTCATTCTCAAGGACCCTTAGGACACGTGGTGATCTTCTCGCCGCCATGAAGAACCTCCCTTCTTCTGGGATTAAGCTTTCACTTGCAGTGTAACTCTGCTGACAGGGTCCTTCAAGAAACTGACTTCATAATTCTGCTTAAGTTTACATCAACAATGTAAATTTATGACTTCCCAATAAGGATGTGACATCAAATTTGGAAGGAATTTACATTCAAATTGGGCATGATGTGACACCTTCAATATCAATATATGACAACATAATTGGAATAAACTGATACCATAATTAAGAGGATGTGATGTCTACAATGTAAATATATGACATCATAATAAAAATATATGACAGCATAAATGGAAAGAACTGCCATCATTATTGAGATGTGACACCATCATTGTTTAAGGATGTTCGACCACAATTGGAAGGAAAAATAATGTGATAATTGGCAGAATAATATGGATCATGTACCATCAATCGATGTCAATATATGACACCATAATTGAAAAGAAACCAACATCTTAATTGCAATATCATCTATGAAACATATGAAATAATAAAAGAAGGGTATGGCAGTATAAATTGGAAGGAACTGATTTCATAATTGTGAGGATTTGACATTATTAAGGTAAGTGTGTTATATCACACTTGGAAGGAAATGATGTGATATTTAGAAAGAAATGACAACATAATTTGGGTTATGTGACATCATCTATGTCAGTATTAATATAATGTGAAGAAACTAACATCATAATTGTGATAATGTGACATCAACAGTGAAAATATATAATAACATAACGAACAGGAAAGTTACACACATGGTGTGATGTTATAAACTCCATCAATGAAAATATAGGCCATAGTAAAGGAAAGAAAATGTAAGACATAATAACATGAAGTATGTAACAGCATAATTTGAAATAACTGGCATCATAATTGTGACGATGTAATACCATCAACCTAAATATCTGACAAAACTGAAAGGAAAAGATGTGCTTATTGGAAAGATATGACATTATAATCAGGATTTTGTAGCAAAATAGTGTAAATAAATGACAGCATAATTCATGGAAAACAACCACATAATCATGATGGTGTGACAGCAAGATAAATATATGACATCATATTATTACATATTACATGAATATTGGAAGGACATGACAGCATAGTTGGGATAATGTGATATCATCAATGTACATATAGGACAGCAAAATTGAAAAAAAACTGACATTGTAATTGTTATGATGTGATATCAACAATGAAAATATATGACATCATAACAAGAAGTGTATAACAGGATATTTGGAAGGACCTCATAATTGTGAAGATGTGATACCTTCAACATAATTTGTGACCACACAATTGAAAGGGAGCATAGGAAGCATGTGACATGTCACAACAGGAAGCATGTGACTCCATAATTGGGATTATGTGGCACCATCAATAGAAATATATGATTTCATAAGTGGAACAAAGTAACACCAAAACCTGATGGATGTGAAACCAATATTAAGAGTATATGACATCATAATAGGAATGACATGACAACATACATGGAAGGGCATGAAATCATAATTTGCATGATGTGACATCAAAATATCAATATGGTATCAAAGTTGGAAGAAAATTACATCATTATTATGATGATGTAACAACCACAATGTAATGTGTAAATATATGAGATCATCAAAAGAAGGATGTGATATCAGTTTTGGTTGACCAATTATAAGGATGTGATGCTATAATTGCCAGGAATAAATGTCATAGTTGATATTAAGTAAAAATATCAATGTAAAATATAATATCCTAATCAAAATAAAACGATATCATAAATAAGTTGATGTGACACCATCAATGCCAATGTATGACATCATAGCTGGAAGGAACAGACATCTCTTGAAGTGGTATGTGTCAAATGTTAGCCTAGGAGAGCCTTCTTGTCAGGAATCCTTTACCTAAATACTTGGTTGTGGCCATGGTCACTCAGTGTCATGACAACCAGGTCTGTCCTGGCAGCTTTAGTGATCACCATGGTGTGTGAAGTAGAGTAGACTGCAACAGGATTTCTGGGCAGGTCCAAATCAGAATGTCCTTGCTTGGTCAAAAAGGGACAGATTCCAGTCCCTATCCCAAAAGTCTATATTTTGTTTCTGAGTCCTCTCTGCTGTGTTACAGATTGTCATGTGTTTCTGGAGCATTCCTTTGGAATGAGGAAGCATTTTCTAAACCTCCTAGCACATAGAATGGAGGAAAGTGTCTCATTGCAGTGTCATTGAGCATGGTCTATGCTCCACAAGACCTGAGCTTAACAAGCATCCCTAACCCTTTCTCTATTCTAACCTCCACCTTGAACCACTTCAACCACCTACAAGCTACACCCACACAAATTGTCTGATAGACTCAGTAGCTGATTGCTCCTAGAGAGACATCCCAGATACATAAAAATATTGAACATTTCTTTAAGTGTTACTCAGCCATTTGAGGTTCCTCTTTTGTGAATTCTTTGTTTAGATATGCATCCCTTTTTAATTGGGTTATTTGTATTGTTGACATGTAGATTCTTGCATTTTTTATTTATTTTGTATGTTAACTCTCTATTGGAAGTCAATATCTTCCCATTCTGTAGGCTTCTGTTTTTCCCTGTTGACAATGTCATTTTCCTTACAGAAGCTTTTCAGTTTCATGAGGTCCTCTTATCAATCTTTGATCTTTGTTCCTGACCTTTTAGTGTTCTGTTAAAAAGTTGCCTCCTGTGCCACTGCTCTCAAGGCTATTCTCTACTATCTCTCAATCAGATTCAGTATATCTGTTTTTATACTGAGAACGTAGATCCATTTGGACATGAGGTTTGTACTCAGTAATAGATATGGATCTATTTGCATTCTTCTACCTGAGACATCCAATTAGACAAACACCATTTGTTAAAGCTGCTTCCTTTTTATCATTTGTATTTTTCTAGCATCTTCATAAATGATCAGGTATCCATAGGTGTGTGGAGATATATCTGTATCCTTTATTCCGTTCCATTGGTCATCATGTCTGTTTTTGTGCCAAAACCATGAAATTTTTATTACTATCTCTCTGTAGTACAGATTAAGATCAAAGATCTTGATACCTCTAGAAGTTATTTAATTTTTCAGGAATTTTTAGGTATCCAAAGTTTTTTATTTCTACATATGAATTACTGTATTGCCCTTTTAATGTCTCTAAAGAAGTATATTGGGATTTTGACAGGGATTGCATTGAGTCCTTAGATTATTTTTAGTACAGTGGCCATTTTTACTATGTTAATCTTACCAACACAGGAGCATGCAATTTCTTTCCATCTTTTGAGATCTTTAAATTCCCTCTTCTAGGACATAAAGATTTTGTCATTCAACTCTTTCACTTGCTTGGTTAGAGTTGCCAAAGATACCTTATGTTATTTCTATCTATTGTAAAGAGTACTTTTTTCTTATTTCTTTCTGTCTCTATTTGTCATTTGTATATAGGAGGGCTACAGATATATTTTTAGTTTATCTTTTAGCCACCCATTTTCACTGAAGTTGTTGACCAGCTATAGGAGTTCCCTGATTCAGTTTTTGAAGGTCATTTATATATCATATTTCATCTGCAAATAAAGATACTTTGACTGTTTCCTTGTGAATTCATATCCCTTAATCTCCTTCTCCTGTCTCATTGCTCTTGCTAGTACTTTAATAACTGTATTCAATATTTATAAATGGAGGGAACAGCCCAATCATCCTTCTGATTTTAGTGAAATTGTTTTGAATTTTCCTCTATTTAATTTGATGTTGTCAGTAGGATTGCTGTTACTTACCTTTATTATGTTTCGGTATTGCCATTTTATCCTCAATCTCTCCATAAGGTTTATTTGAAGGGTTGTTTGATATTATCAAAAGCTTTTTCACATTGTAGTGAGATGATCATGTAGTTTTTTTCTATTAATTTGTTTATGACGTGGATTACATTGACTTATTTTCTTATATTGAACGATCCCTTCTTCTCTGGGATATAGGCTATTCAATCATGGTGAATAATATTTTTAATGTGTTTTTGGATGTGCTTTGTGAGTATTTTTTTGAGTTCATTTGTAACTATGTTGAAGAATGAAATTGGCATATAATTCTATTATTTTTTGAATCTTTGTGATGTTTGGGTATTAGCATGCCTCCAAAATAACTTTTTGTTACAACTTTTATTTCTACATTTTTGCATTGGTTAATTTCTGTATTTCTACTTTGGTGAAGATGTTTCCAATAAAACTTTGACACAAGTCCTGGATGCTAAATTGTACCTATCACTAGTACCCAAGGCAAGGTTCACTGGTAACATAGGCTGTAGTCTGTGGATATCTTCTCATGCAAGGTTTTCAACTTTGTATAAAAAGCTGAAAGCCTCTGAGGTATCGAGGACAAGATGAGTTTGACATTGTGTACTAGTTCTCACAAGCTATAGTTATTTCATAGCATGGTTTCTGGGGGATGAGGTAGGTGTTTTCACTACTATAGCCTCTTTGAACTTCTAATATTTATGATTTCTGGGTGCCTGGGTTCACTGTGTCATTACCACCACGGAAGACTGACTGCTTTGTATGTCAAAATTAAATATGGCCAAGACCATAGCTTCGAGTACTGTACCCTGTACAATTCAGGAGTTGTTATACCACGCTGGGGCATCTCAGCTCTGGGTTTGGCCCAGTGTCAGTGACATTATAATTCAGGATTCTGTATACTCATCCACCTAAGAATGGATTTCCATTCAGTTTTCATAATGTGTAAGAAATTAGGATTGACATGCCATTTTACTAGACAGTATATCTGATCCTTGAAAATGAGATTCTGTTCAATCTTCATCCCTCAGACTATTTACCTAGATGGGAAAAACATGACTTGGCAGAATTGCCTAAAATAGTGAGTGGTTTGCAATCTGGGACTCTTATGGTAGGCAGTTATGGAGAGGTCCCAGTAAGTGGAAATATGTTATAAGCAGCATGTCTTATTTCATTCCAGGTGAAATGCTACCCCAAATCAGAATTGTCATGGTAATGCAAACACTACTTTACTTTTGATTCAAGGGAAGTTTGCTTCCTCCAGGACACCCCAACTGCTCATTCTGCCCAAGGTCTGGTTACCATGGTGAAAAGTGCAGATTCTTGATGTAATTGCTGTTCTAGAATTCTTGACCTCATAGAGACAAAAAAGCTTAGCAAGGATGCAAAACAGTATTCATACTACAGTCTAACTTTTGGGGCTTGGGAAGGGGGGAAAGTTGATGAGCTCCATTCCTGACTTCCTAGCAGAAAACATAGATATCTCAAATTCACACAGCCCCATTCATTTTCCCAAAGTGCTTTCTCTGCTCTCTATAGGCACCCATAACTCATGTATGGAACACTACATGTTCTGTTAACTTTGGCCCAATCTCATCCAGGTGGGAACAGAACATACAGTTCTTCCCTTCAATATTTGCTTTTGCTTTTATTTTTTCATTTTAAGATATTCATATTTTCTACTTCTATTTTTTCTCTCCAAAACTTCCCACATACCCTGATTCTTCTATCCACTCTAACAAAAGTTGACATGAATGACATCCTAAACCGGAGTTGGAAAATCCTAACAATAGATAGCCAAAATGAAACAGCAGCAGACCACAGTCCTAAAGAAAGATATACAGAAAGGAAGAAATGTTGTAGTGAAAGAAATAGCCTTCCCTAGGTAAGAAAAATACTAATTACTAAGTATCATTTTTGAGAATATACTATTATTAGAGTAAACCCCCCTTCTTTGATCTTAACACAACACTTGTATTCACTTCATTGTTCATTCATTTCTTCTTTTCTGATTATTTCTTTTCACCTAAAGTTAACTCTATAGAGGAGAATATTCACCATTAACTACATAAGTAAAACCTTCCCTATTACCTGTCCTTCTTGCCACTCACCCTGTTTTCCTTCCTACATAGATGACTATCCACTTCCCATCATTTATCCTTTGTTCTTTTCTTATTCATGTTCCTTTCTCCCTCTGTTTAGTTTCTTTTTGCTTCTTCCTTTCTTCATTGCTTTTTTTCCTCTTTGCATTCTTTGTTTTTTTTTAAATGTCCTCTCTTAGGATAGCTGTATCATGGACCAATTATGTGCCAGATAATATTTAGGCAAGAAACCAGAAGTAATACAAGGTTTTGTGTGCACTGTGCCTTGGTCTGTATATTAGACATCTGCCACAGCTAGTTGTAGTAAGCAGACATTTAAAACTTTCTTCATGGTGAAAATGAGGAAAAGCAGAGATCTATATGAAGGTATACAATGGAGCTTATATTCAGTGAATCAGAAGAGTTTCATGTGTCCACTTACACTGCTTATGTGGCTAATCTAGGAAAATGCTTCTCGGGATAGCTGACTCATTTTTAATCTGGGGTCATTTTACTCCACCTTGGTCTAGATTCCCAGGAGGAATGAAGTGATCACAGTTGAGAAAGCCTTCCAGGCATCTTTTTTCCTCCTTGGTATGTCATGCTTGCCTCCTTGGCAAGCTACTCTGTATTTGCAGGTAGAAGAATGAGTAGCATGGGACCTAATATTAGTCAGTTAAAGGTGTATGGAAATCCCTTGAAATCCCTTGACAGTTAAACATGGGGCCATGATGACAGCTGAGGGTCCTATACCATGTACTAACCAGGATTTTGCTATTTCATTCTGGAATGTCTTCTTGTCTTTGGTTCCAGTGTCAATGATTTATTCTTCAGACTTCTCCAGGCTCATCCAGCTAATAATGGAATTCATCTTATCTTTTCAAATGGGTTCTCTCATTGAGGTGGAGCCATTTTACCAGACAGTGTCTATATTCCTTGGAAATGAGAATCCTGTACAATCTTCAACCCTAAGTCCATTCCACTTACTCAACAATGGGGATAATATCATTTTCCAGCATTGCCTGAAAAAGTGAGTGGGTTGCCACATAGGAGTCTTTGAATAGGCAGAAAATAGGAAAATTGTCTCTATAGAGGGCACATTAAATGGACCTAGGTTAAAAGCATATGATATTGCAGATGAAATACTGCCCTGAATCACAATTGTCTTGGTGATACACACACTGCTTTCTTTCCTTTGGATTTCTTTTCAGGCCTTGCAGTGAGGGTGGTCTGCTTCCTTCAGAACATGGCACTGGTCCCTTATAGTCTTTGGAATTTGGGGGTATTGTGACTCTGGTGACAAGTGCAATCTCCTGAGGCATGCAGAGTTCTAGATTTCTTGTTCTATCAGAGATAAAAACACAGTTCCAGGTGCCCATTATGGCCATATTTAGCAAGGATGCATAACAGTAGTCACCCAGGAGTGCATATGGGGCTTGGCAAAGGGGAACGTGCTCGGCCTTTTCTTGTTTTCCTAGCAGAAAAAATGAGAGATCCAAATTTAACACAACCCCAATCACTGTCCAAGCGTCCTTCACTGTTCTCTATACACACTCATAGCACATTTCTTGGCATATACCCCACTATCTACATAATACAACATTCCTAATCTTTTGTCCTACTTTCAACTCGTCCATTCATCCTCAATTCTTTTTTTCTACATCCATGCCTCCTTATCATGTCCTATTTTTTTACCTTTATTATGTTATTATTATTTTCATATTTTATATATTTTTATTGTTTTTATTACTTATATTTATATTTTATATATTCATTTATTTTATACATTTATTTATTTAATAAATAAACATTATTTGTTACATTTATATTTTATATATTGTTATTATTTTATTATTTTATCTTTATCATTCACTCCTACTTAGATTTATTTCATTTTTCATTTTGTTTTATTCTTCCCTTCTTATTTTTCTTTTTTATTTTAAATGTCTTCCATTAGAAGAGCTGTATGGTTACTCTTAGTCCAACTACCTGTCAGACAATATTTTTGAAAGAAAAACTTCAAATCCATTGTTATTATAAGGAGTTGGGAGTACTGTAGCTTGATTTGCAGACTAGGAATCTTTCACAGGTAAAAGATTTGTATCATCAAAAAGCTGAATTTTGTGGGATTATTCATGGTGAAAATTATAGAACCGGAAACCTGCATATAGTGATCAAAGGATATTAAAAATCAATGAAATAGAAAGATTTTGCTTTTTTTGAGGTTTCATTGCTCATGTGGCTTATGTAGAAAATATTACTCCTGGAATAGTTGAATCAGTTTAAATCTGGTGTTACTTAACTCCACTAGGTCAAGTTCCCTCAGATGAATACCAGGATCTAGGATGAGAAATGAGTTGAGCTATAATATTTTCATGTCATGTCTTCATTCTTTTTGGTAAGTTGCTCCCTGATTACAGTAGAAAATGGGTGTCATATGACTTTATTGTAATCCATGGTAGGGCCTGGGACTAAAAAAACTCACAAATTAGCCTAAGATCACACATAATGTGTTCTTCCCCTGATTGTAATGCAAGCCTTGGATGGTTCAGAGGTCACGGAGAATATTCTGTCTGTTGTAGATGAAGTTCAGCTCCTCTGCATTCTTGCCACCTTAAAGCTTAAAAAAGAAAGATTGTTCTATGGTGGAATCCCCATGCAATCACAACTCTGAGGAGGAGCCCACTGGTTGACACTGATTGTTACAATGTTCAGAAGCAAGTATTCTCATTAGTATAATTGCCCATCCTTGTGAATGAGTATATTAAAATCATTGCTAATTGTAATCATTGGTAGGGGATAGATGTTGTAATTTCCATGAAGTAGTGAGTAAACATACATACTGTGTACTCTCCCTAGAAAGGAAGTCAAGGCGCAAAACGTACAGAAAACCTGGAAAAAAGGTGCCATGTATATAATTTATATAGGATAGCAAATTTATTAATTGTCCCTCCTTTTTTAAAAAAAGGAAGAATGGTCAATCTTTGGTATGTGCCCCATACAATCACAACCATCAACAGAACCTCAGAATGATACAGGTGTAGATGAAGTTCAGCTGGTCCTCTGCTATTGTCTTGACCATCCTTATCAAGCATTAAATTTAGCAGAAAGCATTGGTGTCTATGGCGGAATCCCCCATGCAATATCACAATCACAGCTCTGAGGAGGAGCCCACTGGTATGACACTGATTTTGTACACATTTATGTTCAGAAGCAAGTATTCTCAGTTAAAGTAAGTGGGAAGTACTGCCCAGATCCTCCAGGTGTGATATGAGTATCTGATAAAATCATGAATGGCCTGCAATATGTTAAATCATTGGTAAGGGGAGTTAGAACTGTTGTGAATTTCTTCATTCTTTTTGGCAAGTTGCTCCCTGATTACAGTAGAAGAATGGGTATCATAGGACTTTATTGTAATCCATGGTAGGGCCTGGGACTCAAAAAACTCACAAATTAGCCTAAGATCACACATAATGTGTTCTTCCCCTGATTGTAATGCAAGCCTTGGATTGTTCAGAGGTCAGGGAGAATATTCTGTCTGTTGTAGATGAAGTTCAGCTCCTCTCCTTCTTGCCACCTTAAAGCTTAAAAAAGAAAGATTGTTCTATGGTGGAATCCCCATGCAATCACAACTCTGAGGAGGAGCCCACTGGTTGACACTGGTTGTACAATGTTCAGAAGCATGTATTCTCATTAGTATAATTGCCCATCCTTGTGACTGAGTATATAAAATCATTGGCTAATTGTAATCATTGGTAGGGGATAGATGTTATAATTCCCATGAAGTAGTGAGTAAACATACATACTGTGTACTCTCCCTAGAAAGGAAGTCAAGCCTCAAAATGTACAGAAAACCTGGAAAATGGTGTCATGTATGTAATTTATTAGGATAGCACATTTATTAATTGTCCCCTCCTTTTTTAAAAAAAGGAACAATGATCAATCTTTGGTGTGTGCCCCATGCAATCACAACCATCAACAGAAGCTCAGAATGATACAGGTGATAATGAATGGATCAGAGAGATAAGTATTTTTTATAGACAGTACAATGGTCTATTCTTGTGTCTAGCATATTGACTGAAGTAGACTGGCATCTGTGTGAACAGCAGCTTATCAGTCAATTGAATTACATGGCCTGCTCCTGGTGAGAATTCATAGCAGGCCAAAATGCATACAATTCAGTGTTCAGCAGTAAAATAGGTCCTGGATTCTGGTTGTACAGAAGAGGGTGGTGGTGGGAAGAATGTCTAGAAGGAACCAAGAGTGTTGTCTTTTTCTCTGGTCATTCCCAAAGATATCAATAGTGAGGAAGCAGCTTTTGCAGTTTATTCCTTAGATTGTCGAAGACTTTGTGATTGCATTTGAAAAGCTTTTCCCAAGGTAAAATGGCAATTTTCCAGGAATCCACAAATAAGTATTTGTTCTTGGTACCTGTGCTAGTGAATCAATAGAAGCGTGGATGTTTGTCAGCATGTATGCCATCTTAGGTATCTCGTGTGTGTGTGTGTGTGTGTGTGTGTGTGTGTGTGTGTGTGTGTGTGTATCTCAGTTTTGGTGTGTTTGTTCAGGAAGAGATATTTGTAACCCTATTTCCTCAACTGCTTTGCATCTTTCCACTGGGTTTTGCTTCTGCTGATTCAAAAGAGCATGTTAAAGAGAACATGTGTCCTTTTGAGTGGGAAGTATCTGAAGGCAGAACACAGATTGGTGTTCATCTCCAGTCTAGTGATATGAAAGCACGAATATCTGAAATATGTCTAAGAATCTATGAATCTAGTAGCCTGGCAATGTAATACCTTCATTCACTTGAGTTATTTACAGAGCCCATTTTTACCTAAATTATTGGTAAGAGAAGTAAAAAGGAGTTAGAACTCAAAGATAGACTTGTGATTTTGGAAAAAGTAAATAAGTTTATAGTGAAGTGTCATGAGTGAGTGGGAACTGTGTGACACTAGAAAGTTTATTAACTTGTTACTGTGTATGAGATCACAATGGTTTTCTCATGACACCAATGAGATTCTCATTATCCCCTGTCAAAGAGCCAACAGGAATGTAGAAGCTTAGATGCTGTTGCTCTTGGTTTTGTTTTTGTTTTGTTTAACTCAACATCAGTATCTGCTACGACCTATCATTTCAGCATATATTGGTTTAAATAAAGCCATTGCTCAAGTCTTGAAAGCTTGATTTCACATCTGACATTAGAAGTAAAGGTAGTAATGCCAGCTGGCACAGGTTACAGTTGTGTATAAGTTGATCAAAGAATTTTGGTGGAGAAATTCTTGTTTCCTATGAATTGTCACTATGGAATGGAAACCTTGGTCTTCAGAAGTGTCCACAATGGGTAAGTTCTCCACTGGGTATGTCTTCACCAGATTTTGAACTCATTTCTTAGACTAAGCCTTGGTTGATGAGGTAGGTGTTTTTCTCTAATGTGGCATCTTCTTAGCATTTTTGTTTGTTTATTGTATTCTTCTCTCATACAATAATACATCATGAAATCAGTTTTTTTTCTTTCTACCTATCCATGCCCTCTTCCCTCACAGATGCACTGGTCTTCTATTTCCCATCAGAAAAGAACAGGTCTCACAAGGATATCAACAGAATACAGTATAAAAGTATACAATAAGACTAGGCACAAACATCAAATCAAGGTTGGATGAGTCAAACCAGTAGGAGTCAAAATATCTCAAGTGTAGGTAAAAGAATCAGAGACACCAAACACCGCAATTAAATTGTGACTGTGAGATCATAAAAGTTTCCTGATGACCCCAGAAAAATTCTTATGATTCTGTCTCATGCAACCAACAGGCAGCGAGCAGTTGAGATGCTGTAGGTTTGTAGTTTGTTGTTGTTGTTGTTTAGTTTGTATATTTTTACTCAAGTATATTTTATATTCCTCTATAATTGTGGAAGTTTATTTTTAGTTATGTTTAAAATAATTTTGCACACTGTTGGGTGAGGGGCAGCCTAGGTCTTGGTGTTTTGTAGTGTCTGCAAGTGTTGGATTTATGTGGGGGATGTTTATTTGGTCATGCTCTGCATGTGCAATCAGTAGAACACCTGAGGAATTCTATATCAATAAAAACACCTGAGCAGTAGCAGTCTAGTTTCCTCTGTTCAGCATGGTGCTTGCCATGACAGTGGTTCCCTCAGCTAAAGTCTGGCAGGGATTTCATCTATCATTATGCCACTTTGTTGTCCTAGGTGAACTCACATATCAACATACAGCTACACTCTATATTTCACTATATGTTGGTTCTTATGTCTTTGGGGATTGAAGGTCTTGAGACACTGTTGATCACTGCAGTCTTCTGTAACATCAACAATGTAAATATGTGATACAATTTTGATGATTTGACACTGACTACCTACGCCTGCGTCATCACAATTAGAAGAAAAATGTGATTGAATGAAGGATAGAGCATCTTAATGTGGACATCATGATATCATCATCAATATAAAATATATCATATATATCTTCATATATATATATATCATCATAATTAGAAAAAAATGGCATAATAATTGTGATGGAGTGAGATAAAAAATGTAAATACACATCACAATTTGGAGATGACATCATAAATGGGAGAAGTTTACATAATATTTGGGATGGTATGACACTATCAATTCAAGTATGTGATATCAGAATTGGAAGACAATGATTGGAGAATTGGAAGAATATGATATCATAATTTGTGTTATATGACATCACCAGTGTTAACAAATGAAATCTTTTGGAAAGAAACTGACAGCATAGTAACAATGTGATGTCATCCATGTGAATGTGTGATATCATAATGAAAAGAAATTGACATCATAATTAGAGGGATGTGTAAACATCAATGTAAGAATATGTAATAATGATTGGATGAAACGGACACCATAATCGTGATGACATGAGGTCAACGATGTAAATATATGGCACCATAATAAGAAATGCATGAAAGCATGGTTGGACAGAACAGACATCATAATTTGGATGATGTGACAAAGTTACTGCCAGAAAAGGTCATCATAATTGGAACATATTATCTGATCATTGTAAGACTGATATCATAATGTGGATTTCGTGACATCATGAATGTAAACATTTGTCATCACAATTGTAAGAAAATGACATCACAACTGTGATGTGACTTCAACACTATCAAAATAAGGAAGATATTTCTGCAAAAATGGAAGGAAATTACACCATCAATTACACCTTGAGGATGTGACATATTTTCATAATTGGAAGGAAATGATGTGATAATTGCAAAGAAATGACTTCTTTATGTGGATTCTGTGACATCAGCATTGTAATAAGAAAGGTATGGCATTATATTTGGTAGAAACTTTCATCATAATCATGATGGTGTCAGATCAACATTTTAAGTATATGCTATCATACTCAGAACTGCTGAGGTCCAGCCTTGGTGAGGGCAGAGCTTAAAGTGGATGGATGAAAGAGTGGTGAGGGAAGAATCAGATGCAGGACACCATTCAGTTTTGTTTTATAAGAGACTGACAGAGAAAAAGCACATCTCAGTATGGCTTGACCTATTCTGAAAATTTGTGACTCTCAAAGGCTTTATTTATGCACAAAATCATTTCCTTTAAGACTTTGATCAGTGATTACATACCCTCTGGAAGTCATTTTTGTAAAGTCTTCCTTGATTACATGAGTATATTAAAATCAACAAAGCATGCAAATAGCAAATTTTGTCAAAACTAAAAGCTAACATTATGATAAAAATCAGTTTTCTTTTAACTCAACATCTTTCTCCTTAAAATTGATGTCATAAAGCCTTGTGGTTAAAGAAATACTAGAGAGGATGATGCTATTTGAGTTTGACTCTGTTTAAGTTGAACATAGAGTTAATGGATTATAATGCCTGTTACATCAAACATTTTTTTAACAAAAGTCACTTTTAACCCTTGTTAAATTCTTTCCTTTCTCTGTTCTGTTTAACATAAGACCACCATCCGTTCCTTTGATTCTTAAAAAACGAAAGCCGTCTGCTGTTTGTCTTTTCATACTATAAGAAAAGTCCTGATTTGACATGTTTGCTCAGGAGGACAGGCAGTTCATTGAGCTGAAATGTCCTTTTCTGTGACTCTGTCATGAACTCTTGTTTCAATACAATCCCTATCTTTATTTCAGTCCTGTAAAGGTTAAAAAGACAATAGGACTCCTAGAACTGCTTACTTTATTTTCAGGAACATACCAAGGCTTATCATTAAGTACATGATCTCTCTCACTGCCCATATTAATTCTTTATTTCTGAAGCTGGACATGAAAACCTGATGATCCAGCTACAGCTCATCAGCTTCTAGAATTTCTCTAGTTTGTTTCTTCTTTAATAATTCCTCTTCCACCTCCTGTCTTATGCTTACTAATATCATTTATTAATAATCTAAATGTATATCTCAGTCCTAGACTCTATGGAAGACTCAAATTTCTGCATATTTGTATTTCCCTACGTCCTGCCATTAGTTCCATTTTTATTAACACTGGCATTTGTTACATTATTCCAACTCTATCTTTCGATGAGTGGCCTTTGACAGTAAAGAATATCAGAGGAAGTTGCTAGGGAATTTCTGTCAAGGGCAGTGAAGGGTCAATCAAGGTCATCCTAGCACTGGAACTTTGTGAAACAGAGCGCTCACTACACTTGGCATCATCAAAGAAGTATACAACAGCATAACTGAAAGGAACTGACATCATGAGTGGGTTGCTGTGATGCAATAAATGTCAGGATTTGTCATCATAATTGAAATTAAATCACCCGATGATTGGAAGTATATGACATCATAATGTGTATTATGTGACATCATCATTAATGTAAATATATGCCATCATAATTAAAAGAAATGACATCATAATTGTGATGATGTGACATCAACACTGTAAATAAATGATATCCTAGTAAGAAGGTTATCACAGCATGAATGGACGGAACTGACATGATAGTGATGTGTAACCATATACCTGAGGATGTGACATCATAATTGAAAGGAAATATGAAAATTGGAAGGATGTGACTTAATTTGGATTATGTACCATCGACAATGTTCATCATAATCAGAAGAAACTGACCTCATAAATGATACTGTGACATAAACAATGTAAATATATGACATCTTATTTGAAAATAACTGACATCAACATAGGTTTATGAGAGATTATCAGTGTTGATAAATGACATCACAATTTGAAGAAACTGACATCAGATGATATGTTAATAATGGAAATATAAGACATCATAAGCACATGACAAAATAATTGGATGAAACTTACATCATAATTGAGATGACATAACAACATCAATATAAGTATGTAACATCACAATTGCAAGAAAAGAACATGATCATAAGAAGGATTTCACATCATATGCGAATTATGCGGCATCAATGTATATATATATATGACATCACAAGAAGGACATGCTATATTTGTAAGGTATTGACATCATAATTAAGGTGATTTGATATCATCAGTGTAAATAAACATCATTATAATTCAAAGAAGCAGACATAATTGTGATGATGTGACATCAAAATTGTAAATATATGACATACCTATTAAGGATATGGAATGAACTGACATCATAATTGAGATGATGTGCCACATTCAATGTAAGGATGTGAGAGCATAATTGGGATAATATGACACTATTAAATTATGTATGTGATATCATAGTTAGAAAGAAATAATGTGATAATTGGAGAGACATGCCAACATAATTTGTATTATGTGACACCATCATAATATGATGTGCAATAAATAACGTAAATATATGACAACATAATGAGAATGATATAACATTATATTTGGAAGGAACTGACAGCTTAATTGGGATATTATACCACCCTATCAATGTAAGAATGTGACATCATAATTGGAAAGAAGTCACCTGATAACTGGAAGGACATGGCATCATAATGTGGATTATGTAACATCATCAGAGCAAATATATCTCATCATAAATGAAAGGAACTGACATAATTGCAAATTTGTAATATCAACAAGGTAAATATAAAATAATAATAAAAAGGATATCAGCATATTTGCAAGGAAATTATCCCATAATTGATATGATATTCCACCATCAATGTAATTATTGACATCATAATTAGAAGAAAGTGACAAAAATATGGCATAAATAATCTATATATGTCTGATCATAAGAATGTCATTGAATTTTGAAGGTACTGACAGAATTGGAACTATATGGAATTATCAGTGTCAATATATGACCTCATAATTTGAAGAAACTGTCATCACAATCATGATGATGTGACATCAACTACGTAACTATGTGTCATCAAAAATTGAGACATGGCATAATAGGAAGGACTGGCATCATAATTATGATGATGTGACATCAATGATATAAATAGATGACACCAAAATAGGAAAGTGAAAGCATAATTGGAAGAAGTGAGCATCATAAGCACGATATTACTTCAACAGTATAAATATATGACCTCAGATGATGAAGAATGTGAAAGCATAATCAGCATATGACATCAACAATGTAAATTTATGACATCATAATAAGAAAGAGGGAACTTTCATCATAATTCTGATGACATGACACTATCAAAGTTGATCTGAGACATCACAATTTGAAGAATATGACATGATAATTGGAGGATAGGACAACATAATGCAGATTATGTTACATCGTCAATGACATTAAAAGATATCACAATTGATAGAAACTGACAACAATTTTGACATGAATGTTGTAAATATGTGACATCATAATTGGAAGATATTGACATCATAATTGGGATGATGTGACAACAGCCATGTAAATATAAGTCATCATAATATGAGGTGTATGACAAAATTATAAGGAAAAACATCATTGTAATCACAAACATCAACAATGTATATGTATGATCTAATATGAATGATTTGACAGAAAAATTGGGAAGAACGCACATCATAATTTGAATGATTTGACACCATCAATATGACATGGTGACATCACAATTGGAAGGAAATGATGTGATATTGTAAGGATAAAGTATCTTAATATAGATTATAATAGTATAATCAGTGTACATATGTCATCATAATTGGATGAAACTGACATCATAATCATGATATGACATCAACCATGTAAATATAGGACACCTTACTAGAAGAAATCACATCAAAGTCAATATGATGTTATGCAAACAATATAAATATATGGTATAATGAGAAATGACAGCATAATATGAAGAAACTGACAACATGATTTTGTGACACAATCATTGCAAGTATGTGACATCTCAATTGGTAGGAAATGATGTGATAATTGGAGGATATGAAATGATAATTGGAATTATGTGTCATTTGCAGAGTAACTATATGACACCATAATTGGAAGAAACTGACATCACAATTGTGATGTTTACATCAACAATGTAAATATATGACATCCCAATAAGGATGTAACATCAAATTTGGAAGGCATTTACATCAAATTAGCATGATGTGACATCTTCAATATCAATATATGACAACATAATTGGAATAAACTGATACCATAATTAAGATGATGTGATGTCAACAATGTAAATATATGACATCATAATAAAAATATATGACAGCATAACTGGAAAGAACTACCATCATTATTGAGATGTGACACCATCATTCTTAAGGATGTTCGACCACAATTGGAAGGAAAATGATGTGATAATTGGCAGAATAATATGGATTATGTACCATCATCACTGTCAATATATGACACCATAATTGAAAGAAGCCAACATCACAATTGCAATGATATCATCAATGTAAACATATGAAATAATAAAAGAAGGGTATGGCAGCATAATTGGAAGGAACTGATTTCATAATTGGGAGGATGTGACATTATTAAAGTAAGTGTGTTATATCACAATTGGAATTAAATGATGTGATATTTAGAAAGATATAACAACATAATTTGGGTTATGTGACATCATCTATGTCAATATGTAATATAATGTGAAGAAACTAACATCATAATTGTGATAATGTGACATCAACAGTGAAAATATATAACTTAACGAACAGAAAGTTACATACATGGGGTGATGTGATAAAATCATATCAATGAAAATATAGGCCAAAGTAAAGGGAAGAAAATGTATGACATAATAACATGAAGTATGTAACAGCATAATTTGAAATAACTGGCATCATAATTGTGACCATATAACACTATTAACCAAAAAGACTGACATAACTGAAAGGAAAAGATGTGCTTATTGGAAGGATATGACATTATAATCAGTATTATGTAGCAAAATAATGTAAAAAAATTCCATCATAATTTATGGAAAGCAAACACATAATCATGATGATGTGACAGTGAGGTAAATATATGACTTCATATTATGACAGAATACATGAATATTGGAAGGACATGACAGCATAGTTGGGATAATGAAATATCATCAATGTACACATAGGACAGCAAAATTGAAAAAAAACTGACATCATAATTGTTTTGATGTGATATCAACAATGTAAATATATGACATCATAACAAGTAGTATATGACAGGATATTTGGAAGGACATCATAATCGTGAAGATGTGATACCTTCAACATTATTTGTGACCACACAATTGAAAGGGAGCATAGGAAGCATGTGACATGTCACAATAGGAAGCATGTGACACCATAATTGGGATTATGTGGCACCATCAATAGAAATTTATGACTTCATAAGTGGAACAAAATAACACCAAAACCTGGTGGATGTGAAACCAATAATATGAGTATATGACATCATAATAGGAATGACATGACAACATACTTGGAAGGGCATGAAATCATAATTTGCATGATGTGACATCAAAATATCAATATGATATCAAAGTGGGAAGAAAATTACATCATTATTATGATGATGTAACAACCACAATGTAATGTGTAAATGTATGAGATCATCAAAAGAAGGATGTGATATCAGTTTTGGTTGACCAATTATAGGGATGTGATGCTATAATTGCCAGGAACAGATGTCATAGTTGATATTAAGTAAAAATATCAATGTAAAATATGATATCCTAATCAAAATAACCTGATATCATAAATAAGTTGATGTGACACCATCAATGCCAATGTATGACATCATAGCTGGAAGGAACACACATCCCTTGAAATTGTGTCAAATGTTAGCCTAGGAGAGCCTTCTTGTCAGGAATCCTTTACCTAAATGCTTGGTTGTGGCCATGGTCACTCAGTGTCATGACAACCGAGGTCTGTCGTGGCAGCTTTAGTGATCACCTTGGTGTGTGGAGTAGAGTAGACTGCAGCAGGATTTCTGGGCAGGTCCAAATCAGAATGTCCTTGCTTGGTCACAAAGGGACAGATTCCAGTCCCTGGCCCAAAAATCTATATTTTGTTTCTGAGTCCTCTCTGCTGTGTTACAGATTGTCATGTGTTTCTGGAGCATTCCTTTGGAATGAGGAAGCATTTTCTAAACCTCCTAGCACACAGAATGGAGGAAAGTGTCTCATTGCAGTGTCATTGAAGACCCCATGGTCTATGCTTCTCATGTCCTGAGCCTAACAAGCATCCCTAACCCTTTCGCTATTCTAACCTCCACCTTGAACCCCTTCAACCACCTACAAGCCACACCCACACAAACTGTCTGATAGACTCAGTAGCTGATTGCTCCTAGAGAGACATCCCAGATACATAAAGATATTGAACATTTCTTTAAGTGTTTCTCAGCCATTTGAGGTTCCTCTTTTGTGAATTCTTTGTTTAGATATGCATCCCATTTTTAATTGGGTTATTTGTTTTGTTGACATGTAGATTCTTGCATTTTTTTATTTTATTTTGTATGTTAACTCTCTATTGGAAGTCAATATCTTCCCATTCTGTAGGCTTCTGTTTTTCCCTGTTGACAATGTCATTTTCCTTACAGAAGCTTTTCAGTTTCATGAGGTCCTCTTATCAATCTTTGATCTTTGTTCCTGACCTTTCAGTGTTCTGTTAAAAAGTTGCCTCCTGTGCCACTGCTCTCAAGGCTATTCCCTACTATCTCTTCAATCAGATTCAGTATATCTGTTTTTATACTGAGAACTTAGATCCATTTGGACTTGAGGTTTGTACTCAGTAATAGATATGGATCTATTTGCATTCTTCTATCTCAGACATCCAATTAGACAAACACCATTTGTTAAAGCTGCTTCCTTTTTGTCATTGTATTTTTCTAGCTTCTTTATAAATGATCAGGTATCCATAGGTGTGTGGATATATATCTGTATCCTTTATTCTGTTCCATTGGTCATCATGTCTGTTTTTGTGCCAATACCATGAAATTTTTATTACTATCTCTCTGTAGTACAGATTAAGATCAAAGATCTTGATACCTCTAGAAGTTCTTTTATTTTTCAGGATTTTTTAGGTATCCAAAGTTTTTTATTTCTACATATGAATTAGTGTATTGCCCTTTTAATGTCTCTAAAGAAGTATATTGGGATTTTGATAGGGATTGCATTGAGTCCTTAGATTATTTTTAGTACAGTGGCCATTTTTACTATGTTAATCTTACCAACTCAGGAGCATGCGATTTCTTTCCATCTTTTGAGATCTTTAAATTCCCTCTTCAAGGACATAAAGATTTTGTCATTCAACTCTTTCACTTGCTTGGTTAGAGTTGCCAAAGATACCTTATGTTATTTCTATCTATTGTAAAGAGTATTTTTCTCTTATTTCTTTCTGTCTCTATTTGTCATTTGTATATAGGAGGGCTACAGATTTTTTTTTAGTTTATCTTGTAGCCACCCATTTCACTGAAGTTGTTGACCAGCTATAGGAGTTCCCTGATCCAGTTTTTGAGGTCATTTATATATAATATCTCATCTGCAAATAAGGATACTTTGATTGTTTCCTTGTGAATTCATATGCCCTTAATCTCCTTCTCCTGTCTCATTGTTCTTGCTAGTACTTTAAGTACTGTATTCAATATTTATAAATGGAGGGAACAGCCCGATCATCCTTCTGATTTTAGTGAAATTGTTTTGAATTTTCCTCTATTTAATTTGATGTTGTCAGTAGGATTGCTGTTACTTACCTTTATTATGTTTCGTATGGCCTTTTTATCCTCAATCTCTCCATAAGGTTTATTTTGAAGGGTTGTTTGATATTATCAAAAGCTTTTTCACATTGTAGTGAGATGATCATGTAGTTTTTTTCTATTAATTTGTTTATGCAGTGGATTACATTGACTTATTTTCTTATATTGAACGATCCCTTCTTCTCTGGGATCAAGGCTATTCAATCATGGTGAATAATATTTTTAATGTGTTATTGGATGTGCTTTGTGAGTATTTTTTTGAGTTCATTTGTAACTATGTTGAAGAATGAAATTGGCATATAATTCTATTATTTTTTGAATCTTTGTGATGTTTGGGTATTAGCATGCCTCCAAAATAACTTTTTGTAACAACTTTTATTTCTACATTTTTGCATTGGTTAATTTCTGTATTTCTACTTTGGTGATGATGTTTCCAATAAAACTTTGACACAAGTCCTGGATGCTAAATTGTACCTCTCACTAGTACCCAAGGCAAGGTTCACTGGTAACATAGGCTGTAGTCTGTGGATATCTTCTCATGCAAGGTTTTCAACTTTGTATAGAAAGCTGAAGGCCTCTGAGGTATCGAGGACAAGATGAGTTTGACATTGTGTACTAGTTCTCACAAGCTATAGTTATTTCATAGAATGGTTTCTGGGGGATGAGGTAGGTGTTTTCACTACTATAGCCTCTTTGAACTTCTAATATTTATGATTTCTGGGTGCCTGGGTTCACTGTGTCATTACCACCACGGAAGACTGACTGCTTTGTATGTCAAAATTAAATAGGGCCAAGACCACAGCTTCGAGTACTGTACCCTGTACAATTCAGGAGTTGTTATTCCACGCTGGGGGCATCTCAGCTCTGGGTTTGGCCCAGTGTCAGTGACATTATACCTCAGGATTCTGTATCCTCATCCACCTAAGAATGGATTTCCATTCAGTTTTCATAATGTGTAAGAAATTAGGATTGACATGCCATTTTACTAGACAGTATATCTGATCCTCGAAAATGAGATTTTGTTCAATCTTCATCCCTAAGACCATTTACCTAGATGGGAAAAACATCACTTGGCAGAATTGCCTAAAATAGTGAGTGGTTTGCAATCTGGGACTCTTATGGTAAGCAGTTATGGAGAGGTCCCAGTAAGTGGAACTATGTTATAAGCAGCATGTCTTATTTCATTCCAGGTGAAATGCTACCCCAAATCAGAATTGTCATGGTAATGCAAACACTACTTTACTTTTGATTCAAGGGAAGTTTGCTTCCTCCAGGACACCCCAACTGCTCATTCTGCCCAAGGTCTGGTTACCATGGTGAAAAGTGCAGATTCTTGATGTAATTGCTGTTCTAGAATTCTTGACCTCATAGAGACAAAAAAGCTTAGCAGGGATGCAAAACAGTATTCATACTACAGTCTAACTTTTGGGGCTTGGGAAGGGGGAAAGTTGATGAGCTCCATTCCTGACTTCCTAGCAGAAAACATAGATATCTCAAATTCACACAGCCCCATTCATTGTCCCAAAGTGCTTTCTCTGCTCTCTATAGGCACCCATAACTCATTTATGGAACACTACATGTTCTGTTAATTTTGGCCCAATCTCATCCAGGTGGGAACAGAACATACAGTTCTTCCCTTCAATATTTGCTTTTGCTTTTATTTTTTCATTTTAAGATATTCATATTTTCTACTTCTATTTTTTCTCTCCAAAACTTCCCACATACCCTGATTCTTCTATCCACTCTAACAAAAGTTGACATGAATGACATCCTAAACCAGAGTTGGAAAATCCTAACAATAGATAGGCAAAATGAAACAGCAGCAGACCACAGTCCTAAAGAAAGATATACAGAAAGGAAGAAATGTTGTAGTGGAAGAAATAGCCTTCCCTAGGTAAGAAAAATACTAATTACTAAGTATCATTTTTGAGAATATACTATTATTAGAGTAAACCCCCCTTCTTTGATCTTAACACAACACTTGTATTCACTTCATTGTTCATTCATTTCTTCTTTTCTGATTATTTCTTTTCACCTAAAGTTAACTCTATAGAGGAGAATATTCACCATTAACTACATAAGTAAAACCTTCCCACTTACCTGTCCTTCTTGCCACTCACCCTGTTTTCCTTCCTACATAGATGACTATCTACTTCCCATCATTTATCCTTTGTTCTTTTCTTATTCATGTTCCTTTCTCCCTCTGTTTAGTTTCTTTTTGCTTCTTCCTTTCTTCATTGCTTTTTTTCCTCTTTGCTTTCTTTGTTTTTTTTTTTTAAATGTCCTCTCTTAGGATAGCTGTATCATGGACCAATTATGTGTCAGATAATATTTAGGCAAGAAACCAGAAGTAATACAAGGTTTTGTGTGCACTGTGCCTTGGTCTGTATATTAGACATCTGCCACAGCTAGCTTTAGTAAGCAGACATTTAAAACTTTCTTCATGGTGAAAATGAGGAAAAGCAGAGATGTCTATGAAGGTATACAATGGAGCTTAAATTCAGTGAATCAGAAGAGTTTCATGTGTCCACTTACACTGCTTATGTGGCTAATCTAGGAAAATGCTTCTTGGGCTAGCTGACTCATTTTTAATCTGGGGTCACTTCACTCCACCTTGGTCTAGATTCCCAGGAGGAATGAAGTGATCACAGTTGAGAAAGCCTTCCAGGCATCTTTTTTCCTCCTTGGTATGTCATGCTTGCCTCCTTGGCAAGCTACTCTCTATTTGCAGGTAGAAGAATGAGTAGCATGGGACCTAATATTAATCAGTTAAAGGTGTATGGAAATCCCTTGAAATCCCTTGACAGTTAAACATGGGGCCATGATGACAGCTGAGGGTCCTATACCATGTACAAACCAGGATTTTGCAATTTCATTCTGGGATGTCTTTGTCTTTGGTTCCAGTGTCAATGATTTGTTCTTCAGACTTCTCCAGGCTCATCCAGCTAATAATGGAATTCACGTTATCTTTTCAAATGAGTTCTCTCATTGAGGTGGAGCCATTTTACCAGACAATGTCTATATTCCTTGGAAATGAGAATCCTGTACAATCTTCAACCCTAAGTCCATTCCACTTACTCAAATGGGGATAATATCATTTTCCAGCATTGCATAAAAAAGTGAGTGGTTTGCCACATAGGAGTCTTTGAATAGGCAGAAAATAGGGAAAATTGTCTCTACAGAGGGCACATTAAATGGACCTAGGTTAAAAGCATATGATATTGCAGGTGAAATACTGCCCTCAATCAGAATTGTCTTTGGTGATGCACACACTGCTTTCTTTCCTTTGGATTTCTTTTCAGGCCTTGCAATGAGGGTGGTCTGCTTCCTTCAGAACATGGCACTGGTCCCTATAGTCTTTGGAATTGGGGTATTGTGACTCTGGGGACCGGACCACTCCTGAGGCATGCAGAGGTCTAGATTTCTCATTCTATCAGAGATAAAAACACAGTTCCAGGTGCCCATTGTGGCCATATTTAGCAGGGATGCATAACAGTAGTCACCCAGGCGTGCATATGGGGCTTTGCAAAGGGGAACGTGCTCGGCCTTTTCTTGTTTTCCTAGCAGAAAAAATGAGAGATCCAAATTTAACACAACCCCAATCACTGTCCAAGCTTCCTTCACTGTTCTCTATACACACTCATAGCACATTTCTTGGCATATACCCCACTATCTACATAATACAACATTCCTAATCATCTGTCCTACTTTCAACTCATCCATTCATCCTCAATTCTTTTTTTCTACATCCATGCCTCCTTATCATGTCCTATTTTTACCTTTATTATGTTATTATTATTTTCATATTTTATATATTTTATGTTTTTATTACTTATATTTATATTTTATATATTCATTTATTTTATACATTTATTTATTTAATAAATAAACATTTTTTGTTACATTTATATTTTATATATTGTTACTATTTTATTATTTTATCTTTATCATTCACTCCTAATTAGATTTATTTCTTCATCTTTCATTTTGTTTTATTCTTCCCTTCTTATTTTTCTTTTTCATTTTAAATGTCTTCTATTAGAAGAGTTGTATGGTTACTCTTAGTCCAACTACCTGTCAGACAATATTTTTGAAAGAAAAACTTCAAATCCATTGTTATTATAAGGAGTTGGAGTACTGTAGCTTGATTTGCAGACTAGGAATCTTTCACAGGTAAAAGATTTGTATCATCAAAAAGCTGAATTTGTGTGATTATTCATGGTGAAAATTATAGAACCGGAACCCTTCATATAGTGATCAAAGGATATTACAAATCAATGAAATAGAAAGAGTTTGCTTTTTTCAGGTTTCATTGCTTGTGTGGCTTATGTAGAAAATATGACTCCTGGAATAGTTGAATCAGTTTAAATCTGGTGTTACTTAACTCCACCTAGGTCAAGTTCCCCAGGATGAATACTAGGATCCAGGTTGAGAAATGCTTTGAGCTATAATATTTTCATGTCATGTGTTCATTCTTTTTGGCAAGTTGCTCCCTGATTACAGTAGAAGAATGGGTATCATAGGACTTTATTGTAATCCATGGTAGGGCCTGGGACTCAAAAAACTCACAAATTAGCCTAAGATCACACATAATGTGTTCTTCCCCTGATTGTAATGCAAGCCTTGGATTGTTCAGAGGTCACGGAGAATATTCTGTCTGTTGTAGATGAAGTTCAGCTCCTCTCCTTCTTGCCACCTTAAAGCTTAAAAAAGAAAGATTGTTCTATGGTGGAATCCCCATGCAATCACAACTCTGAAGGAGGAGCCCACTGGTTGACACTGGTTGTACAATGTTCAGAAGCATGTATTCTCATTAGTATAATTGCCCATCCTTGTGACTGAGTATATAAAATCATTGGCTAATTGTAATCATTGGTAGGGGATAGATGTTATAATTCCCATGAAGTAGTGAGTAAACATACATACTGTGTACTCTCCCTAGAAAGGAAGTCAAGCCTCAAAATGTACAGAAAACCTGGAAAATGGTGTCATGTATGTAATTTATTAGGATAGCAAATTTATTAATTGTCCCCTCCTTTTTTAAAAAAAGGAAGAATGATCGATCTTTGGTGTGTGCCCCATGCAATCACAACCATCAACAGAAGCTCAGAATGATACAGGTGATAATGAATGGATCAGAGAGATAAGTATTTTTTATAGACAGTACAATGGTCTATTCTTGTGTCTAGCATATTGACTGAAGTAGACTGGCATCTGTGTGAACAGCAGCTTATCAGTCAATTGAATTACATGGCCTGCTCCTGGTGAGAATTCATAGCAGGCCAAAATGCATACAATTCAGTGTTCAGCAGTAAAATAGGTCCTGGATTCTGGTTGTACAGAAGAGGGTGGTGGTGGGCAGAATGTCTAGAAGGAACCAAGAGTGTTGTCTTTTTCTCTGGTCATTCCCAAAGATATCAATAGTGAGAAGCAGCTTTTGCAGTTTATTCCTTAGATTGTCGAAGACTTTGTGATTGCATTTGAAAAGCTTTTCCCAAGGTAAAATGGCAATTTTCCAGGAATCCACAAATAAGTATTTGTTCTTGGTACCTGTGCTAGTGAATCAATAGAAGCATGGATATTTGTCAGCATGTATGCCATCTTAGGTATCTCGTGTGTGTGTGTGTGTGTGTGTGTGTGTGTGTGTGTGTGTGTGTGTGTGTATCTCAGTTTTGGTGTGTTTGTTCAGGAAGAGATATTTGTAACCCTATTTCCTCAACTGCTTTGCATCTTTCCACTGGGTTTTGGTTCTGCGATTCAAAAGAGCATGTTAAAGAGAACATGTGTCCTTTTAAGTGGGAAGTATCTGAAGGCAGAACACAGATTGGTGTTCATCTCCAGTTAGTGATATGAAAGCATGAATATCTGAAATATGTCTAAGAATCTATGAATCTAGTAGACTGGCAATGTAATACCTTCATTCACTTGAGTTATTTACAGAGCCCATTTTTACCTAAATTGTTGGTAAGAGAAGTAAAAAGGAGTTAGAACTCAAAGATAGACTTGTGATTTTGGAAAAAGTAAATAAGTTTATAGTGAAGTATCATGAGTGAGTGGGAACTGTGTGACACTAGAAAGTTTATTAACTTGTTACTGTGTATGAGATCACAATGGTTTCTCATGACACCAATGAGATTCTCATTATCCCCTGTCAAAGAGCCAACAGGAATGTAGAAGCTTAGATGCTGTTGCTCTTGGTTTTGTTTTTGTTTTGTTTAACTCAACATCAGTATCTGCTACAACCTTTCATTTCAGCATATGTTGGTTTAAATAAAGCCATTGCTCAAGTCTTGAAAGCTTGATTTCACATCTGACATTAGAAGTAAAGGTAGTAATGCCAGCTGGCATAGGTTACAGTTGTGTATAAGTTGATCAAAGAATTTTGGTGGAGAAATTCTTGTTTCCTATGAATTGTCACTATGGAATGGAAACCTTGATCTTCAGAGGTATCCACAATGGGTAAGTTCTCCACTGGGTATGTCTTCACCAGATTTTGAACTCATTTCTTAGACTAAGCCTTGGTTGATGTAGTAGGTGTTTTTCTCTAATGTGGCATCTTCTCAGCATTTTTGTTTGTTTATTGTATTCTTCTCTCATACAATAATACATCATGACATCAGTTTTTTTTCTTCTACCTATCCATGCCCTCTGCCCTCACAGATGCACTGGTCTTCTATTTCCCATCAGAAAAGAACAGGTCTCACAAGGATATCAAAAGAATACAGTATAAAAATATACAATAAGACTAGGCACAAACACTCAAATCAAGGTTACATGAGTCAAACCAGTAGGAGTCAAAATATCTCAAGTGTAAGTAAAAGAATCAGAGACATCCAAACACCATGCAATTAAATTGTGACTGTGAGATCATAAAAGTTTCCTGATGACCCCAGAAAAATTCTTATGATTCCCTGTCATGCAGCCAACAGGCAGCGAGCAGTTGAGATGCTGTAGGTTTGTAGTTGTTGTTGTTGTTTTGTTGTATATTTTATTCAAGTATATTTTATATTCCTCTATAATTGTGGAAGTTTATTTTTAGTTATGTTTAAAATAATTTTGTGCACTGTTGGGTGAGGGGCAGCCTAGGTCTTGGTGTTTTGTAGTGTTGCAAGTGTTGGATTTATGTGGGGGATGTTTGTTTGGACATGCTCTGCATGTGCAATTAGTACAACACCTGAGCAATTCTATATCAATAAAAACACCTGAGCAGTGATAGTCAAGGTTTCCTCTGTTCAGCATGGTGCTTGCCATGACAGTGGTTCCCTCAGCTAAAGTCTGGCAGGGATTTCATCTATCATTATGCCACTTTGTTGTCCTAGGTGAGCCCTCACACATCAACATACTGTTACACTCTACATTTCAGCATATGTTGGTTCTTATGTCTTTGGGGATTGAAGGTCTTGAGACACTGTTGATCACTGCAGTCTTCTGTGACATCAACAATGTAAATATGTGATACAATTTTGATGATTTGACACTGACAACCTTTGTCTGCGTCATCACAATTAGAAGAAAATATGTGATTTAATGAAGGATAGACCGTTCTTAATTTGGACTACATGACATCATCCTCAATATAAAATATATGTCATCACAATTAGAAAAAATGGCATAATATTGGAGATGGAGTGAGATAAAAAATGTAAATACTCATCTCAATTTGGAGAAGACATCCTAGTTGGGAGAAGTTTACATAATATTTTGTATGATATGTAACTATCAATGCAAATATATATATCAAAATTGGAAGACTGAGTTGAGAATTGGAAGAATATGACATCATTTTGGTTACAGGACATTACCAGTGCTAACACATGACATCATATTGTGAATAAACTAACAGCATAGTAACAATGTGGTATCATACAGGTGAATATGTGTTATCATAATGAAAAAAAGATCTGACATCATAAATAATTTGATGTGTTAACATCAGTGAAGTAAGTATATGTAATAATGTTGGATGAAAAGGACACCATATTCGTTATGACATGAGGTTGACGCTGTAAATATATGACACCATAAGAAATACATGAAAGCATGTTTGGACAGAAGAGACATCATAATTTGGATGATGTGACAAAATTAATGCCCGACGAGGTCATCATAATTGGAACAAATTATCTGATCATTGTAAGACTGATACCGCAATGTAGATTTCGTGACATCATGAATGTAAACATTTGTTATCACAATTGTAAGAAAATGACCCACAACTGTGATGTGACTTCAAAACTATAAAGAAAGGAAATCAAAATGAGGAAGATATTTCTGCAAAAATGGAAGAAAATTACACCATCAACCATCACCTTGAGGATGTGACATATTTTCATAATTGGAAAGAAATGATGTGATACTTGCAAATAAATGACTTATTAATGCGGATTCTGTGACATCAGCACTGCAATAAAAAGGTCAGAAGCAACTACATCATAATCATGATTGTGTCAGATCAACATTGTAAGTATATGCTATCATAATCAGAACTGCTGAGGTCCAGCCTTGGTGAGGGCAGAGCTTAAAGTGGATGGATGAAAGAGTCATGAGGGAAGAATCAGATGCAGGACACCATTCAGTTTTGTTTTATAAGAGACTGACAGAGAGGAAGCACATCTCAGTATGGCTTGACATATTCTAACACTTTGTGACTGTCAAAGGCTTTATTTATACAAAAAATCATTTAAGACTTTGATGATTGAATACATACCCTCTGGAAGTCATTTTTGTAAAGTCTTCCTTGATTACATAAGTATATTAAAATCAAGAAATCAGGCAAATAGCAAATTTTGTCAAAACTAAAAGCTAACATTATGATAAAAAGCAGTTTTCTTTAACTCAACATCTTTCTCCTTAAAATTGGTGTCATAAAGCCTTTTGGTTAAAGAAATGGTAGAGAGGATGATGCTATTTGAGTTTGACTCTGTTTAAGTTGAACATAGAGTTAATGGATTATAATGCCTGTTACATCAAACATATCTTTTTAACAACAGTCACTTTTAACCCTTGTTAAATTCTTCTTTCCTTTCTCTGTTCTATTTAACATAAGACCACCATCCTTTCCTTTGATTCTTAAAAAGCAGAAAGCAGTCTGCTGTTTGTCTTTCCATGCTATCAGAAAATTCCTGAAAGTCCTGATTTGACATGTTTGCTCAGGAGGACAGGCAATTCATTGAGCTAAAATGTCCTTTTATGTGACTCTGTCATGAACTCTTGTTTCAATACAATCCCTATCTTTATTGCAGTCTTGTAAAGGTTAAAAGGACATTAGGACTCCTTGAACTGTTTACTTTATTTTCAGGAACATACCAACCTTATCATTAAGTACATGATCTCTCTCCCTGCCCATATTAATTCTTTATTTCTGAAGCTGAACATGAAAACCTGATGATCCAGCTACAGCTCATCAGCTTCTAGAATTTCTCTAGTTTGTTTCTTCTTTAATAATTCTTCTTCCACCTCCTGTCTTATGCTTACTAATTTCATTTATTTATAATCTAAATGTATGTCTCAGTCCTAGAATCTAAGGAAGACTCAAATTTCTGCATATTTGTATTTCCCAAGGTACTGCCATTAGTTTCATTTTTATTAACACCAGCATTTGTTACATCATTCCAACTCTATCTTTAGTGAGTGGCCTTTGACAGTAAAGAATATAAGTGAAAGGTGTTAGTGAATTTCTGTCAAGGGCAGTGAAGGGTCAATCAAGGTCATCCTAGCACTGCAACTTTGTGAAACAGAGCCCTCACTACACTTGGCATCACCACAGAAGGATACAACAGCATAATTGAATGGAACTGACATCATGAGTGTGTTGCTGTGATACAATCAATGTCAGGATTTGTCATCATAATTGGAATGAAATCACCTGATGATTGGAAGTATATGACATCATAATGTGTATTATGTGACATCACTATTAATGTAAGTATATGCCATCATAATTAGAAGAAATGACATCATAATTGTGATGATGTGACATCAACAGTGTAAATAAATGATATCCTTGTAAGAATGTTATCACAGCATGAATAGAAGGAACTGACATCATAGTGAGAGTGATGTGTAACAATAATACCTGAAGAAGTGACATCATAATTAAAAGGAAATATGAAAATTGGAAGGATGTGACTTAATTTGGGTTATGTACCATCGGCAATGTTCATCATAATCAGAAAAAACTGACATCATAAATGATACTGTGACATAAACAATGTAAATATATGACATCATATTTGAAAATAACTGACATCGAAATCAAGTTTATGGGAGATTATCAGTGTCAATAAATGACATCACAATTTGAAGAAACTAACATCTGATGATATATAAATAATGTAAATATATGATATCATAAGCACATGACAAAATAATTGGATGAAACTGACATCATAATTGAGATGGCATAACAACATCAATATAAGTATCTATCATCACAATTGCAAGAAAAGTACATGATCATAAGAATGATTTCACATCATATGTGAATTATGTGGCATGAATGTAAATATATGACATCACAAGAAGGACATGCTATATTTGTAAGGTATTGACATCATAATTAAGTGTAACCATTCAAAAAGTGTATGTCATCATCATCAGTGTAAATACACATTATATCAAAGAAGCAGACATAATTGAGATGATGTGCCACAATTAATGTAAGGATGTGAGAGCATAATCAAGATAATATGACACTAGTAAATTATGTATGTGATATCATAGAAAGAAATAATGTGGTAATTGGAGAGACATGCCAACATAATAAGTATTATGTGACACCATCATAATTATGTGCAATAAATAACATAAATATATGACAGTATAATGAGAATGGTATGACATATTTGCAAGGAAATGACAGCTTAATTGGAATGTTATACCGCCGTATCAAAGTAAGAATGTGACATCAAAATTGGAAACAAGTCACCTGATAATTGGAGGGACATGGCATCATAATGTGGATTATGTAACATCATCAAAGTAAATATATCTCATCATAAATGAAAGGAATTGACATAATTGCAAATTTGTAATATCAACAAGGTAAATATAAAATAATAATAAAAGGGTATCACAGGATATTTGCAAGGAACTTATACCATAATTGATATGATATTCCACCATCAATGTGACCTAATAATTAGAAAAAGTGACAAAAATATGGCATAAAAATCTATATATGTCTGAACATAAGAATGTCATTGAATTTTGAAAGTACTGACATAATTGGAAATATATGGAATTATCAATGTCAATATATGACCTCATAATTTGAGGAAACTGTCATCACAATCATGATGATTTGACATCAACTACGTAACTATATGTCATCAAAAATTAAGGCATTGCATAATAGGAAGGACTGACATCATAATTATGATGATGTGACATCAGTGATATAAATAGATGACACCAAAATAGAAAGTGAAAGCATAATTGGAAGAAGCGAACATCATAATCACGATATTACTTCAACAGTATAAATATATGACCTCAGATAATGAAGAATGTGAAAGCATAATCAGCATATGACATCAACAATGTAAATTTATGACATCATAAGAATGAGGGAACTTTCATCAGAATTTTGATGACATGACATTATCAAAGTTGATCTGAGACATCACAATTTGAAGAATATGACATGATAATTGGAGGATAGGACATCATAATGCAGATTATGTTACATCGTCAATGGCATTAAAAGATATCACAATTCGTAGAAACTGACAATTTTGACATGAATGTTGTAAATATATGACACTATAATTGGAAGATATTGACATCATAATTGGGATGATGTGACAACAGCCATGTAAATATAAGTCATCATAATATGAGGTGTATGACAAAATTATAAGGAAACAACATAATTGTAATGACAAACATCAACAATGTATATGTATGATATAATATGAATGATTTGACAGAAAAATTGGGAAGAACAGCACATCATAATTTGAATGATGTGACACCATCAATATGACATGGTGACATCACAATTGGAAGGAAATGATGTGATATTGTAAGGATAAAGTATCTTAATATAGATTATAATAGTATAATCAGTGTACATATGTCATCATAATTGGATGAAACTGACATCATAATCATGATATGACATCAACCATGTAAATATAGGACACCTTATTAGAAGAAATCACATCAGTCAATATGATGTTATGCAAACAATATAAATATATGGTATCATAATGAGAAATGACAGCATAATATGAAGTGAACTGACAACATGATTTTGTGACACAATCATTGCAAGTATGTGACATCTCAATTGGTAGGAAATGATGTGATAATTGGAGGATATGAAATGATAATTGGAATTATGTGTCATTTGCAGAGTAACTATATGACACCGTAATAAGAAACTGACATCACAATTGTGATGTTTACATCAACAATGTAAATATATGACATCCCAATAAGGATGTGACATCAAATTTGGAAGACATTTACATCAAATTAGCATGATGTGACATCTTCAATATCAATATGTGACAACATAATTGGAATAAACTGATATCATAATTAAGATGATGTGATGTCAACAATGTAAATATATGACATCATAATAAAATATATGACAGCATAACTGGAAAGAACTACCATCATTATTGAGATGTGACACCATCATTCTTAAGGATGTTCGACCACAATTGGAAGGAAACTGAAAATGATGTGATAATTGGCAGAATAATATGGATTATGTACCATCATCACTGTCAATATATGATACCATAATTGAAAGAAACCAACATCTTAATTGCAATGATATCATCAATGTAAACATATGAAATAATAAAAAAGGGTATGGCAGCATAATTGGAAGGAACTGATTTCATAATTGGGAGATGTGACATTATTAAGGTAAATGTGTTATATCACAATTGGAAGGAAATGATGTGATATTTAGAAAGATATGACAACATAATTTGGGTTATGTGACATCATCTATGTCAGTATGCAATATAATGTGAAGAAACTAACATCATAATTGTGATAATGTGACATCAACAGTGAAAATATATAATAACATAACCAACAGAAAGTTACATACATGGGGTGATGTGATAAAATCATATCAATGAAAATATAGGCCATAGTAAAGGGAAGAAAATTTATGATATAATAACATGAAGTATGTAACAGCATAATTTGAAATAACTGGCATCATAATTGTGAAGATGTAACACTATCAACCTAAATGTCTGACATAACTGAGAGGAAAAGATGTGCTTATTGGAAGGATATGACATTATAATCAGGATTATATAGCAAAATAATGTAAATAAATGACATCATAATTTATGGAAAACAACCACATAATCATGATGATGTGACAGCGAGGTAAATATATGACATCATATTATGACAGATTACATGAATATTGGAAGGACATGACAGCATATTTGGGATAATGTAATATCAATGTACATATAGGACAGCAAAATTGAAAAGAAACTGACATTGTAATTGTTATGATGTAATATCAACAATGTAAATATATGACATCATAACAAGAAGTATATAACAGGATATTTAGAAGGACAATCATAATACAATGAAGATGTGATACATTCAACATAGAAAATTTGTGACCAAACAATTGAAAGGAAATGATCTGACAATAGGAAGCATGTGACACCATAATTAGGATTATGAGATTATGAGAAATATATGAGATCATCAAAAGAAGGATATGATATCATTTTTGGTTGACCAATTATACGAATGTGACACTATAATTGCCAGGCACAGATGTCATAGTTGATATGAAGTAAAAATATCAATGTAATATATGATATCCTAATCAAAAGAAACTGATATCATAAATAAGTTGATGTGACACCATCAATGCCAATGTATGACATCATAGCTGGAAGGAACTGACATGGTATTTGGGGTGATATGATATCAACAATGTAAATATATCTGTGGTTCCTCCGCAGTGTCAGATGGAACAGTGCGTCCTGTGTACCAAATTTGTATCTGTAGTATTCCTTCAATGTAAGTTTTTCAGTGTAGAATGAACAGTATTATTTTGGGGTTCCCTGGTCTCTAAAGTAGGTCAGGTCCCACCCATGGTTTGCATACACCACCTGCTGTTCACTATGGGGAAATACATCCAGTCATCCAACACAGGAGCCTGTACACAGGCAGGTGGCAGTGTGCTTTAGGGCTGCACTTTGCAGCAAAGCACACTTCCATTTCAGGAGTGTGAAAGGCTACACACGTAAAGTGTAACTGATATGAATTTCTAAATATGAGCATACAAGAATAACACCAATTGATATACAATGTGGAAAATGGGGAAAATCTCACAGGTCTCAGCTCAACAAACAGCTGAGGAAAGCTGAGAGTGGAGAAATGGATCCAGTAAAGAGCACACTGATTGGATGTCCATGGCCATATGATCAGCCCTGAAAGCATGCTTTCAGGAAACATCAATCCGATTGAGCAGGATATATTTTATCTCAAAGGAATTTATATATATAATATATATTATTCATATTATAGATACACATTAATATGCAAGTCACCCATGATAATGTCAATGAGGCAGCATCAATGAAGCCTTAGAGAATATAGGGAGAGAAGATACCAGTTCAAATGAAGCAAGTTACATTTGAAATTCTTGGGCTTCAGAGTGAAGTTTGTTGCTCTATGGGTAAAGCAGTTTTGGCTCTGATTAAAAATACTGATGATCAAGTTTGTTAACTTCTTTCTTACAGAAGAAAACATATGGTTTCCTTTGGGTAGGATGAGGCAGGAGAGTGACATCATGATGTCATCACACCTCGTAGGTTTTCCTGAGAACAGAATATCTTTTATGCTTCTTCATATGTAACAGTTTGTATTCTAATTTCAGCTTAAGTCTTCAATGTCTAGACTGTAGATTTTCTCAAAAATATCTGAGTCCAAAAATTGCAGTGAAGAGTATGAGAGGATACTGTTACTAAATGTTAATTGTTGCACTTGAGTTCACAGAAAAATCAAGCAGCAGATGACTCGATGGAATTGTGGCTACTAACAGCTTCTGCTTCCAACAATCTGAAATGATCCCCCACAGCCCACAGGGATACTCCTTCATCTCAAATAGGGTAAAGTCCTGGACACAAGTCAGTGTCACCATGAAGCACTAGATGTGAACTGTAGTGAATGCTTAGAGAAGAATTTCCAACTATGCCAACAGCTGGTGAGGACAAGACTGACAAAGAAAGGGAGTACTCCAGTCATCCAGGCTGGATAAAGCTTCTGTATCCCAAATTCTACAACTAGGAGGGACTGAAGTGCATCTCCATGATGAACTGGAGGGCCTGGACTCTAGACTTCATCATAATTGTGATTCCTCAGGTGGTATTAAAAGTCCATATTTAAAGTCCACCCCTGTTTTCTCCCTACCATGTAATGGTGCTGCCATTTATGTATGCCCCATATCTCCCATTTCCTCTACCCTATTGATGCCAGGGTCTTTGCTGACACCCAGCTCTGTGGCAGGCCTCTTGCCATTAGGAAGACTCACACACCTAATAAAGGATGTGTATCTAACTTCTGTTCTTAAAGAGGATAATCTCAAAGAGTTTGACCAACCGGACAGGAAAATGATGATGGTTAGGCAGGGCCCATGAAGAGATTCACAATAATGAAAAGTTCAAGTTCAGTGTTTGTAAAGCTGGATGAGATTTCTACAAGGAGGAAGCTGAGAACCAAGATGATTCCCAGTAAACTTCTATGGGAATACTGAAGCAGGTGGCAAAATTGAAACCTAACCCTGGCAGTTATCCATCCCATCTAATTATGACTGGGAGAGAGAATTCACAGCCTCCAGTGTTAGAATCAGGTCCTGCTACCCCAAAGCCTACCTCACCACCAATTCCCTAGGGACACATCAGGAACTTGGGTTCTCCTGGGGACTAATGAAATCATGGGGGTCCTTCCTGCAAACACCCAGCACCCAAACTGAGGTGAGGAATGGTGGCAATGGTAGAAGAAACGTTCCTCCAAGATCTCCATGCTGGTAAAGCCAGCCCAAATATGTCATTTGGATGCTGAAATGTTTGGGACAAATGACAAGTGGCTCAAATCAGAGCCCATGTCTCTAGATGATGATGTGGTTACTGGCATGAAGAAGGACAATTAATTAGGAGACATGGCAGGGCTCGGCAGCCTGACAAGCCAACTCATCTCGGGAGGCTGAAATGGGGATAAAAATATGCCCTGGGTAGCTTTGGTCACAGCTGTTAAATCTCCTGATCTGTCAAACCAGAACTCAGATGAACCCAATGAGAGAGCAGCCACTCAGGGCTTGTATGTGGTCAATCTCCTGTCCTTGGCCTAACCCTACAAGCCAAGTAATTCCTAAGAAAAAGCAGTAAAAACCCCCTTCCCAAGGGCAACCTATCAGAAACCATAAAGAGCCCAAGGATGCAGGACGCCTTATCGCAAGGACAACTACTTGTTTGAGTAAGGCTTTCTGCTCCTGCTGATATCATTGTTTAAAGCCAACATTACTGAGTGTATCCCCTTCTAGGACCGATGAGTGGCCATATGAGACAGAGTCAACCAGAAGTTGTACTCCCTAGTCCACCATTTCCTTTGCAATAGAACATTACATGCTAAAATATCACAGAATCCTTAGCTGCTGAGTGAAAATAATTCCATCCTGCCTGTTATAACCTGGATAAAAACACTGCCTAATTGCTGCTTGGGGAATCTCAATACTGGTCCACTGCATCAGTGATGATTGAGATTCCAAGCTAGAGCTTCAATAAAATCCCCTTGCTTTTTGCATGATTTCAGATTCCTGGAATATTGGGGTATCTCATGCTCTGGGGGGGGGGGGGAATATATATATGTAAAGATAAATATATCCATCCCATTCTTAGTAGGAATAATGTCCAGAAGCCTCAGAAACAAACCCAATGACTCTGGGATAAGAGGCAGAGACAAGATCTCTCAGCACGCAATAGCAACATCCTGTCTTTGACATTGCTATAGGACCCGCAGAAACCACTTTGACCCCAGCTTAAGTGTGAGCCACAGTGCAATCTGTCTTCCCACATGGTAATCACATTGTGAATTCAACCTCTTAAGAGACCATCAGATAGAAGATATTGGGCAACTGACATACTAGATACAACACATACTTCCTGAACCTGGGACTAATCCTTTAAACTCGTAATCCATACTGATTAGTTGTTCCACAAACTATAGCCTAGGACATCAGGTATCCCTGACTTAAGTTCTGGTGACAGCTCCAGAAAAGCTTCCAAGGCTTGGGCTATGGCTTTATTGGAAGAATCACCACCAGCATTTGCTGAAATGAAAGGTTGTAGAGGATCCTGATCTTGAGTAAGTAAAATATCCAAAAAAAATCACTGCATCTCAGCTGCCTCATGCTTGTTGTCCAGATAATAAAGGAAAATAAGATAATCTCATTGGGTTTGCCAGGCAACCATTATGATCTCACAGGTTGTCACAATCTTTTAACGTGTTTAATGCCATGCAGATCCCACCCTCTCAGGACATATTAGCATACATGTCTTTATCAACAGGATATGAGTCTCTTTATGAGTTGGGACATATTTATTTCTCCAACCACACATTTATGTACAAAGGCTATAGTAAAGCACACAAGCAAGTGGATGCATTACTATGCCATTCAGTATATATTGCTGGGCTCTCAGACATATTTCAGATTCTTTTGCTCTAATACCAGCAGACTGGAGACTAACAATATTTTTGTGCTTTTTCCTTACTCAGTCCCTTGTCACACAATCACTCAAATAAAAACAAGTTTCTTACATCGTGTTTAAAAAAATGTAACTGTCAAGGTACAATACATAGATGTTGGTGTTTGAATGTGTGTTCTTTTTTTGAGCTTGAATTCATTATATAAAAGTTAAATTGGTGCAGACCAATAAAAAACCAAAACCAACAAAAATATACTTTATAATCATTGCCCTCCTTTCCCAAAACATTCATTCTACCTGACTTTTTAAAATTTTTTGTTTACTTATCTCATAAAATACATTCAGTCTTCTGTCCTCCCTCCTATCCTTCCAATTCCTCTCAGATCACCTATGCCCAAGATCTACCCCTTCCTCCCTCTACTTCTACTCAGAAAAGAGCTGTCCTACAATCATTAATACTCAAACATGGCATAGCATGTTTCGTTTGACTTCTTTTCCCAGCACATTAACAAGGAAGCACATATTTATACAAACACAAGCACAAATACAGAGAATATATAAAGTGGCATCCATATTTACAAACTTCCAAGCACCCATATATTTTGTTCCTCTGGTATATAGGACAGCTTTTATCTTTGATTTCTTAGAAAATTGGCATTTTCATTTGGGGAATGCCATCATAACCTAACAGGCCTCCTAAGTCCACACCCCTTAGAACTGAAACTGCAAAGGCTATCTCCTCACAGAATCTTTTGTGATGTCCAGAAAAAAGACCACATTCTTGGTTCCTGGGAAATATCCTGTCCTACTTTGAATAAACCACAATCCAGGGAGCCTGTGTGTTGCTGACAACTGTACTTGCTTCATGTTGACCTGCTCAGAGTTTTCACAAGGAGCAAGGCAATGGAATTAAATTCATCACCTGCTGTCTACATGGTTGGCAATCAAAGATCTTTTCTGCTCAGAGACATAAGGAGCCACCCAAGCATATTTGAGTAGATTCCTAATCTCTTTGATACCTGTAACAAAGTGGGTACCTATCAATGCTTGGGAATTCATGGGGAAATCCACTATATATCAGTCATTGTTCATTGTATTAAAATGAAAGAGGAAAAATTAGGTGTCCTGTTGTAATTCTGTTACATAAATCACACACTCTGCTTTGTATTCTGTACCTGTGGAAGTTTAGATTCCTCTCTATAGTACACATTTTGCCTAGCCATTTCATGGGCTCTCTGAATTACAGCCCCTATCATGGGGCTGTTAAAGATGGGTCATTGTAGATACCGATGACCCATGCAGATGTTGGCAACATCTGCTGGTATGTGTCTACCAGACAAGAGCCAGTGAAATGACTCAGCAATAATGGCACTTGATGCTAAGCCTGCTGATAGGTTTTTTTTTTAAACAAATAATTTCCCAGAGAAGATAAATCTCAAGATACAAACTCAATTTTCTACAGGAAAGTTAAAGGTAGGTTCTGAAGACATAGCATATAAACAGTTTCCTATCACATATGAGGCTACAGATACCTCATAATATTAGTAAAGATAAAAATTTCAACAAAATTATAGAAGAAAACTTTCCAAAACTAAAAAAGCAATGCCTATAAAAGTACAAGAAGCTTATAGGACACCAAATAAACCAGAATAGAAAAGAACCCTTACGACAAAATAATCAAAACACTAAACATATACAACAAAGAAAGAATACTAAAAGCTGAAAGCGAAAAAGATCAAATAACATAAAGAGGCAAAGCTATTAGAATTACATCTGACTTCACAGTGGAGACACTGAGAGCCAAAAGGGCCTAGAATGAAATAATACAGACTCTAAGGAACATAGATGCCAAACAAGACAACTATATCCAGCAAAACTGTTAATTATCATACATAGAGAAAATCAAATATTTCATGATAAATCCTAATTCAAACAATACCTATCTATAAATCCTGCCCTACAGAAGGTAATAGAATAAAAACTGTTCAACAGAAAGAAGTTAACTACTATCAAGAAAACACAAGAATTAAGTTAGTTCACAATATCATATTCAATAGAAGAAACGCACACACACTTACACACACACAAACATACACACATACACACACACACACACACACACACACACACACACACACATCAATAATTGCAAAATAACAAGTCCTGACAATCAATGGTCATTGGTAACCCTCAAAATTGATTGTTCCAATTATTCAATTAAAAAAAAAACAGAGACTAACATCATGGATTTAAAAACAGAATCCATTCTTCCACAGCATACAAGGAACACACCTCAATGTCAAAGATAAACATTACCTCAGAGAAAAGGTTTGGGAAAAATTTACCAATAAATAGTGAAAAATAAGCTAGTGTAAAGATACTAATATCCCATACAATAGAATTCAAACCAAAATTATTTAGAAGAGATGGGGAAGGACACATCATACTCGTTAAATGAAAAACCCACCAAGATAATATTCTAATTCCTAACATCTATATCCCTAATACAAGAACTCCCTCATTTATAAAAGCAACATCACTTGACTCCACAAAATTGAAAAATAGTAAGGAAATGGAAGCTTTTCTTGATAGATACTGCACAAAAAATTGAATAAAATCTAATAAAATTTAAACAAACCTGTAACTCACAAATAAATACAAGAAGACAATAAACGCCTCTGAAATAAAGCCTATGACCAGAATGTTTTAGCTCTGAATGCTAAATGCTCCTCAAATTACTCCTTAAAATAGAAGAATGCACACTGCCAAACTAATGCTTGAAGCCACAGTTGCACTAATATACAAACCATACAAAGATTCAACAAAGAAAGAGAGTTATACACCCATATACATCATTAACACAGATTTAAATATACTTAATAAATATGCATAAACCACATCCAAGGACACATTAAAAATATCATCCACCATGATCAAATAGGCCTTATCCCAGACACACAGGGATGATGCAACATATAAAATTAATCAATGTAATCCTCCATATAAACAAGCTGAAAGAAGAAAAAAAAGCTCACATGGTCACGTCACTAGATCCGAAGACAGTTTTTGACAAAATCAAACACCCCTTCATGATAAAACTATTGGAGAGTTTGGAGATGCATCCTATAGCTAAACATAATACAGGCAGTTTCCAGCAAAAACTCTGCCAACATGAAATTAAATGGAGAGAAAGTCAAAATCATTCTATTAAAATCTGGAACAAGACACAGTTGTCCCCACTCTCCATACGTATTCAATAGTACTATAAAAAGGAACATCTATAGCTGATAAACATCTTCAGTGATGTGGTTGACTACAGGATTAACTTAAAAAGTCTTTAGCTCCCATATATACAATTGACAGATAGACAGAGAAAGAATTCAGGGAAACAACAACTTTACAAACCTACAAACAACATCAGGTATATTGGGGTGTGTCTGATCAAGCAATTGGAAGACTTGAATGACAAATACTTTTTTCCTTAAAGATGTAAATTGAAGAAGAGCTCACAAGATGGAAAGATATCCTATGCTCCTGGTGTGGTAGGATTGACATAGTAAAAATGAGCATTTTATCAGAAGAAATCTACACATTATATGTAATCTTTAACAAAATACCTACTGATACCTGGACTAGGCCAGGGCTGAGCCAAGGGAGTCCAAGGGTCTCTGACTCTGCCCTTTGTGTTCCGCCAAGCAGACTCACGTGGACATGGCCACCGTACTGCCTGCCAGGCCTATGTGTGGGTGGCATCCCTGTCAGGTGCATCAAGAAAGGAGGCAGCAAGGCAATCTACAAGAAGGGAAGTGGCTGCAGAATTCCTCCAACCTCCTTGCCTGTTACCCAGTCTGCAAGGCAGGTCTTGACCCATGGCTCTACTCAAGTGCATGCATGGCTGTTCAGCCTGGAGCATGATGGGATGCCCATAGCTCACCAACTGCTCCTGTCCCTGGAGTCCCATTGGAGGTGCCACCTCTGGCTTCGGGCATATTTGCTTTTTGGAGCTGCTGCTTAGCTCACTTCCTACACTGCTGGAGATAATGAGTTCCCAGCCATATCCCCCTGTGATCACCATGAGACCCAAATTTTCCAGCAGACCACTGGGGAGCTACTACATTTCCCCATTGTGGAAGTCTGGCTATGCTAGGCTGGGAGCTCTGGTACTTCAGACTACCAAAGGACAGCTCACCCTAGGACTATCAGGATCCCCACTCCAAGATGGCTGAGGGGACCCAACCTGGCAGATCAGCAAAGAAGTGGCCCATCTAATACACATTGCTCTTAGCTAGGACACTCCACCCACTCCTGGCTGGCATAGTAAGGATAAAAAAATCTCAACAATCACAGGACACTCTGGGATGCTCCTCACCCCAGGGACATTATATAATGAGCAACATTCTGTACTCTTCCCCTTAAGGAGCACAACTTTGGCTGTGGCATTCCTCCAAAGTGGAGGCAGCAATGAAGAGGAGAAAAGAAAGGAAGCAGTTAAGAGAAGAGAAGAAGCAGAGAAGAACATTTCAACTCAGCTAGAACATCTCAGTTCAGCTTAGCATATCTCTTTGGAGCTGCAACACTAGGGGAGCTTCTTCCCTCAGAGCAGAGAAGACGTGAGCAGATCACAGAGGAGTTGTTACATTGGAACACTCCAGCTCAGTTGGGGAAGCCTTCCCTGCCTGAAAGCTGCCAGAGCTGTGTGACTCCTAGCTTCCTGAATGACAGGATAACTTCCTATTGAGCACTTCTTCCAAAGAGCTGTGAGAGCTATGTGGCTCCTGCCATCCAGAATATCAGAACTCCCATGCCTCTGAAGTCACTTTCCCCACCTCAGAACTGTTTGGTCCCTGGGCTTCAAATTCCAGGCCACATTTCCATTTCCGTCCAACCTGCATAAAAACACTATCACTGGGATGATACTCTTTTACATCACTTCTAAGCAGGGATAACAATGGAATTGAGAGATTGTGGTTTCTTGAGTATTTGGGAAGGTATTTTAGACACTTCCTGGCCTCAGGAGACTGAACTAAACAAGTGGGTCACTATGTATTAAATTCCCTAGAAATCTTAAGATAAAATGTCCCCATGTCCTATCATAGAGGAAGCAGTCTCCATCTCATGCTCTGATGTGAAAACAAGAAAAAGTGTGCATCACTAAAACATTCTGGCTCACTACACTAATTTATGTAGAATCCCTTGCTACATTGAAGTTATAGCCACATACTGGGCCCTCCTCTGAAAAAAACCTCCATTTGTGCCCGCCAAATGAATCCCAACTGAGTATGCAGTCATTAATTTGGGCTATTCTGGCAAGAGATGAATCTTCCAGATAGAATAAATGGGAGGGAGGTGGTATTAAAGGTTGTACAGCATTCTTATTTCAAAGTAACTGAGACACTAGCTACTTGGAATGGCTCCATTTTAATAACGCCAGACAACATCAATAGAGAGAATGGAACCCAATTCTTAGCATAAATAGAGTCCAGAAACCTCAGAAAGAAAATCAATGACTCAGGGCATGGAGGCATAATCAAGAATTTTCAACATGCAACAGCAACACCCTGACTTCAACATTGGTGCAGGACCCTCCGAGGTCATTGGGACACCAGGCTCAAGTGTGAGCCACAATGCAGTCTTCTCATGTGGTAATAACACTGTGAATTCAGGCTTTTAGAGATATTCAGATAGAAGATGTTGAGCAGCTTCCATACAAGACGGAATGCCTACCTCCTTAACCAGGAACTAATCTAAGAAATAGCTTCAAATCTTGTTGAAGAAATGTACCCAACAGAAAACTCACCCTGTTGTGGACATCTTAGCTTCCTACTCCATATTGATTAGTTTTTCCACAGACTGTACCTATGTCATCAGGTATCCCTGTCTTGGGTTCTGCTGCCAGCTCCAAGACAGATTCCAGGCCTTGGGCTGTGGCTTGATTGGAAGAACCACCACCAGCATATATGGAAATGAAAGTTGTAGAGGATACTGATCTTGAAAAGTAACATATCCAAAGAAAACATTACATCGCACCTGTCCCATGCTTGTTGTCCAGATGAGAAGGGACCACAAGAATCTCCTTGGGTTTGCCAGGCAACCATTATGATCTCACATGTTGTCACAATCTACTACTGTTCTTAGTGCTGCTAAGACCCCACCTACTCATGACAAATCAGTATATATGTCTTTAGATTATCCACAGAAAATGTTTCTTTATGAGTTGGAAACTATTTATTTTTCCTATCACACTTTTACCTACAAACACTAGTATATCATACAACCAAGCGAATGCATTACTATGCCATTCGTTATATTGATGAGCTCTTAGATATATTTCTTACTCCAATACCACAAGATTGTAGACTAAACAATATTCTTGTGCTTTTACCATACTGAGCTGTTCCCATCTCGAAGAAAAACAAGTTCCTCATATCCCCAGATATCCTCCTCTATTAGTGGAACTGGAACGAAGCAGCAAGAGGCAATTCAGTGAAGTTTGTATTTGTATGTTTCTTCTGTTTGTTTTAGCATAGATTTATTGAATATAACTTAAAACTGATGCAGGTCAAGTTAACTGCGTTTGCCACCAGAATCTAGTTTTATTCTAAAAGTTTGCAGAAAAGAAAAACTTTCTCATCATTATTGATGCCTTTTTGCACCAAATTCCTTCTGCATATTTTTAAGTATTTAATTTGTTTATATTACCTCATATAATACATCCAGAACCTCTTTCCCCATCCCTCCATATCTCCCAGCTACTTCCATCTCCCTTCGTGACCATAGGTACCCCTTGTGCTCTATGCTACTACTCAGAAAATAGAAGTCCTCCAAGGATTAAAACTCAGACAAGGCATAGCACATACTGGTTTGAATACTTCTCCTAGCACACAAACACAGAAACACACACATACACACACAATACATAAAATGGCATCCATCCTCAGAAACCCCATGCTCCCATAGATTTTATGCCACAGGAAAGCAGGACAGACTTTTATCTCTGATATCTTAGGAAATTGGCATTTTCATTTGGGGAATGCTTTCATAATCCAACAGGCCTCCTAACTCCACCTCCTTTACAACTGAAGCTGCAGAAGCTATCTCCTCACTATTGAGATTTTTTGTGATGCCCAGGGAAAAAGACCAAAGTCTTGCTTCCTTGGAGATATTCTGTCCTATCTCTGTACCAATCAGAATTCAGGGAGCCTCTGTGTTGCTGACAACTGAAGAACTTGCATGTCAAACTGCTCAGAGGTTTCAACAGGAGCAGACTATGGAACTAAATGTATAGATCAGCTGCTATCCACATGTTTAGCACTCAAAGATCTTCTATGCTTAGACACATGAGAAGTCAACAGAGCATAACTGAACAGATTCCTTTTCTCTGTTATACAAGCACCAATCTGGGCACCTGTCTATAGTTGTGAATGCATGGGACACTCTACCAAAGACAAATAAATGGAAGGGGAAGAAGTAGACGTTCTGTTGTACATCAAGTACATACATGCCGCACTCTACCATTTATTCATCATCTTTTAAATCTTGGATTTCTCTCTAGGGAATAACAGAGTACACATACCCCATAGTCACTTCAGGGGCTCTCTGAACTGTAGCTCCTACCATGGATTACAAGTAGGATTTAGTCTACATCTTCCATCTTTCATTAGAAATCACCTGAGCAGAAGGCTTGGATTAACAGGGAAAACAATGCCTGGAAGGCAATCTTAACACTGCAGCTGTCTTCCTGGAAATCTTGACCATGGTGGTAATTGTTTGTAAAGGACGAACCAACATCTTTAAGAATGTTGGATTGGACTCTCCACATGGGGACCCATCTGGCCAATGAAGGAAGAAATAAAAGATACTCTATGCCTACTGATGTGAATAATTCAGAGTAGAGTTACCTACGAAATAGTGTTTCCCCAAACTATTGAATCAAGCAATACAGTGTCCAACTGATACTTTATAAGAAATATAGTGGATAGGGACCAAGTTAATCACCATTGCGCTGAAGCAATCAGACTAATTCAGAAGGTAAAGTGTGCCACAGGACAACTTACCTGATTTCTTTTCATAGAATGAAAGGCAGTGAGAAAACTGATGTGAAGCAAGATTAAAGGGACCTAGGCAAGATGGAACTTGCTTGAACTGCAGTAATTTGGAGATGAATGCAGAAGAATCAGGAATTCAAGTTTATTTTCAGCAACAAAGTGAGTTGAGACTAGCCTGGGCTTCATGACTTTCAGGGGAGTGGAGGGTATGAATGCAAGTGAGCAATTAACATTTAAGAGACCTAATGACAACAGTGTTTTGAGTTGTGGTGGCCCATGTCACAGCAGTCATTAGGCAGAGTGAAATGGAGCTGTGTCTGGTCTACATAGGGAATTCCAGACAAGCTAGGCCTACATACTAAAATCCTATATCAAATAAAAGTGTAATGTATACAGCTTGTTAGGTTCTCTTAAAATAAACCAATCATTTTTCTAAGGCATTTTTAAGATTATCACAGAATTTGAACATAACTTGGTTAGTAGATGATGGTAAAGGATAATTTCTCATTTTATAAGATGTGTTAATGGCATTGTATGTACATGTGAAATCACTGTTTTTCACTGGAAATGGTGCAAAAATTTTAGATGTTAAATGTAATAATGAATAATACTTTAATTTTAAAATAGTGTCAGTTTAAAGGGAGAGACAGGTGGTATATGCCAGACATCCCATTTCTATGTCTGTCTTTCACAAACCCAGTTTGGTGCTGGGAAGCAAGTGCACATACTGAAATAAGTGCAGGTGAAATATTCCCAAAATGAAGAAAGGAAGTATAGAAATTCTGAGTAACAGGATGCATCAAAAAACAGAGAAACTTCTTCTAAAAAAAGTATTTTCAGTCCACAGCTTGAAGATGAAAAAGTTTGAGAAACGCAGAGAAAATAGCAAGTTTTTTCCTACAAACTATATTAATCTCAATCCAAACTTTGGTGTGTGTGTGTGTGTGTGTGTGTGTGTGTGTGTGTGTGCACACAAGTGAGTATAGGTGTATATATTTGCTTGCGCACAGATGTACAGAGGTGGTTGAGGTACCCTAGAAGACTAAACAGTGCTCTCAACTGGAGATACATCTATCTAACCTGAGTATATTTTTTATCTAATGGCAATATTCAAGCTTTTCAGAATAAACAGCATCTGGAAGTGAGCTGAAAAATACAATCTATGGAACCCCTTTTAGCAAACACAGAAGATTTTACCAGAATATTAAGTGTCTATATTTCTCATATTAAGTGTTTACATCTGATATCTCTATGATTGCTCTGAAATGATGGGAAACAACGTCACCACTCAATAATATTGTCTACAATAGTAATTTGTCACAGAGATCTATGTATTATACAGAATGCAAAGGTGCACATAACAGTATGACCAACTCTGCCTTACTCATGTAGTCATTAATGAAGTTTAATTGTAATTACTAGGTGTGTCCTACAGTAATCAATTAAGGAAAGTATTTTTCACTGTATCTCACAACGTTCCTGCATCTACTGTTTTGAAATTTCTACTGAAAAATGAGTCATATAATAGGACCTGTGTCTCACAGCAAGGGCATGCCTGGTACTTTGGAAAGATCTAGTTAACTTAAAGTCTTCACTCCTCCCCCTGCAACACACCATGTATCTGACCTTGGACAGTTGGCTAGGTGGAAAATTCATTTCCATCTTAGAGCAAACTAGATACCAAAAGAAGTAAATAAAATCAGCCACAGAAAATGTCATTTAGCCTGATGATCATCTGGCTGTGGATTAAAGCCAGATTGTGGTTTCAATATCCAGTAAACTATGGGCATCAAGGGTCAGAAGATGGGCCAGGAAAGGTGGCTCAATGGTTAAGAATAATTTCTGCTTTTCCAGAACACCCAAATTTAGTTCCCAGCACCAACAATACTTGGCTCTCAGCTGCTTGTAAATCCAGCAGCAGGGATTCTGGAGCTCACTTTTGGTTTCTTCTGTCACATACTTATGGCATATGCTCACTCAGAAAAACATACATAAACAAAACTTAAATTCATAAAAAGAAAAGATTACAAATGGGCTGAGCTTGTAGCTCAGTGCAGGACTACCATTCACAAAGCTCTGGGGTTGATCCTCAGCACTGTACAGACTATGTATCATGGCACATACACATAACCCTAGGATTAGAAAGGTAGACATAAGAGAATCAGGATTTCAAGGGCAGTATCAGCTACATAATAAGGTCAAGGCCAGCATTGAATATATGATACCTTGTTACAAAAGTAAATAAGTAAATAAATAAATCCAAACACTGAAACCCAAACTGCATATTTTTATATTTTAAAAATCTCACATTCCAGTGTATTCGAACATATAAGGTCCTTCAGCTATCTATCTCATGTGGTGTCTCTATGTTGGATATATACCCATGTTCTCCTTTATTTTTATCAGTCTAGATTTTACTAGGATTAAACCACATGTACCTTCTATGTCTCAGTGACATATGGTCATGACAACAAATGGTGTCCAACTGATGTGAAATCAGCTGTTTTTAAGCTCCAGAATTTTTTATACTTATTTCATTATGAAGTAAATAGTGGGAAGATGTGACAGAAAGGTAAATTCCACTTCTATTTTCAGCATCTAACCATGAGAATTAAGTGTTGTGAAGCCAAAGGAGATACTATCCCTGTAGCTGTAGCATCTGGACTGTTATCTGATATCTGTTCAACATCAAGAAGGTCTGTATTTCCAACAGATTTTGCCTTCAGATTCAGATAGACTTGGCTTGGTTAGAGATGAGTCACTTCAGGTGTAAACACTCACCAATGTGGGCAACATCAGAAGGGAAGTGTCTCCCAGACAAGAGCCAGTATATTCTTTCAGCAATAAAGGCACTTGCTGCAAAGCTTGATGACAGAATATTTAAAAACAATTTCCCAAACAAGAGAAATTTCAAGACACAAACTCAATTTTGTACTAACTTAGCACAGGTGTAGAGTGTTTGGCTAGTACATACCAGGACTTACATACTTCACAAAGTTTGTACAGATAAATAAATCAACAAAATCATTGAACAAAATTTACAAAATAGAACGAGATGCCTATAATAGTACAAGAAGCTTATAGAACATCAATTAGCCTGGAACAGAAAAGCAAGTCCTCTTGCCACATACAAATGAGACCACTAAACATACAAAACATACAAAGAATACTAAAAGCTGCAAGAGAAAACAACAAATAACATACAAAGGCAAATCTATTAGAATTACACCTAACTTCTCAATGGATATGTTAATGCCTAACCCTAAACAGAAAATCTACAGATTCTAAGAGAACACAGATATCAGCCCAGACTACTATTCCAGGAAAACTGTGAATTATCATAGACAAAGAAACCAATATATTTCATGGTAAATCCAAATTCTAACATTACCTATCCACAAATCCTACCCTACAGATGATACTCGAATAAAAAAATCCAACCCAAGGAGATTAACTACAATCAGAAAGTCACAGGAAATAAATAATCTCACACCATCAAACTCAATAGAAGGGACAGACAGATACACACATACACACACACACACACACACACACACACACACACACACGATACACATATACACACAGCAATGATAACTACAAAATAACAGGAATAAATATCATTGGTCATTGATATCAATCAAATTAATGGTGTCAATTCCCCCAATAAAAAGTAACAGAGTAATAGAATGGATTTGAAAAACAGAATCCAGCCTTCTGCTGCATACAGGAAACACACCTCAACCACAAAGTTAAATATTACCTCAGAGTAAAGCATTGGGAAAAGATTTACCAAATGAATGAACTTAAGAACCAAGCTGGTGTGAGCCATTCTAATATCTGCACAAAATTAGACTTCAAATCACAATTAATCAGAAGTCATGGGTAAGGACACTTCATATCCATTAAACAAAAAATGCACAAAGATGACATTGCAATTCTTCACAATTTTGTCCCTAACACAAGGGCTCCAACAATTGTAAAAGAAACAAGGCAAAATTTAAATAATCACTTTGACCCTCACACTCTGATAGGGGGAGATTTCAATACCCAACTCTCACCAACTGATAGGCCATCCATACAAAAATAACTGAGAAATATTGGCACTAATAGATGTTATAAACTAAATGGACCTAACAGATATTTAGAGAACATTTCATCCACACACAAAAGAATACATCTTTTTGTCACCATCTCACAGAACCTTCTCAACAATTGACCACATTCTTGGACAGAAAGCAAGCCTCAATAAATACAGGAAAATTGAAATAACCCCCAGCATGCTATCAGTTCACCATGGACTAATGCTCAACTTCATCAACAGCAACAGCAGAAGGCCTACAAATTCATGGAAACTCAACAACTCCCTACTTAATGACACGTTGGTCAAGACAGAAATAAAGGAAGAAATTACAGACTTTCATGAATTCAATGAATAGGACTCTAAAACATATCAAAACTTATGATACAGAACAAAAGCTATGATAAGGCGATAATTCATAGTACAAAGTGCTTACCAGAAAAGACTTCATGTACTAGAAAATTAAGAGCATATCGGAAAGCCCTAAACAAAAACAAGCAAGTACACTGAAAAGAAGTAGATGTAAAGAATTAATCAATTTGAGCGCTGAAATCAATAAAACAGAAACAAAGAGAACAATTCAAAGAATCAATGAAACAAAGAGCTTATTCTTTCACAAGATCAATAAGATAGACAAACCCCTAGACAATCTAACTAAAAGACATAGAGAGATTATCCAATCAATAAAGTCAAAAACAAAAAGGCGGATATAACTATAGACACTGTGGAAATCCAAAGAATCAATATTTCATACCTTAAAAACCTGTACTACACAAAATTGGAAAGTCTAGAATAACGGCAATTTTCTCAATTGATACCACCTACAAAAATTGAATCAAGATAAGATAAACTACATAAACTGACGTGTAACTCTCAAGGAAATAAAACAGGCTAGTAAGGATTTATAATAAATAAAAGGCCAGAGCCAGATGATTTAAGCTCAGAATTATCAGACATTTTAAAATCACTTAACACCAAAATTCCTCAAGTTATTCTTCAAAATAAATGCAGAATGAATTCTGACAAACTCATTCTATGAGGCCACAGTCTTGCTAATACCAAAACCTCACAAAGACTCAACCAAGAAAGAGAAATATGACAATAGTTCTTATGAACATAGATGCAAATGTACTCAATTAAATACTCGCAAACCACAACCAAGAAAACAGTAAAAAGATTATCCACCATGATTGCAGAGGCTTGATCCCAGAGATGAAGCAATGGTTCAACATATGAAAATCAGTCAGAGGAATACACTTCATAAACAATCTGATAGAAAAAAACCTACATGATCATCTCTCTAGATTGTGAGAAAGTTTTTGACGAAGTCAAACAAACATCTTCATAATAAACCCATTGGAAAGACTGGGAATACAAAGGCCATAACGAATAATAATAAACACAATTAACAGCAAGCCTACTGCTAATAGAAAATTAAATGGAGGGAAACTCAATGCAATTCCATTAAAATCAGAAGCAAGACCAGGCTATTCCCTCCATTTTTACATATTCAATATAGTACTTAAAGTTCTAGCTAGATCAATAAGACAACAGAAGATCAAGGGGATATGAAATCAAAATAAAAAAGTCAAAATATCTTATTTGCCGATCATATCATATTATATATAAATGACCTCAAAAACTGGATTAGGGAACTCCTATAGGTAGTAAATAACGTCAGTGAAGTGGCTGGATACAAGATAATCTCAAAAAGTTCTGTAGCCTTCCTCTATATAAATGACAAATGAACATAGAAAGAAATAACAGAAACAATATTCTTCAAAATAGCTTCAAATAACATAAGGTATCTGGGCGACCAAACAAGTTAAAGACTTGAATGACAAAAACTTTACATCCTTGAAGAGGATGATTGAAGATCTCAAAAGATGGAATGATATCCCGTTCTCTTGGGTTGGTAGTATTAACATAGTAAAAATAGCCATTTAACTAAAGTAATCTAAAGATTCAATGCAGTCCCTATCAAAATCTCAATACAATTCTTTCTAGACATGAAAAGAACATTACACAACTTCATATGGAAAAGCCAAAAAAAATTATGATAGCTAAAATAATCTTGAAATGTAAAAGAACTTCAAGAGGAATCAACATCCATGATCCCATCCAATCTGTACTACAGAGACAAAGTAATAAAAACTGAATGGTACTGACACAAAAACACACATGACAAAAAATGGAACTGAATAAAGGATCCAGATATATATCCAGATGCCTAGGGACATCTGATCTTTTATAAAGAAGCCAAAAACATACAATGACAAAAAGAAAGCAGCTTTAACAAATGGTGCTGGTCTAATTGGATGTCTGAGGTAGAAGCATGCAAATAGGTAACTCAGAGCTCTCTGAAGTGATTCAAGTGGATCTACTGGCATCTAGACACAAAACAAAATACACATGCCTAACTGGTCCCACCAGGATGCCCACAGCACAACCACACCCCTGCCCAAAACAGTAACTTCATACCAAAGTAAGGCATACTCACAAAAAACTATCATGGCTCCCTTACCCTTTCTCTCCGTTGGCCTAGAACAAAGGAAGAGAAGTGAGAGGCCAAAGAGATGTCATGTGAGAGAATGGATTTGATCACCAAGCTGCAGGCAAATATACCAACAATTTCACAGGAAATTTCCTCTCATTATATCTCTCTGTCTCTGTATCTTTATCTATCTATCTATCTATCTATCTATCTATCTATCTATCTATCTATCTATCTATCTATCTATCTGCCTATCACTTTCTGTCACATCTCTTTCTTCCTTTGGCCTCTCTATTTCCCTCTCTCATGTATACACTCATAGCCAGAGCATCCAGGGCAGATATGCCTGTCTGGATACCAGATGAAATATTATGTTCTCTAGGAAATGCTTTGCACTATCCCACTGGAACAATTTCTTCCATGAGCTGAGAGTCTACAGAGGCTCAGCTCCATGGGGATGATAGCACCTAAGAAGACCACTTTCCCTGCATCCAGGAGACAGACCAACATTGATTTCCATCTCTCCCTTTCTGGAACACATCCTTGAGGCAGCCTCTCTGATGCTGAAATGGAGGTTCCTCAGGCTGCACATGATTTGTGTTCACAGTTTTGCCAGACCAATCACTCCCAGGGAGTGGTCCTGTTACCTTCAATACTGTTTTCATGTCCTGAGTCTAAATGACTGAGACACAAGAACTCACAAGAATCCAAGGATGAATCCAGACATTATGACTACATGATCTTGTGCTAAGTGTTGTGTCCCCAAAAGGTTACCCCTAAAAAAAAACCTGTCCTTCCAAGACAACTTTGAATTGACCACTGATAGGTCGGGGTCCAGGATCTGTACCTACAGACAAGTTCAAAAGAGAACTCAAATGAAAGAAAAGAAAAAAGAGAGAAGAGGTGGCAGAAATAGAGGAGAGAGGAGAAAATGATGATGGTAGGGAATGAGAGAAATGGATAAAACTCACAGGACCACAATGGGTATGTGGCCCTGACATTCTGATCACAGCTTAGAAGACATTCTGGCAGTGTGTGGGGGTCTGAGAAGTGAGGTCTGTGTGCTACTGTTGATGCTCACCTGAAATTGAGGAGCCAGTGGGTGACATTATGAACCCTGCCTGGCATGTGGAATAAATTTCCCTGCCTAAAGCCAGATGAAGCCTCAGTTGCAGAGTCCCTTGCAAAGAGTTCCCCAATCCCTACAGACACATCTATCTCAAGACCTGGGAGGCTGTGCTTCCTGCTTGCTGCATGACAAACCCTATGGCACCTAGCCTGCACTGGGGCAGGACTCAGTCTCAAGGGTCAAGGATCACATGGACCCTGCTTTCTCACACACCTTACTTGGACCAACAAGGCTGCAGGAGACCCAAGCCAGTCCTGTCCAGCCAAGACCAGAGGTGCTGCTTAGGGTGCTGGCAGCAACTTAGAGATGCTCAGATACCTGCTGACAGGATCAGCAAAACAATTCCACTTAACAACAGTTGTGGACAAATGCCAAATAATTCATGCCATGGGACCACTCCCTATCTCCTTTTCTGTGCAAAAATACAACACAAACCAGATACCTCCAGACTCCAAGAGGCATCGAAACTCATAAACCAAGATTGGCCCTGAGATGGATCTCTGGATGCAGTCTATCACAGAGGATGCTTCCAAGTTCTGAGGGCATGCAGGTATTTGAGGGCATTTCAGACAGGGGTGGGTGGGGATGAGGATGTGTGGTAGATTCAGGACCTGTTAGTCACAGAACCCAGAACACAGGAGCTCCTCACCTGCAGTGTCCTGAGTTAATCCAGTCAATTCTGGGTGCTAGGGAGGTCCAGAAGGTGCAGCCTAGACCCCCACAGGAATGCTCCAGAATATCCCTGCCAATCTGCAACACAGTAGAGTACCCTCAGACACAAAAACACGACTTAGGAAACAAGGGCTGGACACTGCCCTCTTGTAGCCTAACCAGGACATCCCAACTTGGGTGTGCCAAGAGATCCTACTGAATTCTCCTTGACTCCACCTACCTGACTGATCACTAAAGCTGCCACTCCAGATTTGGGTGTGTTGACACTTTGTGACCCTGGCCACAACCAAGCTTCCAGGTCAAGGCAGCCTGCCAAGGAGGCCCTCCCTAGAAGGCCATGGGGTGGTAAGTCAGTAAGGTGGTAGTATCACAAAACTCCACATGCATGGGAACATAGGCACAAGTCTCAGAAAAGACCTCTACTTGCCTCAATCATTACTTAGGCATTGAATTGCCTTTCTACCTAACAGAAGAAGTCTCAGTAATGGACAAAGGACAAAACCAGAGGCATTTGTGTGTACCTTTGAGAATCCAGTTGCTCATGACTAAGCACTGAGTCTGATGGGTGATGAGTAAGGCTACCAAAAACCTCAAATCTTCTTGACAATGAATCCAGGCTGGTACCTACCCTGCCATATGGGATAAGGTGGGTGTCCTCACATTTCGCATATAGACACAGGTTGTCCAGGACCCTGTTATGGGGACAAGGATGTGTCAAAAGGAGAAATATTATATATCACCTGTTACCTTGCCTATCAGGCCATGGGCTTGGTTCCACAACCAAGGCATTGGCAGGCAATCATTATGAACAATCTCCAAGTCAGTCCCACCTATCTCATCTCCCCAGACTAAAAACACCCCAACTGGAACCACTCAGGATAATTGGTTTTCTTTTCTTTCTCTAAATCCCCAAGTCACTCTCAGACTTGTATTATTCTGTGTCTTCTCTAGACACCCACCTACCTATGGCCAAGGCAAGGAACACATCAAACTTAGAGCTCTCTGATAAGATTCAAGTGGAACCAATGGGACAATAGAAACAAGGGAGAAGATACATTCTGGACTGGTGCCATCAGAAAGCCTGAAGCAATCTGCAGCCCTGCATCCTCATTGGAAACTCTCAGGTGGTTCCCTTCTTCCTTTCTATCCTGTGGCCTACAATCAAAGAACAGGGATAACTCGCCATAGGGCTGCCATGTGAGAATGGTTTTGACTGCCAGGCTACAGGCAAAAATAGCAACAATCTCAAAAATCACCCATAAGCAGCAGAGAGATTCTCCTTCTCTCTCTCTGTCTCTCTCTCTCCCCTCTCTGTCTCTGTTTCCTGTCTTTCTTTCCATTGCTCTCTCCATCTATATTCCTCTCATATGTACAGTCATAGTCTTTTTCATCCAGGGAAGGTAGGCCTGTCTGGAAAACACATGATATACCAGGTTCATTTGGGAAATGATTTTCACTACCACAGAAATACGCTTCCTTCCAACAGCTGAGAGTCTATAGAAACCCAACTCCATGAGAATGAGACTGTCCACATTGTCCCCAAGAAAAAGACCATTTTTTCTACCTCATGAAGACATTCCCAACATTGCTTTCCATCTCCTCCTCTCCATCACGCCTCCTGGAGTCAGCTTCCCTGATGCTGCAAAGGGAGCTCCCTTAGGCTGTGACGGCTCTGAGATCTCAGAAGTGCCATGGCAGCCCTCCTCAGGACTGTTCCTGCCACCTTTCATAATATTGCCATGTAACTGGTCTCATTAACTGAGCCATAACTGGCTATAGCAGTTCATGGACACATCCAGATAGTATGACTACTTGAGTTTGTGCTGAGGGGTGGAGCCCTAAAGGTCCTGTCCTACACAAAACATCCGGGAATTCCCAGACAAATCTGACATAACCACTATGACTTTTACCCACAACATCCTTTCTGGCACTATCAGGGATCTTTGGCGCATACATTCCTCAAAAGTAAACTCAAGAAAAATGAAAACACACACACACACACACACACACACACACACACACGGCAGTGGCTCTCAACATTCTCAATGCTGTGATCTAAGTTTCATGTGATAAAAAATTCCTAATACAGTTCCTCATGTTGTGGGGCCCCCCATCAACCATGAAATTATTTTGGTTGCTACTTCATAGCTTTAATTTTACTACTGTTATGAATTGTCATGTAAATATCTGACTATGCAGATGGTCTTCGGTGACCGCTATGAAAGGGTCATTCCCACAAACGGGTCTCAAGCCACAGACTGAAAACCACTGAGGGAAAGCTTAACAATCCAGAAATGTTTATGTTAAATTGAGCATGGTGGCACAGGCTTTTAATCCTAGTACTTGAGAGGCTGAGATGGGAGATATCTATGAATCTGAGATCAGCCCAGTCTACATGGTGAGTTCTAGGTCAGCCAGGGCTATATTTTGAGACCCCCATCTCAAAAATAAAATAAACAGAAAAACTTTTTAAAATGTCCCCACCTAACCTTTTTTGTTCTTGTTAAGACAGGGATTCACTGGTTTAGAATTCACTATATAGAACAGGCTGGCCTCAGAGATCCTCCTGCATATGCCTCCTTGGATTAAAGGTATAGTGGCTTTATTTGTTTAAATACAAAGTTTCAAATGTCTCAGGCTGGCCTCCAATTCACTATGTAGTTGTGCATGACCTTGAACTCCTGACTCTCCTGCCTTCACCTTCCTGAGAGATGAGATTAAAGGCATGTACCACCAAAGAGGGCTGGAGAAGTGGCTCAGTGATAAAGAGTACAAGCTGCTCTTGCAGAGGACCTGGGTTTGATGTTTGATTCCCAGCACCCACAACAGAAGGCTTACAACTACCTGTAACTCCAGTTCCAGGGCCTCCAATGCCATTTTCTGGCTTCATACGTGCACTACACTCATATACACAAACACACAGACACATAATGAAACCAAAATTTTAAAAGGCATTCACCACCATATACAGCTCTAATCTGCATTTTAAAAGAACCATTTTTTTTTCTAAGAACAGAAAAGACTCATCCATAGTCATTAGCATAGTGAAATAATCTAGAAAAGAGGTAACAAAAATGGCTCATGTGTAGATTCTTCTAGTGGGGAAGGATTGGGGGTAGGGAAGGACACACCTAACTTCATGTAATTCTGAGTACGAAGTCAAATTGCCAGAATGAAATTTCATCTGATTTTGGAATAAATATAACAGGGCCTACTTCTATGTCTATATTTATGAAATAATTAGAAAACTATTTTACCTGGAAAAGTAATTCTGTTGTAGAGTAGCTAATCTTACTTAGTGCCTACTATATACCAAAGTTTATGCCAAAAACTTCCCTTGTGTTAGCCTATCTAACACAGCTCTGTGAGTTAGGAGGTATGTATATGTGCACACACATGGTGTTTGAGCATGTGTGAGTCACAGCATGTGTACAAGCCAGAGAATAACCTGAGCTGTCATTCCTTACCTTCTATCCTATTTGAGGCAGGGTCTCTTACTCAATACTGTGTCTACTAAGGTAGCTAACTTGTGAGCTTCTCGATATTCTACTGTTCTCATCAGCTGGAATTATAGACACTACATACAATCACATCTGGTTTTACATGGATTTTGTAGCCCTAAGCTCCAATCCTTATGCTAGTGTGGTAATCACTTTATCCGCTGAGCCATCGTCCTAGTCCCAAGTAAGTGTTATTTTTTGCCAACTTCATTTTACTGATGAAGAAACTGATGTAGGAAAAGGCTAAGTAGGAGGCTAGAGAAATGGCCTCACAGGATAAGAGCACTGGCTGTTTTTCCAGAGGACCCAGGTTTGATTGCCAGCACCCTCCTGGCATCTTACAATTGCCTTTTGTAACTTCATTCCCAGGAAATCTGATACCCTCCTTCCTGCTTGTGCAAGTACCAGCCACCTACAGAAACATAGACACACATATACAGGCAAAACACCCATACACATTAAGTAAAAAGAAAGTGGGAAAAAGAAATGTCTTTAAAAAGGGTTAGATAGCATATTGATTATTATCCACCAGTAAATGACACTGTATATCCCATGACTCTAAAAATCTGTGTGCTTTACTAATATGTGTGCTAACTCTAATTATGGGCCTACTGCTCTGCACTAATAAATAAAACATCAAATGGACAAAAATACTCTCACAAAGATTTCTTTCATCAATCTAGGTATCTTACTTTTTTAAATTTTATTAATTTTATTTATTTGAGTGTTCTATCTGCATGTATACCTGCATACCAGAAGAGGACTTCTGAACCCATTATGGATGGTTGTGAGCCACCATGTGGTTGCTGGGAACTGAACTCAGGTCCTCTGGAAGAGCAGTCCGTCCTCTTACCCGCTGAGCCATGTCTCCAGCCCTATCTAATTTCTCTAAACTATATAAAATCAGACTATTACCTTCAATACTTTCTTGTTTCTTAAGATTAATAACGATATTTTATAAACACTTTAAGTATGTATTTCTCTGCAGTTTGGTTTGTGATTTTTCAATATTCAGTGGTGTCTTTATTACTAAAGCTATGAGTATTCCCAGGTTAAGAAAGTAGTTAGCACTTAGAGAAGGTGCCAACAGAATAATTCCTTATTTAGAATATTCAGTAAACATAAGAAACAAGAGAAAAAGAATTTAGAACATTGTATAGTACTATTTAATAATTATTTTCATCGATCTGAATAACTTTTAACTTTTGGGGGAATAGAACCCAGGCCCTTGTGCTTGCTAAGCAAATGTTTTGCTAATGAGCTGGACTTTTAACTTCTAATGAAAAAAACATGCCATTTTTTTAATCACTATATACCCAATGTCCAACAGTTGTTAGCAGGTAACAAGAACTCCATATTTACTAAATGAGGGAATAAATCATCAGTCAACAAATTATCTCAACCAAAGTAGTATCTTAGTAAATATTTTAAGCTTTGAAAATCAGTAAACATGGGACTGGAGAGGTGAGTCAGTGGTTAAGAGCATGTACTGCTCTGCAGAGGACCCAAGGTCAGTTCCCATATAAGGCATTTCACAACTACTGTAATTCTGTCTCCATATGATGCCCTCTTCTGGTCACCAAGCATAACTGCACTCATATGCACATATTCCCTGATAACACATACACATAAGTAGAAATTTAAATAAATATTTAAAATAATAAGAAAAGAAGTAAATATTAGAAAGGCACAGTCATTCATTCAGGATCCTCTGAAGCATGAGCATTGCTATATAAGGTTCAGTCTCACTACAGAATCATAAAATGGAAAAAAAGGGAATGGAGAAAGGAAAAGCAAAGGTAAAGGAGGAAAAGACATAAGAAAGGAAAAATAAAAAGCAAGGAAAGGAGACAAGAAAATACGAAATATCTTATGCAGGTCACAAGGTCTCACTGGTATTCAGTCAAGTTTATCATTACAGCATGGAAGCAGCAATAGGCAACATATAAAGAAAATGAGTATGGCTGTGTCCCAGTAAATGTTTACAAAAAAGGAAGGCTACATGTATTTTGCCATATTCAAACAAAACAAGGGGATAGGCCACAGTTTGCTAATGCCTACAATAAATAAAAGTCAACTTAGGCCAGGCATGGTGGCATGCTTTTAATCTCAGCACTCAGGAGGCTGAGGCCAGTAAATCTCTGAGCTCATAGCCAGCCTGATCTACATAATGAGTTGCAGGCCAGCCAAGGCTACTTAAGATCCTGTCTCAAAAAAAGTGAATTTAGAAGTGTATTTGCTGAATAATGGGGGCTTGGGGGACTAGGGGGTGGGGGATGATTAAGAAAGCTGAATACTATCTGTCCCATAAATAAAAGAAACGTCAAGTGTCACACTCTGGAAAAAGTTATAAAGTATACACTTCTTCATCAATAACTAACACAACATAGCATACTTTTTCAAGTCGAACAATATGATCTCTTTCTAGGCGTTCTTCTGCTTGTTTCAAGCCTAGCCTCTGCTCAGGTGTCCATGCAGATGCATCTATCACAGTGGCATTTTCTAAATAATCCATCTCGGAAGAATTTTCTTTATTAGATTCTTCACTCTTCATTTTACCTACAAAAGAAGCAATAACTTACTACTCATCATTAAATCACTTTAATCACCATTAAAAATTATAAATTTAAAAATATTTAACTATGGGGAAATTATTTCCTTATATTTCTTGGTTGTACAAGTTGTTCGGTTATGTAAAATATTTATATGATATACGCATGGTGAGCATATATGCATGGTGACTGAGTAAGGATACTTGCCACTAATCCTGATGACCTGAGTTCAATCCCAAGGACTCATATGGCAAAGAAAATGTATTCCCACAAGTTGTCCTCTTATCTGTACATGGGCCATGTTCATACCCACACAAAAAAATAAATGAATAAATGTAACCTTTTTAAAAGAGCAGTGCTGATGGACTAAAGAAATAGAAGGCTATAAATGGCTTAGAAGTTAAATGCATTGGTGGCAGATAGTTGTTTAATCTCAGCACTGGGGAGGCAGAGGCAGGCAGAATTCTCTGAGTTCGCGGCCAATTTAGTCTACACAGTGAGTCACAGGATAGCCAGGGCTACAAAGAGAGACCTGGTCACAAAGCAGAAACAAAGCTGCATTGACTGCTTTTCAAAGTTCAGTTACCAGCCCTACATGGCAGCTTACATAGTCAATCAATAAAACACCCCATTATCTTCAAAAAACCAACTCCTTACCTTATAGAGAAATCCTGACCATCAGTCTCACCTTTGGTTAATTGATTTTAAGGGTGGGGCGGGGTATATACTCACATGTGTCCCACCATTCCTGACTCTTAATTTTACCTTTTAAAATATTCAAGTTCTAATTTTGTAAGGAAAGAAGAAACAGCATTCATCTAGAAGTAATACATTTCCTACCAAAGGGTACCAGACTGTCTAGAATAAAAAGCAAACCTTTACATAAGAAAAGTAAGCTGGAGACATCGCATAGTGGTTAAAAACACTTGTTATTCTTGTACAAGACACAGGTTTAGTTCCCAGCACCCACATGGCAACAAACAGTCTAAAACTTTAGCTCCAGAGGACCTGACACTTTTCTGGTCTCCAGGGGCAATGTACACACATGGCACAAAGATGAATACACATAAAATCAAAATAAGTAAATTTTTTTTATTTTGTTTTTTTGAGACAATGTCTCTTTACATAGCCCTGGCTTTCCTGGAACTCACTACGTAGGCCAAGTTGGCCTCAAAATCAGAGATCTGCTCATTTCTTGCCTCTGCTTCCCAAGTGCTGAGATTAAAGGTGTGAGTCAATACACCTAAATCTTTTTTTCTTTTTAAGAATGTTATAAAAAACACAAATACTCAAATGTTACTAAGTAAGTGCCTCAGTTTTTTTCCTAAGAAAAAGATGGCTCAGCAGTTAAGAAGAATAGCTGCTCTTCTAGAGGTCCCAGGTTCAATTTCCAGCACCCACATACCAGTTCACAACTGTCTGTAATTCCAGTTCCTGGGGATCTGACACCCTCTTCTGACCTCTACATGCACCAGACACACACATGGTACAGACATACATGCAGACAGAACACCCATACATATTTGAAAATTTTTTTTTTAATTTTTAAAGAAAGGAAAGGTCTCACTAAAGGCCCCAGCTGACCTTGAATGCAGAGTCCTGCCTCTTTCTGCCTTCTGAGTACAACATAACAACTTGCATGCTAAGTGCAAGCAAACACCGAGTACTGTGTAGTATTTGGAATTATCTCCTAGTGAATTTTATTATGGAATTATAAAAGACGAAACCTAGTTTATGCCTATAGTTCATGAAAAAGAACAGTAACAAGACAATATAATAATATAACCCTCTTTTTTAAAGAATGTATAACTTTACCTACATGCCTGGCAATTAACAATAGCAAATCCCATAGTTATCATTTCTAACCCAATAATTAGAAAAAAACTACTTAGTACTTTTTAAAAGTCAGAAATAGGGTAGGGCATGGTGGCACACGCATTTAATACCAAAGCTTAAGAGGCAGAAACAGGTGGATCTCTGTGAGTTCGAGGCCAGCCTGTTCTACATATAAAGCAAGTTCTAGGACAGTCAGGGCTATACAGAGAAATTCTGTTTTGAAAAAAAAGGGAGGGAGAGAGAGAAAGGAGAGCAAAAGAAGGTCAGTAGGATGGCTTAGTGAGGGTCAAGTGCTTGTCTAGCAACTTGAGTTCCATCCTCAAAACCCACCTAAAAGTAGAAAGAGAACTGAGTCCACAAAGTTATCCCCTGATTACCAAACACACCATGAGATCCACCTCCACACATATACACATACCATACAAACACAAAAATAAATTTAAATGAAAAAGAAACAGGAGGTTAAAAAAGCTAGCTATATGGTTATCTAGGAGACAGGTAATCATAGGGGAAAAAAACAAATGCAAAGGTCCTTCCTCGGTTGCCATTTGCCTTTAGAGAAAATGCAAGAAAACTATGCAGCTAGAACAGAGACAGAGAAAAGTTAACAAGAAAATGAATGAGGGGAGAGAAGTAGGATGTCATATCATACATGACCCTACTATTCACTATAACCTTAGTTTTTACTATAATGTATGAGTAACCACTAAAATGTGTGGATATCATTATCTGACTCCTAGCCACTATGCTGCAAACACAATGAGAAGTGGAATGGATTGTTTTGTTTTAAATTATGACTTAAGCTATGATACTCAATAGACTGGTCTTAATCACCCAGTCACCCCCATCCAACCCTAACCCTCATGCCAGCAGCAACAGCCAGGAACCTGTTAAAAGTTCAGTTTCTCAAAAAATTAAGTAAGTAAAATAAAACATAAAAAATTCAGTTTCTTAGGCCACTTCCTAAATGTTCTAAATCAAAACTCTGGGAATGAAGCCTATCAATCTCCATTTTAATGAGATTCCCAGGAGACTCACATGCATATTGAAGTTTAACTTTTGTTTGTTAGTGAGTTTGGGAAGAGGAGGCAATATAGTTGTTGTAAAGCAGGGTCTTACTCTGTAGACTAGGCTGGCCTAGAACTCACAATAATCCTACCTCAGCCTCCCAAATGTTGGTATTATAGGTGTAAGCCACCACATACCCAGAGTAAAGCTATGTTTTGATTTTTTGGAGGTGGGGAACAGTCCTAGGGGTTGAACCAGACCTTCCCTCATACTATGAAAGTTCTCTACCACTGAGCTGTATCATCATCTTGAGTATTAAAAGTTTGATAAGCACAGATCAAGAAGGGCTGTCCTTCAACTCAGAGATTTGCCTGCCTCTGCCTGCTTCTGCCTCCCAGAGTGCTAAGATTAAAGGCATGGTCCACCGCCAACCATAAAAGTCTGTTTCTAGGGCTGGAGAGATGACTCCGTGGTTAAGAGTACTGGCTTTTATTCCAGAGGACTCAGATTCAATTTCCAGGACCCACATAGCAGCTCACAACTGTCTGTAACTACTGTTCTGGGGATCCAACACCCTCACACAGACATACACAGAAGGAAAACACCAATGCACATAAAATAAAAATAAATAAAATATTTTTAAAAATAAAGTCTGTTTCTAAACTGTGGTGGTTTGAATGAGTTTGGACCCCAGAGGCTCACAGATTTAAATACTTGGTCACCAGTGACTGGTACTATTTGAAAGGACTAGGACATGTGGCCTTATTACAGGAAGTGTATCTCTAGAAGGTGGTCTTTGAAGTTTCAAAAAATCTCATTCCAAGCCCACAATCTCTCTACTTCTTCTGCCTGCAGATCCAAATGTCGAACTCTAGCTTCTTTTCCAGCACCATGTCTGTCTGCTTGCTGTCATGTTTTCTACCGTGACAATGAACTAAACCTCTCAAACTGTAAGCAAACCCCAATTAAATCCTGTCTTTTATTATAAGAGTTACTTTGATCATGTCTTCATGACATGTGTGTCTTCACAGCAATAGAACACAGACTAAGACATAAACCATCATCTGTATCTTACCAGAAATGTAAAGATAGCTGTCTCTGGGAGAAAAATATTGGGGGGAAGGTGCAGGTCAGAGGACAACTTCCAGAGTCAGTTCTCTGCCTTTCATCATGAAGGTTCCAGGATCAAATTAAGGTCAGGCTTAATGGTAAGTGCTCTTAACCTCTGAGACAACTCTTCAGCCTTATTTCTGAACTTTTTACCAATGTTTCTCAAAATATGGCAATAAAATATTAGTATTTTTTGAGAGAGATGCTAGTGATCAAATCCAAGGTCATATGCATACTAGGCAACTGTTTTACCAGTTGTAACTGGAGTTACATCTCCAGTCCCCATCAGTTTATTTTTATTTTATTTTTACACCAAGGTAAACTTATTCTCCAACTATGCAAACAGGAAAAAAAAGTCTCCTCCCAAATCACAAATTTAAAAAAAACAAATCAAAGTTAAAAAAAGGACAAGAGCTGAGTTAGGTAGCACTTGACAAGTGGAGATAGGAACATCAGTAGTACAAGGTCATCTCTGGCTATAACATCAGCTGCCCTGAGCCACCAGAGCCATTTTTCAAGCTGGGCGTCTCTCTCAGCGTCCCTTCCCATTGGACGGCCGGCGAATAGGAGTCCTTCTGCACCGCAGCTGGAATTGTTGCTAGGCGGGTAGGCAGGAGAGGGAGGAGTGCCCACAATTGGATTGGAAAGCTTCAAGATTCAGCCCCATCCACGGCCTCCGGGGAATATGCACAGGCAAGGCCTCCCCTCTCTTGGCCTACCCTGAATGGTCACGTCCCTTTTTACCCCTGCTTAGGTCTGTTACTAAACAGGATCCAGTAGTCAGGAGGCGCTCCGGACTTCTGATTGTCTACTGTGGACAGAGATGGGGAAAGATGATTGGACCGTTTGGTCTGCCAATCACCATGGACAACAGGAGGTCCTGGAGGGGAGCACTTGTCACCCAGGTGTTTGTGTGCACATCTAAGGGTTCTAGGCAGCAATCCACAGATGTGTGACTGCCTTAAGGTGTCATGATCGCGAATGATATTATTTGTTGTACTTAGCACTAAATAATTTTAGTAGATTTTTATTTACAAACGGGTAGGTGCTGGCGAGATGGTTCTGTGGGAAAAAAGTACCTGTGTCCAAACGTGGACAAAGTGCAATTCCGTAAGGTGAAAGGAGAGAACCATGTTGCCCTTCAACCTGTACACAAGTTCTATGGCAGGCATCCCCTACACACTCACACACACACTAGACAAAAATAAGTTTTAAACATTAGGTAAATAAAGGTAGTTCCTACACATAAAATGTCAAGGTTCTGGCTCACGGTGAGAAATGGTGTAAATTTTTTTTCATTGTGACAGCTCATAGCCACGACCTCCTGATCAAGTGGTGACCTCCTGATCAGTGACATGTGCCACTCTGCCAAGTTTATGTACTGTTGGGAATTGAACCTAGGGCTTTGTGAATGCTTGGCAAGCATTCTATCAATTAAGTTATATCCTCATCCCAAACTTTTCATGTTCACCAGACTCTTCTCCGGGACAAAGGATGTGAAGGATGATAAAATAGGACAGAGCTCCTGCTCCTGAACAGCTTTTAATGGAACTTGAGAAATGGACAACTTGTAGATATACAGAGGAAAGTATTACAAATTTGAAACAAAATTGGAATAGTACAAATCATTAGAGAATTTCACAGATGGCAACAATTATTCTCAAGCCTTTTAGGGCAAGGAGGAAATCTGGATAGCCAATTTAAAGAATAAGTAAGTCAAAAATTCATTTCACACAGTGGTAAATAGAACTAGATATAGAGGTGAATGAGTCTTGGTAGGGACAGTGATTGGTAGGCTCCATGGAAGTGTAAGAGAAACAGGTGAATAGGCAAGGCGGCATGTCTTTTCCATCTTGCTGTAACAAAAACACCTAAAAAATCACCATATAGAAGGAAGGGGGTTGGTCATATTTTGAGAATGGAGTGCATGATGGAGTGGGAGGCACAGAAGCAGGAACAGGAGCCTGCTGGACACACTGTGAATGTAGTAAAAGGCAGACAGAGATAAACTGTGGGACTCAGCATTCTCCATTTTCTTGAGTCCAGAACCCCAGCACAAGGGATGGTGCTGCCCATAATTAGGGTAGATCTTCTCTGTTAAACCTCCATGGAGACACCATTAAAGAGACACTCACAGGTTTTTCTCTAGGTCATTCTAAATCCAGTCAAACTGAGAATGAAGATGAGCCATGCTAGTGTTTGCCCTCTTTTCACTCAAAATTTGCCTTTCAGATTCCTCTGAAGGTGGGATACTAAGGAATGCAATCCTTCAAAGTATTCTTTGTTTGAGAGGAACAAAGAGAGTTGTAGAAAGATGTCATTGTTTCTCTCCTTCTTGTAAATAAATACATTAATCAGTTAATATCTGTTAACATAAAAAGCATGTGATGAATTTAAACTTACCCTCAGCTCTCAATGGTTAAGTATATCAAGTGTAATAAAATTTACTCTGTATTAAATTAATTATATTTAACTCTCCTTTTATTGTACTCATTCCCCTACATGCCCATCATCCTCCTTTCTGGAAAAGAATATATAACATAGGTACTGGTGTCTTTTAATTATATGCTGTCATTATTAAGGAATGTTTTGGTTAATATGATTAATTAAATGTTAGTCTAATTCTAATTAATTCATTAATTCTGATATTCATAAAAGAAAGACATTAAGTAAGACAAGGAAAATATTCTTTATGCAGGCGAATGTTTCATCCTATGTATTGCTTGAAATTGAACCCTGGAACTTGCACATGCTAATGCAAGCTTTCTAACAATAAGCTATATCCTCACCCCAACTATGAAATTATTCTCATAATTTATTGATATAAATACAATGTGTGACCTAAGGGTAACAAAGTTCAGGTGTAAACTTTAAATATTGAAACATCTTCTCTGAAAGACTAAAATTTGTAATACTTTTTTTCTCTTCAACAAGGCAGCTAGCTGCCTATACAACCTTTTGATACTTCTATTTCTTAATATAATTCCATAAATGTAACAGTCCTATAGTTTGATTTAATTTTTAATAAGAAATACTCTTGCATGCACAAGTCAACAAATAACAGATTTTTCTATTTTTATTTTTGTAGAAACTCTATTTAAAATAGAAATCAAGAGGGATGGAGGTATGGCTCAAAGTTTAAGAGCAATGGCTACTCTTCCAGAGGAACAATCAATTACAGCACCCATATGGTGCCTGAAAACTTCCTGTAAGTCCTCTTCTAGGGGACCTGACATCCTACACAGATATATATACAGGCAAAAACACCAATGTACATAAAATAAAAATAAATAATTGGAAAAATAGAAATCAGGTCTTTTATAATATGGAAATTTTCTGCTTCAGAGGACATTTATTGGATTTAAAGTAGAAGACTGTTTCATGGTCAAATGGTTTACCCATCATTTAATAAAGCAGTTGTTATGAAAATTGTTTAAATCATATTAAAACACTCAAGTCTAAGAATTATTACATATAGTACATATACAAAAAGGGAATTGAGAAATATAAAAGAAACAGATAAGTCCATGTGGTATGTTATAAAAAATTATTTCACTCTTTGTATTACTTATTGGGTAATGAGAAATTTTTTCTTTCAGTAATATATATATATATTATATATATATATATATATATATATATATATGTGTGTGTGTGTGTGTGTGTGTGTGTGTGTGTAGAGAGAGAGAGAGAGAGAGAGTATGTGTGTGTGTTTCTGTGTGTTTCTTTTAATATACAGATCTTAATTGATTTGTACTTACTGCGCAAGTTCTGTCTGACTGAAACCACACAACAACCCCTAATTATTTCAAGCATTATTACTGAATTCCTTATTCTGAAAATGCAACTTGCACCATCTTTATTAGAACAATATCTTCTCACTAATTATAGTCAACTTACCAAATATTTATAGAAAGGAATATCCTAGTAAGTTATTGATAATGACACCGTCTGTTTATTGAGAACAAGTGTTCAAAATAATATCCATATAACTGAAACCTGTAGTTCTGTGAAGATTGCTCAGTGGATAAAAGCACATGCAGTCAAACCTCATGACTAAAGGCCTAAAGGGCCCATGTGTTAGAAAGAGAGAACTGACTATTACCAGCTGTCCTCTGACCTGTATGTGACTCCTACATCATGGCAGGATATACAAACTGCACCCAACAAATATAAAAAAAATATTAAAGTAAAAAATAATGTTAAACCTCCAATATTTTAAATGTTATAATGTTAGATATTCTTATCTCTGATTACAGTATGAAAACCTTCACTTTGCAGTACCAGCTACTAAAGGGAAAGAAAATTATATCAACACTAAGTCTACAAACTTCCTATACACAACATATTATAAAGGTTTAGTGCCAAGAATGTTCAAGTTCTTGTCATCTACCATTTGCTAGTAGAGTTAACACACATAATTAGCAAGCACTAAAATTTTATAAAAAAAAAATTAGGCAGTGTAGGTTGAAAACCAGCATTCTGGCAGTCTCTCTAAGAAAATGATTGAAAATATATTTTTGGTTAAGAATATGCTAAGTAGTTTAAATCCTTGGTAAACAAAGGGGCTAACAGTCTCAGGTACATTTTATTATACCTAAATTGAACATTCATGATTATATTAGAATGATTTTTTTTCAATAATAAAATATTAACATAAATGTATTATCCCATTTTCTTTTCTTCAACGTTGGTGACTTTGGAGCATTTCTAAGAATACAACCTAAGAGTTTGTACTCTTGAGTTTCACTGAATCACAGTGACATACTCTCCCTTCTCAATGGTTAACAATCTAAATAAATAGAATTTCTTTCTTTTTTGGGTACTGTTGGCACACACCTTTAATCCCAGCACTCAGGACACAGAGGCAGGCTGATATCTATGAGTGTGAGGCCAGTCTGGTCTACAGGGTGAGTTTCAGGACAGCCAGTTATGGCACAGAAATCATGTCTTGAAAAAGCCAATGTTTTTTTTTCATTCCTAGAAATCCTACTAAGAAGGCAACGTGACTTTGGGGACTTCCAGAAAGAAGACACAAAGTCCTTGCAACATGAGGATGATGATGTTGAAATTGAAGAAATGAGAAACTATCATCACTTAGAAATCTGAAATAATTATACAGTATATATTATTCCAAACACCGTATCCTCAAAAAATGTCCTAATTGTGGCTTCTACTGTAATAGCACTAGCAACATAGAGATATTTTAAATTAA
>JAMJFZ010003068.1:0-40547 GCA_026225945.1 Cricetomys ansorgei
AAGAACTGAGTAACATGTGTGTTCCAAATGCAATTCTAACCGCAGGAACGTCTGAAACACAACACAGATGTAAACACACTATCAATGGCTATTTCAACATAGTGGTCAATGCGCACTTATCAAACTATGCACTCTGAGTGTGATTCCAGCTTCTCTCACACACAAGACTCTCAGAAGTAACTAAAATACGTATTGCAACAGCATCTACTAAGAAACACTCTCCTAATACGCCTAACACATTGAAACACAGTTCCTATGCGTTTCTCCACTAAAACATGAATACATGTCTTTTCTAACTAAGGAAACAAGGAAACTTCAAAGGCGACTACAGAAAAGAAGTGTTTCAAGAACTGAGTAACATGTGTGTTCCAAATGCAATTCTAACCGCAGGAACGTCTGAAACACAACACAGATGTAAACACACTATCAATGGCTATTTCAACATAGTGGTCAATGCGCCTTATCAAACTATGCACTCTGAGTGTGATTCCAGCTTCTCTCACACACAAGACTCTCAGAAGTAACTAAAATACGTATTGCAACAGCATCTACTAAGAAACACTCTCCTAATACGCCTAACACATTGAAACACAGTTCCTATGCGTTTCTCCACTAAAACATGAATACATGTCTTTTCTAACTAAGGAAACAAGGAAACTTCAAAGGCGACTACAGAAAAGAAGTGTTTCAAGAACTGAGTAACATGTGTGTTCCAAATGCAATTCTAACCGCAGGAACGTCTGAAACACAACACAGATGTAAACACACTATCAATGGCTATTTCAACATAGTGGTCAATGCGCCTTATCAAACTATGCACTCTGAGTGTGATTCCAGCTTCTCTCACACACAAGACTCTCAGAAGTAACTAAAATACGTATTGCAACAGCATCTACTAAGAAACACTCTCCTAATACGCCTAACACATTGAAACACAGTTCCTATGCGTTTCTCCACTAAAACATGAATACATGTCTTTTCTAACTAAGGAAACAAGGAAAAACTTCAAAGGCGACTACAGAAAAGAAGTGTTTCAAGAACTGAGTAACATGTGTGTTCCAAATGCAATTCTAACCGCAGGAACGTCTGAAACACAACACAGATGTAAACACACTATCAATGGCTATTTCAACATAGTGGTCAATGCGCACTTATCAAACTATGCACTCTGAGTGTGATTCCAGCTTCTCTCACACACAAGACTCTCAGAAGTAACTAAAATACGTATTGCAACAGCATCTACTAAGAAACACTCTCCTAATACGCCTAACACATTGAAACACAGTTCCTATGCGTTTCTCCACTAAAACATGAATACATGTCTTTTCTAACTAAGGAAACAAGGAAACTTCAAAGGCGACTACAGAAAAGAAGTGTTTCAAGAACTGAGTAACATGTGTGTTCCAAATGCAATTCTAACCGCAGGAACGTCTGAAACACAACACAGATGTAAACACACTATCAATGGCTATTTCAACATAGTGGTCAATGCGCCTTATCAAACTATGCACTCTGAGTGTGATTCCAGCTTCTCTCACACACAAGACTCTCAGAAGTAACTAAAATACGTATTGCAACAGCATCTACTAAGAAACACTCTCCTAATACGCCTAACACATTGAAACACAGTTCCTATGCGTTTCTCCACTAAAACATGAATACATGTCTTTTCTAACTAAGGAAACAAGGAAACTTCAAAGGCGACTACAGAAAAGAAGTGTTTCAAGAACTGAGTAACATGTGTGTTCCAAATGCAATTCTAACCGCAGGAACGTCTGAAACACAACACAGATGTAAACACACTATCAATGGCTATTTCAACATAGTGGTCAATGCGCACTTATCAAACTATGCACTCTGAGTGTGATTCCAGCTTCTCTCACACACAAGACTCTCAGAAGTAACTAAAATACGTATTGCAACAGCATCTACTAAGAAACACTCTCCTAATACGCCTAACACATTGAAACACAGTTCCTATGCGTTTCTCCACTAAAACATGAATACATGTCTTTTCTAACTAAGGAAACAAGGAAACTTCAAAGGCGACTACAGAAAAGAAGTGTTTCAAGAACTGAGTAACATGTGTGTTCCAAATGCAATTCTAACCGCAGGAACGTCTGAAACACAACACAGATGTAAACACACTATCAATGGCTATTTCAACATAGTGGTCAATGCGCACTTATCAAACTATGCACTCTGAGTGTGATTCCAGCTTCTCTCACACACAAGACTCTCAGAAGTAACTAAAATACGTATTGCAACAGCATCTACTAAGAAACACTCTCCTAATACGCCTAACACATTGAAACACAGTTCCTATGCGTTTCTCCACTAAAACATGAATACATGTCTTTTCTAACTAAGGAAACAAGGAAACTTCAAAGGCGACTACAGAAAAGAAGTGTTTCAAGAACTAAGTAACATGTGTGTTCCAAATGCAATTCTAACCGCAGGAACGTCTGAAACACAACACAGATGTAAACACACTATCAATGGCTATTTCAACATAGTGGTCAATGCGCACTTATCAAACTATGCACTCTGAGTGTGATTCCAGCTTCTCTCACACACAAGACTCTCAGAAGTAACTAAAATACGTATTGCAACAGCATCTACTAAGAAACACTCTCCTAATACGCCTAACACATTGAAACACAGTTCCTATGCGTTTCTCCACTAAAACATGAATACATGTCTTTTCTAACTAAGGAAACAAGGAAACTTCAAAGGCGACTACAGAAAAGAAGTGTTTCAAGAACTGAGTAACATGTGTGTTCCAAATGCAATTCTAACCGCAGGAACGTCTGAAACACAACACAGATGTAAACACACTATCAATGGCTATTTCAACATAGTGGTCAATGCGCACTTATCAAACTATGCACTCTGAGTGTGATTCCAGCTTCTCTCACACACAAGACTCTCAGAAGTAACTAAAATACGTATTGCAACAGCATCTACTAAGAAACACTCTCCTAATACGCCTAACACATTGAAACACAGTTCCTATGCGTTTCTCCACTAAAACATGAATACATGTCTTTTCTAACTAAGGAAACAAGGAAACTTCAAAGGCGACTACAGAAAAGAAGTGTTTCAAGAACTAAGTAACATGTGTGTTCCAAATGCAATTCTAACCGCAGGAACGTCTGAAACACAACACAGATGTAAACACACTATCAATGGCTATTTCAACATAGTGGTCAATGCGCACTTATCAAACTATGCACTCTGAGTGTGATTCCAGCTTCTCTCACACACAAGACTCTCAGAAGTAACTAAAATACGTATTGCAACAGCATCTACTAAGAAACACTCTCCTAATACGCCTAACACATTGAAACACAGTTCCTATGCGTTTCTCCACTAAAACATGAATACATGTCTTTTCTAACTAAGGAAACAAGGAAACTTCAAAGGCGACTACAGAAAAGAAGTGTTTCAAGAACTAAGTAACATGTGTGTTCCAAATGCAATTCTAACCGCAGGAACGTCTGAAACACAACACAGATGTAAACACACTATCAATGGCTATTTCAACATAGTGGTCAATGCGCACTTATCAAACTATGCACTCTGAGTGTGATTCCAGCTTCTCTCACACACAAGACTCTCAGAAGTAACTAAAATACGTATTGCAACAGCATCTACTAAGAAACACTCTCCTAATACGCCTAACACATTGAAACACAGTTCCTATGCGTTTCTCCACTAAAACATGAATACATGTCTTTTCTAACTAAGGAAACAAGGAAACTTCAAAGGCGACTACAGAAAAGAAGTGTTTCAAGAACTAAGTAACATGTGTGTTCCAAATGCAATTCTAACCGCAGGAACGTCTGAAACACAACACAGATGTAAACACACTATCAATGGCTATTTCAACATAGTGGTCAATGCGCACTTATCAAACTATGCACTCTGAGTGTGATTCCAGCTTCTCTCACACACAAGACTCTCAGAAGTAACTAAAATACGTATTGCAACAGCATCTACTAAGAAACACTCTCCTAATACGCCTAACACATTGAAACACAGTTCCTATGCGTTTCTCCACTAAAACATGAATACATGTCTTTTCTAACTAAGGAAACAAGGAAACTTCAAAGGCGACTACAGAAAAGAAGTGTTTCAAGAACTAAGTAACATGTGTGTTCCAAATGCAATTCTAACCGCAGGAACGTCTGAAACACAACACAGATGTAAACACACTATCAATGGCTATTTCAACATAGTGGTCAATGCGCACTTATCAAACTATGCACTCTGAGTGTGATTCCAGCTTCTCTCACACACAAGACTCTCAGAAGTAACTAAAATACGTATTGCAACAGCATCTACTAAGAAACACTCTCCTAATACGCCTAACACATTGAAACACAGTTCCTATGCGTTTCTCCACTAAAACATGAATACATGTCTTTTCTAACTAAGGAAACAAGGAAACTTCAAAGGCGACTACAGAAAAGAAGTGTTTCAAGAACTAAGTAACATGTGTGTTCCAAATGCAATTCTAACCGCAGGAACGTCTGAAACACAACACAGATGTAAACACACTATCAATGGCTATTTCAACATAGTGGTCAATGCGCACTTATCAAACTATGCACTCTGAGTGTGATTCCAGCTTCTCTCACACACAAGACTCTCAGAAGTAACTAAAATACGTATTGCAACAGCATCTACTAAGAAACACTCTCCTAATACGCCTAACACATTGAAACACAGTTCCTATGCGTTTCTCCACTAAAACATGAATACATGTCTTTTCTAACTAAGGAAACAAGGAAACTTCAAAGGCGACTACAGAAAAGAAGTGTTTCAAGAACTAAGTAACATGTGTGTTCCAAATGCAATTCTAACCGCAGGAACGTCTGAAACACAACACAGATGTAAACACACTATCAATGGCTATTTCAACATAGTGGTCAATGCGCACTTATCAAACTATGCACTCTGAGTGTGATTCCAGCTTCTCTCACACACAAGACTCTCAGAAGTAACTAAAATACGTATTGCAACAGCATCTACTAAGAAACACTCTCCTAATACGCCTAACACATTGAAACACAGTTCCTATGCGTTTCTCCACTAAAACATGAATACATGTCTTTTCTAACTAAGGAAACAAGGAAACTTCAAAGGCGACTACAGAAAAGAAGTGTTTCAAGAACTAAGTAACATGTGTGTTCCAAATGCAATTCTAACCGCAGGAACGTCTGAAACACAACACAGATGTAAACACACTATCAATGGCTATTTCAACATAGTGGTCAATGCGCACTTATCAAACTATGCACTCTGAGTGTGATTCCAGCTTCTCTCACACACAAGACTCTCAGAAGTAACTAAAATACGTATTGCAACAGCATCTACTAAGAAACACTCTCCTAATACGCCTAACACATTGAAACACAGTTCCTATGCGTTTCTCCACTAAAACATGAATACATGTCTTTTCTAACTAAGGAAACAGGAAACTTCAAAGGCGACTACAGAAAAGAAGTGTTTCAAGAACTAAGTAACATGTGTGTTCCAAATGCAATTCTAACCGCAGGAACGTCTGAAACACAACACAGATGTAAACACACTATCAATGGCTATTTCAACATAGTGGTCAATGCGCACTTATCAAACTATGCACTCTGAGTGTGATTCCAGCTTCTCTCACACACAAGACTCTCAGAAGTAACTAAAATACGTATTGCAACAGCATCTACTAAGAAACACTCTCCTAATACGCCTAACACATTGAAACACAGTTCCTATGCGTTTCTCCACTAAAACATGAATACATGTCTTTTCTAACTAAGGAAACAAGGAAACTTCAAAGGCGACTACAGAAAAGAAGTGTTTCAAGAACTAAGTAACATGTGTGTTCCAAATGCAATTCTAACCGCAGGAACGTCTGAAACACAACACAGATGTAAACACACTATCAATGGCTATTTCAACATAGTGGTCAATGCGCACTTATCAAACTATGCACTCTGAGTGTGATTCCAGCTTCTCTCACACACAAGACTCTCAGAAGTAACTAAAATACGTATTGCAACAGCATCTACTAAGAAACACTCTCCTAATACGCCTAACACATTGAAACACAGTTCCTATGCGTTTCTCCACTAAAACATGAATACATGTCTTTTCTAACTAAGGAAACAAGGAAACTTCAAAGGCGACTACAGAAAAGAAGTGTTTCAAGAACTAAGTAACATGTGTGTTCCAAATGCAATTCTAACCGCAGGAACGTCTGAAACACAACACAGATGTAAACACACTATCAATGGCTATTTCAACATAGTGGTCAATGCGCACTTATCAAACTATGCACTCTGAGTGTGATTCCAGCTTCTCTCACACACAAGACTCTCAGAAGTAACTAAAATACGTATTGCAACAGCATCTACTAAGAAACACTCTCCTAATACGCCTAACACATTGAAACACAGTTCCTATGCGTTTCTCCACTAAAACATGAATACATGTCTTTTCTAACTAAGGAAACAAGGAAACTTCAAAGGCGACTACAGAAAAGAAGTGTTTCAAGAACTAAGTAACATGTGTGTTCCAAATGCAATTCTAACCGCAGGAACGTCTGAAACACAACACAGATGTAAACACACTATCAATGGCTATTTCAACATAGTGGTCAATGCGCACTTATCAAACTATGCACTCTGAGTGTGATTCCAGCTTCTCTCACACACAAGACTCTCAGAAGTAACTAAAATACGTATTGCAACAGCATCTACTAAGAAACACTCTCCTAATACGCCTAACACATTGAAACACAGTTCCTATGCGTTTCTCCACTAAAACATGAATACATGTCTTTTCTAACTAAGGAAACAAGGAAACTTCAAAGGCGACTACAGAAAAGAAGTGTTTCAAGAACTAAGTAACATGTGTGTTCCAAATGCAATTCTAACCGCAGGAACGTCTGAAACACAACACAGATGTAAACACACTATCAATGGCTATTTCAACATAGTGGTCAATGCGCACTTATCAAACTATGCACTCTGAGTGTGATTCCAGCTTCTCTCACACACAAGACTCTCAGAAGTAACTAAAATACGTATTGCAACAGCATCTACTAAGAAACACTCTCCTAATACGCCTAACACATTGAAACACAGTTCCTATGCGTTTCTCCACTAAAACATGAATACATGTCTTTTCTAACTAAGGAAACAAGGAAACTTCAAAGGCGACTACAGAAAAGAAGTGTTTCAAGAACTAAGTAACATGTGTGTTCCAAATGCAATTCTAACCGCAGGAACGTCTGAAACACAACACAGATGTAAACACACTATCAATGGCTATTTCAACATAGTGGTCAATGCGCACTTATCAAACTATGCACTCTGAGTGTGATTCCAGCTTCTCTCACACACAAGACTCTCAGAAGTAACTAAAATACGTATTGCAACAGCATCTACTAAGAAACACTCTCCTAATACGCCTAACACATTGAAACACAGTTCCTATGCGTTTCTCCACTAAAACATGAATACATGTCTTTTCTAACTAAGGAAACAAGGAAACTTCAAAGGCGACTACAGAAAAGAAGTGTTTCAAGAACTAAGTAACATGTGTGTTCCAAATGCAATTCTAACCGCAGGAACGTCTGAAACACAACACAGATGTAAACACACTATCAATGGCTATTTCAACATAGTGGTCAATGCGCACTTATCAAACTATGCACTCTGAGTGTGATTCCAGCTTCTCTCACACACAAGACTCTCAGAAGTAACTAAAATACGTATTGCAACAGCATCTACTAAGAAACACTCTCCTAATACGCCTAACACATTGAAACACAGTTCCTATGCGTTTCTCCACTAAAACATGAATACATGTCTTTTCTAACTAAGGAAACAAGGAAACTTCAAAGGCGACTACAGAAAAGAAGTGTTTCAAGAACTAAGTAACATGTGTGTTCCAAATGCAATTCTAACCGCAGGAACGTCTGAAACACAACACAGATGTAAACACACTATCAATGGCTATTTCAACATAGTGGTCAATGCGCACTTATCAAACTATGCACTCTGAGTGTGATTCCAGCTTCTCTCACACACAAGACTCTCAGAAGTAACTAAAATACGTATTGCAACAGCATCTACTAAGAAACACTCTCCTAATACGCCTAACACATTGAAACACAGTTCCTATGCGTTTCTCCACTAAAACATGAATACATGTCTTTTCTAACTAAGGAAACAAGGAAACTTCAAAGGCGACTACAGAAAAGAAGTGTTTCAAGAACTAAGTAACATGTGTGTTCCAAATGCAATTCTAACCGCAGGAACGTCTGAAACACAACACAGATGTAAACACACTATCAATGGCTATTTCAACATAGTGGTCAATGCGCCTTATCAAACTATGCACTCTGAGTGTGATTCCAGCTTCTCTCACACACAAGACTCTCAGAAGTAACTAAAATACGTATTGCAACAGCATCTACTAAGAAACACTCTCCTAATACGCCTAACACATTGAAACACAGTTCCTATGCGTTTCTCCACTAAAACATGAATACATGTCTTTTCTAACTAAGGAAACAAGGAAACTTCAAAGGCGACTACAGAAAAGAAGTGTTTCAAGAACTAAGTAACATGTGTGTTCCAAATGCAATTCTAACCGCAGGAACGTCTGAAACACAACACAGATGTAAACACACTATCAATGGCTATTTCAACATAGTGGTCAATGCGCACTTATCAAACTATGCACTCTGAGTGTGATTCCAGCTTCTCTCACACACAAGACTCTCAGAAGTAACTAAAATACGTATTGCAACAGCATCTACTAAGAAACACTCTCCTAATACGCCTAACACATTGAAACACAGTTCCTATGCGTTTCTCCACTAAAACATGAATACATGTCTTTTCTAACTAAGGAAACAAGGAAACTTCAAAGGCGACTACAGAAAAGAAGTGTTTCAAGAACTAAGTAACATGTGTGTTCCAAATGCAATTCTAACCGCAGGAACGTCTGAAACACAACACAGATGTAAACACACTATCAATGGCTATTTCAACATAGTGGTCAATGCGCACTTATCAAACTATGCACTCTGAGTGTGATTCCAGCTTCTCTCACACACAAGACTCTCAGAAGTAACTAAAATACGTATTGCAACAGCATCTACTAAGAAACACTCTCCTAATACGCCTAACACATTGAAACACAGTTCCTATGCGTTTCTCCACTAAAACATGAATACATGTCTTTTCTAACTAAGGAAACAAGGAAACTTCAAAGGCGACTACAGAAAAGAAGTGTTTCAAGAACTAAGTAACATGTGTGTTCCAAATGCAATTCTAACCGCAGGAACGTCTGAAACACAACACAGATGTAAACACACTATCAATGGCTATTTCAACATAGTGGTCAATGCGCACTTATCAAACTATGCACTCTGAGTGTGATTCCAGCTTCTCTCACACACAAGACTCTCAGAAGTAACTAAAATACGTATTGCAACAGCATCTACTAAGAAACACTCTCCTAATACGCCTAACACATTGAAACACAGTTCCTATGCGTTTCTCCACTAAAACATGAATACATGTCTTTTCTAACTAAGGAAACAAGGAAACTTCAAAGGCGACTACAGAAAAGAAGTGTTTCAAGAACTAAGTAACATGTGTGTTCCAAATGCAATTCTAACCGCAGGAACGTCTGAAACACAACACAGATGTAAACACACTATCAATGGCTATTTCAACATAGTGGTCAATGCGCACTTATCAAACTATGCACTCTGAGTGTGATTCCAGCTTCTCTCACACACAAGACTCTCAGAAGTAACTAAAATACGTATTGCAACAGCATCTACTAAGAAACACTCTCCTAATACGCCTAACACATTGAAACACAGTTCCTATGCGTTTCTCCACTAAAACATGAATACATGTCTTTTCTAACTAAGGAAACAAGGAAACTTCAAAGGCGACTACAGAAAAGAAGTGTTTCAAGAACTAAGTAACATGTGTGTTCCAAATGCAATTCTAACCGCAGGAACGTCTGAAACACAACACAGATGTAAACACACTATCAATGGCTATTTCAACATAGTGGTCAATGCGCACTTATCAAACTATGCACTCTGAGTGTGATTCCAGCTTCTCTCACACACAAGACTCTCAGAAGTAACTAAAATACGTATTGCAACAGCATCTACTAAGAAACACTCTCCTAATACGCCTAACACATTGAAACACAGTTCCTATGCGTTTCTCCACTAAAACATGAATACATGTCTTTTCTAACTAAGGAAACAAGGAAACTTCAAAGGCGACTACAGAAAAGAAGTGTTTCAAGAACTAAGTAACATGTGTGTTCCAAATGCAATTCTAACCGCAGGAACGTCTGAAACACAACACAGATGTAAACACACTATCAATGGCTATTTCAACATAGTGGTCAATGCGCACTTATCAAACTATGCACTCTGAGTGTGATTCCAGCTTCTCTCACACACAAGACTCTCAGAAGTAACTAAAATACGTATTGCAACAGCATCTACTAAGAAACACTCTCCTAATACGCCTAACACATTGAAACACAGTTCCTATGCGTTTCTCCACTAAAACATGAATACATGTCTTTTCTAACTAAGGAAACAAGGAAACTTCAAAGGCGACTACAGAAAAGAAGTGTTTCAAGAACTAAGTAACATGTGTGTTCCAAATGCAATTCTAACCGCAGGAACGTCTGAAACACAACACAGATGTAAACACACTATCAATGGCTATTTCAACATAGTGGTCAATGCGCACTTATCAAACTATGCACTCTGAGTGTGATTCCAGCTTCTCTCACACACAAGACTCTCAGAAGTAACTAAAATACGTATTGCAACAGCATCTACTAAGAAACACTCTCCTAATACGCCTAACACATTGAAACACAGTTCCTATGCGTTTCTCCACTAAAACATGAATACATGTCTTTTCTAACTAAGGAAACAAGGAAACTTCAAAGGCGACTACAGAAAAGAAGTGTTTCAAGAACTAAGTAACATGTGTGTTCCAAATGCAATTCTAACCGCAGGAACGTCTGAAACACAACACAGATGTAAACACACTATCAATGGCTATTTCAACATAGTGGTCAATGCGCACTTATCAAACTATGCACTCTGAGTGTGATTCCAGCTTCTCTCACACACAAGACTCTCAGAAGTAACTAAAATACGTATTGCAACAGCATCTACTAAGAAACACTCTCCTAATACGCCTAACACATTGAAACACAGTTCCTATGCGTTTCTCCACTAAAACATGAATACATGTCTTTTCTAACTAAGGAAACAAGGAAACTTCAAAGGCGACTACAGAAAAGAAGTGTTTCAAGAACTAAGTAACATGTGTGTTCCAAATGCAATTCTAACCGCAGGAACGTCTGAAACACAACACAGATGTAAACACACTATCAATGGCTATTTCAACATAGTGGTCAATGCGCACTTTATCAAACTATGCACTCTGAGTGTGATTCCAGCTTCTCTCACACACAAGACTCTCAGAAGTAACTAAAATACGTATTGCAACAGCATCTACTAAGAAACACTCTCCTAATACGCCTAACACATTGAAACACAGTTCCTATGCGTTTCTCCACTAAAACATGAATACATGTCTTTTCTAACTAAGGAAACAAGGAAACTTCAAAGGCGACTACAGAAAAGAAGTGTTTCAAGAACTAAGTAACATGTGTGTTCCAAATGCAATTCTAACCGCAGGAACGTCTGAAACACAACACAGATGTAAACACACTATCAATGGCTATTTCAACATAGTGGTCAATGCGCCTTATCAAACTATGCACTCTGAGTGTGATTCCAGCTTCTCTCACACACAAGACTCTCAGAAGTAACTAAAATACGTATTGCAACAGCATCTACTAAGAAACACTCTCCTAATACGCCTAACACATTGAAACACAGTTCCTATGCGTTTCTCCACTAAAACATGAATACATGTCTTTTCTAACTAAGGAAACAAGGAAACTTCAAAGGCGACTACAGAAAAGAAGTGTTTCAAGAACTAAGTAACATGTGTGTTCCAAATGCAATTCTAACCGCAGGAACGTCTGAAACACAACACAGATGTAAACACACTATCAATGGCTATTTCAACATAGTGGTCAATGCGCACTTATCAAACTATGCACTCTGAGTGTGATTCCAGCTTCTCTCACACACAAGACTCTCAGAAGTAACTAAAATACGTATTGCAACAGCATCTACTAAGAAACACTCTCCTAATACGCCTAACACATTGAAACACAGTTCCTATGCGTTTCTCCACTAAAACATGAATACATGTCTTTTCTAACTAAGGAAACAAGGAAACTTCAAAGGCGACTACAGAAAAGAAGTGTTTCAAGAACTAAGTAACATGTGTGTTCCAAATGCAATTCTAACCGCAGGAACGTCTGAAACACAACACAGATGTAAACACACTATCAATGGCTATTTCAACATAGTGGTCAATGCGCACTTATCAAACTATGCACTCTGAGTGTGATTCCAGCTTCTCTCACACACAAGACTCTCAGAAGTAACTAAAATACGTATTGCAACAGCATCTACTAAGAAACACTCTCCTAATACGCCTAACACATTGAAACACAGTTCCTATGCGTTTCTCCACTAAAACATGAATACATGTCTTTTCTAACTAAGGAAACAAGGAAACTTCAAAGGCGACTACAGAAAAGAAGTGTTTCAAGAACTAGTAACATGTGTGTTCCAAATGCAATTCTAACCGCAGGAACGTCTGAAACACAACACAGATGTAAACACACTATCAATGGCTATTTCAACATAGTGGTCAATGCGCACTTATCAAACTATGCACTCTGAGTGTGATTCCAGCTTCTCTCACACACAAGACTCTCAGAAGTAACTAAAATACGTATTGCAACAGCATCTACTAAGAAACACTCTCCTAATACGCCTAACACATTGAAACACAGTTCCTATGCGTTTCTCCACTAAAACATGAATACATGTCTTTTCTAACTAAGGAAACAAGGAAACTTCAAAGGCGACTACAGAAAAGAAGTGTTTCAAGAACTAAGTAACATGTGTGTTCCAAATGCAATTCTAACCGCAGGAACGTCTGAAACACAACACAGATGTAAACACACTATCAATGGCTATTTCAACATAGTGGTCAATGCGCACTTATCAAACTATGCACTCTGAGTGTGATTCCAGCTTCTCTCACACACAAGACTCTCAGAAGTAACTAAAATACGTATTGCAACAGCATCTACTAAGAAACACTCTCCTAATACGCCTAACACATTGAAACACAGTTCCTATGCGTTTCTCCACTAAAACATGAATACATGTCTTTTCTAACTAAGGAAACAAGGAAACTTCAAAGGCGACTACAGAAAAGAAGTGTTTCAAGAACTAAGTAACATGTGTGTTCCAAATGCAATTCTAACCGCAGGAACGTCTGAAACACAACACAGATGTAAACACACTATCAATGGCTATTTCAACATAGTGGTCAATGCGCACTTATCAAACTATGCACTCTGAGTGTGATTCCAGCTTCTCTCACACACAAGACTCTCAGAAGTAACTAAAATACGTATTGCAACAGCATCTACTAAGAAACACTCTCCTAATACGCCTAACACATTGAAACACAGTTCCTATGCGTTTCTCCACTAAAACATGAATACATGTCTTTTCTAACTAAGGAAACAAGGAAACTTCAAAGGCGACTACAGAAAAGAAGTGTTTCAAGAACTAAGTAACATGTGTGTTCCAAATGCAATTCTAACCGCAGGAACGTCTGAAACACAACACAGATGTAAACACACTATCAATGGCTATTTCAACATAGTGGTCAATGCGCACTTATCAAACTATGCACTCTGAGTGTGATTCCAGCTTCTCTCACACACAAGACTCTCAGAAGTAACTAAAATACGTATTGCAACAGCATCTACTAAGAAACACTCTCCTAATACGCCTAACACATTGAAACACAGTTCCTATGCGTTTCTCCACTAAAACATGAATACATGTCTTTTCTAACTAAGGAAACAAGGAAACTTCAAAGGCGACTACAGAAAAGAAGTGTTTCAAGAACTAAGTAACATGTGTGTTCCAAATGCAATTCTAACCGCAGGAACGTCTGAAACACAACACAGATGTAAACACACTATCAATGGCTATTTCAACATAGTGGTCAATGCGCACTTATCAAACTATGCACTCTGAGTGTGATTCCAGCTTCTCTCACACACAAGACTCTCAGAAGTAACTAAAATACGTATTGCAACAGCATCTACTAAGAAACACTCTCCTAATACGCCTAACACATTGAAACACAGTTCCTATGCGTTTCTCCACTAAAACATGAATACATGTCTTTTCTAACTAAGGAAACAAGGAAACTTCAAAGGCGACTACAGAAAAGAAGTGTTTCAAGAACTAAGTAACAACACATGTGTGTTCCAAATGCAATTCTAACCGCAGGAACGTCTGAAACACAACACAGATGTAAACACACTATCAATGGCTATTTCAACATAGTGGTCAATGCGCACTTATCAAACTATGCACTCTGAGTGTGATTCCAGCTTCTCTCACACACAAGACTCTCAGAAGTAACTAAAATACGTATTGCAACAGCATCTACTAAGAAACACTCTCCTAATACGCCTAACACATTGAAACACAGTTCCTATGCGTTTCTCCACTAAAACATGAATACATGTCTTTTCTAACTAAGGAAACAAGGAAACTTCAAAGGCGACTACAGAAAAGAAGTGTTTCAAGAACTAAGTAACATGTGTGTTCCAAATGCAATTCTAACCGCAGGAACGTCTGAAACACAACACAGATGTAAACACACTATCAATGGCTATTTCAACATAGTGGTCAATGCGCACTTATCAAACTATGCACTCTGAGTGTGATTCCAGCTTCTCTCACACACAAGACTCTCAGAAGTAACTAAAATACGTATTGCAACAGCATCTACTAAGAAACACTCTCCTAATACGCCTAACACATTGAAACACAGTTCCTATGCGTTTCTCCACTAAAACATGAATACATGTCTTTTCTAACTAAGGAAACAAGGAAACTTCAAAGGCGACTACAGAAAAGAAGTGTTTCAAGAACTAAGTAACATGTGTGTTCCAAATGCAATTCTAACCGCAGGAACGTCTGAAACACAACACAGATGTAAACACACTATCAATGGCTATTTCAACATAGTGGTCAATGCGCACTTATCAAACTATGCACTCTGAGTGTGATTCCAGCTTCTCTCACACACAAGACTCTCAGAAGTAACTAAAATACGTATTGCAACAGCATCTACTAAGAAACACTCTCCTAATACGCCTAACACATTGAAACACAGTTCCTATGCGTTTCTCCACTAAAACATGAATACATGTCTTTTCTAACTAAGGAAACAAGGAAACTTCAAAGGCGACTACAGAAAAGAAGTGTTTCAAGAACTAAGTAACATGTGTGTTCCAAATGCAATTCTAACCGCAGGAACGTCTGAAACACAACACAGATGTAAACACACTATCAATGGCTATTTCAACATAGTGGTCAATGCGCACTTATCAAACTATGCACTCTGAGTGTGATTCCAGCTTCTCTCACACACAAGACTCTCAGAAGTAACTAAAATACGTATTGCAACAGCATCTACTAAGAAACACTCTCCTAATACGCCTAACACATTGAAACACAGTTCCTATGCGTTTCTCCACTAAAACATGAATACATGTCTTTTCTAACTAAGGAAACAAGGAAACTTCAAAGGCGACTACAGAAAAGAAGTGTTTCAAGAACTAAGTAACATGTGTGTTCCAAATGCAATTCTAACCGCAGGAACGTCTGAAACACAACACAGATGTAAACACACTATCAATGGCTATTTCAACATAGTGGTCAATGCGCACTTATCAAACTATGCACTCTGAGTGTGATTCCAGCTTCTCTCACACACAAGACTCTCAGAAGTAACTAAAATACGTATTGCAACAGCATCTACTAAGAAACACTCTCCTAATACGCCTAACACATTGAAACACAGTTCCTATGCGTTTCTCCACTAAAACATGAATACATGTCTTTTCTAACTAAGGAAACAAGGAAACTTCAAAGGCGACTACAGAAAAGAAGTGTTTCAAGAACTAAGTAACATGTGTGTTCCAAATGCAATTCTAACCGCAGGAACGTCTGAAACACAACACAGATGTAAACACACTATCAATGGCTATTTCAACATAGTGGTCAATGCGCACTTATCAAACTATGCACTCTGAGTGTGATTCCAGCTTCTCTCACACACAAGACTCTCAGAAGTAACTAAAATACGTATTGCAACAGCATCTACTAAGAAACACTCTCCTAATACGCCTAACACATTGAAACACAGTTCCTATGCGTTTCTCCACTAAAACATGAATACATGTCTTTTCTAACTAAGGAAACAAGGAAACTTCAAAGGCGACTACAGAAAAGAAGTGTTTCAAGAACTAAGTAACATGTGTGTTCCAAATGCAATTCTAACCGCAGGAACGTCTGAAACACAACACAGATGTAAACACACTATCAATGGCTATTTCAACATAGTGGTCAATGCGCACTTATCAAACTATGCACTCTGAGTGTGATTCCAGCTTCTCTCACACACAAGACTCTCAGAAGTAACTAAAATACGTATTGCAACAGCATCTACTAAGAAACACTCTCCTAATACGCCTAACACATTGAAACACAGTTCCTATGCGTTTCTCCACTAAAACATGAATACATGTCTTTTCTAACTAAGGAAACAAGGAAACTTCAAAGGCGACTACAGAAAAGAAGTGTTTCAAGAACTAAGTAACATGTGTGTTCCAAATGCAATTCTAACCGCAGGAACGTCTGAAACACAACACAGATGTAAACACACTATCAATGGCTATTTCAACATAGTGGTCAATGCGCACTTATCAAACTATGCACTCTGAGTGTGATTCCAGCTTCTCTCACACACAAGACTCTCAGAAGTAACTAAAATACGTATTGCAACAGCATCTACTAAGAAACACTCTCCTAATACGCCTAACACATTGAAACACAGTTCCTATGCGTTTCTCCACTAAAACATGAATACATGTCTTTTCTAACTAAGGAAACAAGGAAACTTCAAAGGCGACTACAGAAAAGAAGTGTTTCAAGAACTAAGTAACATGTGTGTTCCAAATGCAATTCTAACCGCAGGAACGTCTGAAACACAACACAGATGTAAACACACTATCAATGGCTATTTCAACATAGTGGTCAATGCGCACTTATCAAACTATGCACTCTGAGTGTGATTCCAGCTTCTCTCACACACAAGACTCTCAGAAGTAACTAAAATACGTATTGCAACAGCATCTACTAAGAAACACTCTCCTAATACGCCTAACACATTGAAACACAGTTCCTATGCGTTTCTCCACTAAAACATGAATACATGTCTTTTCTAACTAAGGAAACAAGGAAACTTCAAAGGCGACTACAGAAAAGAAGTGTTTCAAGAACTAAGTAACATGTGTGTTCCAAATGCAATTCTAACCGCAGGAACGTCTGAAACACAACACAGATGTAAACACACTATCAATGGCTATTTCAACATAGTGGTCAATGCGCACTTATCAAACTATGCACTCTGAGTGTGATTCCAGCTTCTCTCACACACAAGACTCTCAGAAGTAACTAAAATACGTATTGCAACAGCATCTACTAAGAAACACTCTCCTAATACGCCTAACACATTGAAACACAGTTCCTATGCGTTTCTCCACTAAAACATGAATACATGTCTTTTCTAACTAAGGAAACAAGGAAACTTCAAAGGCGACTACAGAAAAGAAGTGTTTCAAGAACTAAGTAACATGTGTGTTCCAAATGCAATTCTAACCGCAGGAACGTCTGAAACACAACACAGATGTAAACACACTATCAATGGCTATTTCAACATAGTGGTCAATGCGCACTTATCAAACTATGCACTCTGAGTGTGATTCCAGCTTCTCTCACACACAAGACTCTCAGAAGTAACTAAAATACGTATTGCAACAGCATCTACTAAGAAACACTCTCCTAATACGCCTAACACATTGAAACACAGTTCCTATGCGTTTCTCCACTAAAACATGAATACATGTCTTTTCTAACTAAGGAAACAAGGAAACTTCAAAGGCGACTACAGAAAAGAAGTGTTTCAAGAACTAAGTAACATGTGTGTTCCAAATGCAATTCTAACCGCAGGAACGTCTGAAACACAACACAGATGTAAACACACTATCAATGGCTATTTCAACATAGTGGTCAATGCGCACTTATCAAACTATGCACTCTGAGTGTGATTCCAGCTTCTCTCACACACAAGACTCTCAGAAGTAACTAAAATACGTATTGCAACAGCATCTACTAAGAAACACTCTCCTAATACGCCTAACACATTGAAACACAGTTCCTATGCGTTTCTCCACTAAAACATGAATACATGTCTTTTCTAACTAAGGAAACAAGGAAACTTCAAAGGCGACTACAGAAAAGAAGTGTTTCAAGAACTAAGTAACATGTGTGTTCCAAATGCAATTCTAACCGCAGGAACGTCTGAAACACAACACAGATGTAAACACACTATCAATGGCTATTTCAACATAGTGGTCAATGCGCACTTATCAAACTATGCACTCTGAGTGTGATTCCAGCTTCTCTCACACACAAGACTCTCAGAAGTAACTAAAATACGTATTGCAACAGCATCTACTAAGAAACACTCTCCTAATACGCCTAACACATTGAAACACAGTTCCTATGCGTTTCTCCACTAAAACATGAATACATGTCTTTTCTAACTAAGGAAACAAGGAAACTTCAAAGGCGACTACAGAAAAGAAGTGTTTCAAGAACTAAGTAACATGTGTGTTCCAAATGCAATTCTAACCGCAGGAACGTCTGAAACACAACACAGATGTAAACACACTATCAATGGCTATTTCAACATAGTGGTCAATGCGCACTTATCAAACTATGCACTCTGAGTGTGATTCCAGCTTCTCTCACACACAAGACTCTCAGAAGTAACTAAAATACGTATTGCAACAGCATCTACTAAGAAACACTCTCCTAATACGCCTAACACATTGAAACACAGTTCCTATGCGTTTCTCCACTAAAACATGAATACATGTCTTTTCTAACTAAGGAAACAAGGAAACTTCAAAGGCGACTACAGAAAAGAAGTGTTTCAAGAACTAAGTAACATGTGTGTTCCAAATGCAATTCTAACCGCAGGAACGTCTGAAACACAACACAGATGTAAACACACTATCAATGGCTATTTCAACATAGTGGTCAATGCGCACTTATCAAACTATGCACTCTGAGTGTGATTCCAGCTTCTCTCACACACAAGACTCTCAGAAGTAACTAAAATACGTATTGCAACAGCATCTACTAAGAAACACTCTCCTAATACGCCTAACACATTGAAACACAGTTCCTATGCGTTTCTCCACTAAAACATGAATACATGTCTTTTCTAACTAAGGAAACAAGGAAACTTCAAAGGCGACTACAGAAAAGAAGTGTTTCAAGAACTGAGTAACATGTGTGTTCCAAATGCAATTCTAACCGCAGGAACGTCTGAAACACAACACAGATGTAAACACACTATCAATGGCTATTTCAACATAGTGGTCAATGCGCACTTATCAAACTATGCACTCTGAGTGTGATTCCAGCTTCTCTCACACACAAGACTCTCAGAAGTAACTAAAATACGTATTGCAACAGCATCTACTAAGAAACACTCTCCTAATACGCCTAACACATTGAAACACAGTTCCTATGCGTTTCTCCACTAAAACATGAATACATGTCTTTTCTAACTAAGGAAACAAGGAAACTTCAAAGGCGACTACAGAAAAGAAGTGTTTCAAGAACTAAGTAACATGTGTGTTCCAAATGCAATTCTAACCGCAGGAACGTCTGAAACACAACACAGATGTAAACACACTATCAATGGCTATTTCAACATAGTGGTCAATGCGCACTTATCAAACTATGCACTCTGAGTGTGATTCCAGCTTCTCTCACACACAAGACTCTCAGAAGTAACTAAAATACGTATTGCAACAGCATCTACTAAGAAACACTCTCCTAATACGCCTAACACATTGAAACACAGTTCCTATGCGTTTCTCCACTAAAACATGAATACATGTCTTTTCTAACTAAGGAAACAAGGAAACTTCAAAGGCGACTACAGAAAAGAAGTGTTTCAAGAACTAAGTAACATGTGTGTTCCAAATGCAATTCTAACCGCAGGAACGTCTGAAACACAACACAGATGTAAACACACTATCAATGGCTATTTCAACATAGTGGTCAATGCGCACTTATCAAACTATGCACTCTGAGTGTGATTCCAGCTTCTCTCACACACAAGACTCTCAGAAGTAACTAAAATACGTATTGCAACAGCATCTACTAAGAAACACTCTCCTAATACGCCTAACACATTGAAACACAGTTCCTATGCGTTTCTCCACTAAAACATGAATACATGTCTTTTCTAACTAAGGAAACAAGGAAACTTCAAAGGCGACTACAGAAAAGAAGTGTTTCAAGAACTAAGTAACATGTGTGTTCCAAATGCAATTCTAACCGCAGGAACGTCTGAAACACAACACAGATGTAAACACACTATCAATGGCTATTTCAACATAGTGGTCAATGCGCACTTATCAAACTATGCACTCTGAGTGTGATTCCAGCTTCTCTCACACACAAGACTCTCAGAAGTAACTAAAATACGTATTGCAACAGCATCTACTAAGAAACACTCTCCTAATACGCCTAACACATTGAAACACAGTTCCTATGCGTTTCTCCACTAAAACATGAATACATGTCTTTTCTAACTAAGGAAACAAGGAAACTTCAAAGGCGACTACAGAAAAGAAGTGTTTCAAGAACTAAGTAACATGTGTGTTCCAAATGCAATTCTAACCGCAGGAACGTCTGAAACACAACACAGATGTAAACACACTATCAATGGCTATTTCAACATAGTGGTCAATGCGCACTTATCAAACTATGCACTCTGAGTGTGATTCCAGCTTCTCTCACACACAAGACTCTCAGAAGTAACTAAAATACGTATTGCAACAGCATCTACTAAGAAACACTCTCCTAATACGCCTAACACATTGAAACACAGTTCCTATGCGTTTCTCCACTAAAACATGAATACATGTCTTTTCTAACTAAGGAAACAAGGAAACTTCAAAGGCGACTACAGAAAAGAAGTGTTTCAAGAACTAAGTAACATGTGTGTTCCAAATGCAATTCTAACCGCAGGAACGTCTGAAACACAACACAGATGTAAACACACTATCAATGGCTATTTCAACATAGTGGTCAATGCGCACTTATCAAACTATGCACTCTGAGTGTGATTCCAGCTTCTCTCACACACAAGACTCTCAGAAGTAACTAAAATACGTATTGCAACAGCATCTACTAAGAAACACTCTCCTAATACGCCTAACACATTGAAACACAGTTCCTATGCGTTTCTCCACTAAAACATGAATACATGTCTTTTCTAACTAAGGAAACAAGGAAACTTCAAAGGCGACTACAGAAAAGAAGTGTTTCAAGAACTGAGTAACATGTGTGTTCCAAATGCAATTCTAACCGCAGGAACGTCTGAAACACAACACAGATGTAAACACACTATCAATGGCTATTTCAACATAGTGGTCAATGCGCACTTATCAAACTATGCACTCTGAGTGTGATTCCAGCTTCTCTCACACACAAGACTCTCAGAAGTAACTAAAATACGTATTGCAACAGCATCTACTAAGAAACACTCTCCTAATACGCCTAACACATTGAAACACAGTTCCTATGCGTTTCTCCACTAAAACATGAATACATGTCTTTTCTAACTAAGGAAACAAGGAAACTTCAAAGGCGACTACAGAAAAGAAGTGTTTCAAGAACTAAGTAACATGTGTGTTCCAAATGCAATTCTAACCGCAGGAACGTCTGAAACACAACACAGATGTAAACACACTATCAATGGCTATTTCAACATAGTGGTCAATGCGCACTTATCAAACTATGCACTCTGAGTGTGATTCCAGCTTCTCTCACACACAAGACTCTCAGAAGTAACTAAAATACGTATTGCAACAGCATCTACTAAGAAACACTCTCCTAATACGCCTAACACATTGAAACACAGTTCCTATGCGTTTCTCCACTAAAACATGAATACATGTCTTTTCTAACTAAGGAAACAAGGAAACTTCAAAGGCGACTACAGAAAAGAAGTGTTTCAAGAACTAAGTAACATGTGTGTTCCAAATGCAATTCTAACCGCAGGAACGTCTGAAACACAACACAGATGTAAACACACTATCAATGGCTATTTCAACATAGTGGTCAATGCGCACTTATCAAACTATGCACTCTGAGTGTGATTCCAGCTTCTCTCACACACAAGACTCTCAGAAGTAACTAAAATACGTATTGCAACAGCATCTACTAAGAAACACTCTCCTAATACGCCTAACACATTGAAACACAGTTCCTATGCGTTTCTCCACTAAAACATGAATACATGTCTTTTCTAACTAAGGAAACAAGGAAACTTCAAAGGCGACTACAGAAAAGAAGTGTTTCAAGAACTAAGTAACATGTGTGTTCCAAATGCAATTCTAACCGCAGGAACGTCTGAAACACAACACAGATGTAAACACACTATCAATGGCTATTTCAACATAGTGGTCAATGCGCACTTATCAAACTATGCACTCTGAGTGTGATTCCAGCTTCTCTCACACACAAGACTCTCAGAAGTAACTAAAATACGTATTGCAACAGCATCTACTAAGAAACACTCTCCTAATACGCCTAACACATTGAAACACAGTTCCTATGCGTTTCTCCACTAAAACATGAATACATGTCTTTTCTAACTAAGGAAACAAGGAAACTTCAAAGGCGACTACAGAAAAGAAGTGTTTCAAGAACTAAGTAACATGTGTGTTCCAAATGCAATTCTAACCGCAGGAACGTCTGAAACACAACACAGATGTAAACACACTATCAATGGCTATTTCAACATAGTGGTCAATGCGCACTTATCAAACTATGCACTCTGAGTGTGATTCCAGCTTCTCTCACACACAAGACTCTCAGAAGTAACTAAAATACGTATTGCAACAGCATCTACTAAGAAACACTCTCCTAATACGCCTAACACATTGAAACACAGTTCCTATGCGTTTCTCCACTAAAACATGAATACATGTCTTTTCTAACTAAGGAAACAAGGAAACTTCAAAGGCGACTACAGAAAAGAAGTGTTTCAAGAACTGAGTAACATGTGTGTTCCAAATGCAATTCTAACCGCAGGAACGTCTGAAACACAACACAGATGTAAACACACTATCAATGGCTATTTCAACATAGTGGTCAATGCGCACTTATCAAACTATGCACTCTGAGTGTGATTCCAGCTTCTCTCACACACAAGACTCTCAGAAGTAACTAAAATACGTATTGCAACAGCATCTACTAAGAAACACTCTCCTAATACGCCTAACACATTGAAACACAGTTCCTATGCGTTTCTCCACTAAAACATGAATACATGTCTTTTCTAACTAAGGAAACAAGGAAACTTCAAAGGCGACTACAGAAAAGAAGTGTTTCAAGAACTAAGTAACATGTGTGTTCCAAATGCAATTCTAACCGCAGGAACGTCTGAAACACAACACAGATGTAAACACACTATCAATGGCTATTTCAACATAGTGGTCAATGCGCACTTATCAAACTATGCACTCTGAGTGTGATTCCAGCTTCTCTCACACACAAGACTCTCAGAAGTAACTAAAATACGTATTGCAACAGCATCTACTAAGAAACACTCTCCTAATACGCCTAACACATTGAAACACAGTTCCTATGCGTTTCTCCACTAAAACATGAATACATGTCTTTTCTAACTAAGGAAACAAGGAAACTTCAAAGGCGACTACAGAAAAGAAGTGTTTCAAGAACTAAGTAACATGTGTGTTCCAAATGCAATTCTAACCGCAGGAACGTCTGAAACACAACACAGATGTAAACACACTATCAATGGCTATTTCAACATAGTGGTCAATGCGCACTTATCAAACTATGCACTCTGAGTGTGATTCCAGCTTCTCTCACACACAAGACTCTCAGAAGTAACTAAAATACGTATTGCAACAGCATCTACTAAGAAACACTCTCCTAATACGCCTAACACATTGAAACACAGTTCCTATGCGTTTCTCCACTAAAACATGAATACATGTCTTTTCTAACTAAGGAAACAAGGAAACTTCAAAGGCGACTACAGAAAAGAAGTGTTTCAAGAACTAAGTAACATGTGTGTTCCAAATGCAATTCTAACCGCAGGAACGTCTGAAACACAACACAGATGTAAACACACTATCAATGGCTATTTCAACATAGTGGTCAATGCGCACTTATCAAACTATGCACTCTGAGTGTGATTCCAGCTTCTCTCACACACAAGACTCTCAGAAGTAACTAAAATACGTATTGCAACAGCATCTACTAAGAAACACTCTCCTAATACGCCTAACACATTGAAACACAGTTCCTATGCGTTTCTCCACTAAAACATGAATACATGTCTTTTCTAACTAAGGAAACAAGGAAACTTCAAAGGCGACTACAGAAAAGAAGTGTTTCAAGAACTGAGTAACATGTGTGTTCCAAATGCAATTCTAACCGCAGGAACGTCTGAAACACAACACAGATGTAAACACACTATCAATGGCTATTTCAACATAGTGGTCAATGCGCACTTATCAAACTATGCACTCTGAGTGTGATTCCAGCTTCTCTCACACACAAGACTCTCAGAAGTAACTAAAATACGTATTGCAACAGCATCTACTAAGAAACACTCTCCTAATACGCCTAACACATTGAAACACAGTTCCTATGCGTTTCTCCACTAAAACATGAATACATGTCTTTTCTAACTAAGGAAACAAGGAAACTTCAAAGGCGACTACAGAAAAGAAGTGTTTCAAGAACTAAGTAACATGTGTGTTCCAAATGCAATTCTAACCGCAGGAACGTCTGAAACACAACACAGATGTAAACACACTATCAATGGCTATTTCAACATAGTGGTCAATGCGCACTTATCAAACTATGCACTCTGAGTGTGATTCCAGCTTCTCTCACACACAAGACTCTCAGAAGTAACTAAAATACGTATTGCAACAGCATCTACTAAGAAACACTCTCCTAATACGCCTAACACATTGAAACACAGTTCCTATGCGTTTCTCCACTAAAACATGAATACATGTCTTTTCTAACTAAGGAAACAAGGAAACTTCAAAGGCGACTACAGAAAAGAAGTGTTTCAAGAACTAAGTAACATGTGTGTTCCAAATGCAATTCTAACCGCAGGAACGTCTGAAACACAACACAGATGTAAACACACTATCAATGGCTATTTCAACATAGTGGTCAATGCGCACTTATCAAACTATGCACTCTGAGTGTGATTCCAGCTTCTCTCACACACAAGACTCTCAGAAGTAACTAAAATACGTATTGCAACAGCATCTACTAAGAAACACTCTCCTAATACGCCTAACACATTGAAACACAGTTCCTATGCGTTTCTCCACTAAAACATGAATACATGTCTTTTCTAACTAAGGAAACAAGGAAACTTCAAAGGCGACTACAGAAAAGAAGTGTTTCAAGAACTAAGTAACATGTGTGTTCCAAATGCAATTCTAACCGCAGGAACGTCTGAAACACAACACAGATGTAAACACACTATCAATGGCTATTTCAACATAGTGGTCAATGCGCACTTATCAAACTATGCACTCTGAGTGTGATTCCAGCTTCTCTCACACACAAGACTCTCAGAAGTAACTAAAATACGTATTGCAACAGCATCTACTAAGAAACACTCTCCTAATACGCCTAACACATTGAAACACAGTTCCTATGCGTTTCTCCACTAAAACATGAATACATGTCTTTTCTAACTAAGGAAACAAGGAAACTTCAAAGGCGACTACAGAAAAGAAGTGTTTCAAGAACTAAGTAACATGTGTGTTCCAAATGCAATTCTAACCGCAGGAACGTCTGAAACACAACACAGATGTAAACACACTATCAATGGCTATTTCAACATAGTGGTCAATGCGCACTTATCAAACTATGCACTCTGAGTGTGATTCCAGCTTCTCTCACACACAAGACTCTCAGAAGTAACTAAAATACGTATTGCAACAGCATCTACTAAGAAACACTCTCCTAATACGCCTAACACATTGAAACACAGTTCCTATGCGTTTCTCCACTAAAACATGAATACATGTCTTTTCTAACTAAGGAAACAAGGAAACTTCAAAGGCGACTACAGAAAAGAAGTGTTTCAAGAACTAAGTAACATGTGTGTTCCAAATGCAATTCTAACCGCAGGAACGTCTGAAACACAACACAGATGTAAACACACTATCAATGGCTATTTCAACATAGTGGTCAATGCGCACTTATCAAACTATGCACTCTGAGTGTGATTCCAGCTTCTCTCACACACAAGACTCTCAGAAGTAACTAAAATACGTATTGCAACAGCATCTACTAAGAAACACTCTCCTAATACGCCTAACACATTGAAACACAGTTCCTATGCGTTTCTCCACTAAAACATGAATACATGTCTTTTCTAACTAAGGAAACAAGGAAACTTCAAAGGCGACTACAGAAAAGAAGTGTTTCAAGAACTAAGTAACATGTGTGTTCCAAATGCAATTCTAACCGCAGGAACGTCTGAAACACAACACAGATGTAAACACACTATCAATGGCTATTTCAACATAGTGGTCAATGCGCACTTATCAAACTATGCACTCTGAGTGTGATTCCAGCTTCTCTCACACACAAGACTCTCAGAAGTAACTAAAATACGTATTGCAACAGCATCTACTAAGAAACACTCTCCTAATACGCCTAACACATTGAAACACAGTTCCTATGCGTTTCTCCACTAAAACATGAATACATGTCTTTTCTAACTAAGGAAACAAGGAAACTTCAAAGGCGACTACAGAAAAGAAGTGTTTCAAGAACTGAGTAACATGTGTGTTCCAAATGCAATTCTAACCGCAGGAACGTCTGAAACACAACACAGATGTAAACACACTATCAATGGCTATTTCAACATAGTGGTCAATGCGCACTTATCAAACTATGCACTCTGAGTGTGATTCCAGCTTCTCTCACACACAAGACTCTCAGAAGTAACTAAAATACGTATTGCAACAGCATCTACTAAGAAACACTCTCCTAATACGCCTAACACATTGAAACACAGTTCCTATGCGTTTCTCCACTAAAACATGAATACATGTCTTTTCTAACTAAGGAAACAAGGAAACTTCAAAGGCGACTACAGAAAAGAAGTGTTTCAAGAACTAAGTAACATGTGTGTTCCAAATGCAATTCTAACCGCAGGAACGTCTGAAACACAACACAGATGTAAACACACTATCAATGGCTATTTCAACATAGTGGTCAATGCGCACTTATCAAACTATGCACTCTGAGTGTGATTCCAGCTTCTCTCACACACAAGACTCTCAGAAGTAACTAAAATACGTATTGCAACAGCATCTACTAAGAAACACTCTCCTAATACGCCTAACACATTGAAACACAGTTCCTATGCGTTTCTCCACTAAAACATGAATACATGTCTTTTCTAACTAAGGAAACAAGGAAACTTCAAAGGCGACTACAGAAAAGAAGTGTTTCAAGAACTAAGTAACATGTGTGTTCCAAATGCAATTCTAACCGCAGGAACGTCTGAAACACAACACAGATGTAAACACACTATCAATGGCTATTTCAACATAGTGGTCAATGCGCACTTATCAAACTATGCACTCTGAGTGTGATTCCAGCTTCTCTCACACACAAGACTCTCAGAAGTAACTAAAATACGTATTGCAACAGCATCTACTAAGAAACACTCTCCTAATACGCCTAACACATTGAAACACAGTTCCTATGCGTTTCTCCACTAAAACATGAATACATGTCTTTTCTAACTAAGGAAACAAGGAAACTTCAAAGGCGACTACAGAAAAGAAGTGTTTCAAGAACTAAGTAACATGTGTGTTCCAAATGCAATTCTAACCGCAGGAACGTCTGAAACACAACACAGATGTAAACACACTATCAATGGCTATTTCAACATAGTGGTCAATGCGCACTTATCAAACTATGCACTCTGAGTGTGATTCCAGCTTCTCTCACACACAAGACTCTCAGAAGTAACTAAAATACGTATTGCAACAGCATCTACTAAGAAACACTCTCCTAATACGCCTAACACATTGAAACACAGTTCCTATGCGTTTCTCCACTAAAACATGAATACATGTCTTTTCTAACTAAGGAAACAAGGAAACTTCAAAGGCGACTACAGAAAAGAAGTGTTTCAAGAACTGAGTAACATGTGTGTTCCAAATGCAATTCTAACCGCAGGAACGTCTGAAACACAACACAGATGTAAACACACTATCAATGGCTATTTCAACATAGTGGTCAATGCGCACTTATCAAACTATGCACTCTGAGTGTGATTCCAGCTTCTCTCACACACAAGACTCTCAGAAGTAACTAAAATACGTATTGCAACAGCATCTACTAAGAAACACTCTCCTAATACGCCTAACACATTGAAACACAGTTCCTATGCGTTTCTCCACTAAAACATGAATACATGTCTTTTCTAACTAAGGAAACAAGGAAACTTCAAAGGCGACTACAGAAAAGAAGTGTTTCAAGAACTAAGTAACATGTGTGTTCCAAATGCAATTCTAACCGCAGGAACGTCTGAAACACAACACAGATGTAAACACACTATCAATGGCTATTTCAACATAGTGGTCAATGCGCACTTATCAAACTATGCACTCTGAGTGTGATTCCAGCTTCTCTCACACACAAGACTCTCAGAAGTAACTAAAATACGTATTGCAACAGCATCTACTAAGAAACACTCTCCTAATACGCCTAACACATTGAAACACAGTTCCTATGCGTTTCTCCACTAAAACATGAATACATGTCTTTTCTAACTAAGGAAACAAGGAAACTTCAAAGGCGACTACAGAAAAGAAGTGTTTCAAGAACTAAGTAACATGTGTGTTCCAAATGCAATTCTAACCGCAGGAACGTCTGAAACACAACACAGATGTAAACACACTATCAATGGCTATTTCAACATAGTGGTCAATGCGCACTTATCAAACTATGCACTCTGAGTGTGATTCCAGCTTCTCTCACACACAAGACTCTCAGAAGTAACTAAAATACGTATTGCAACAGCATCTACTAAGAAACACTCTCCTAATACGCCTAACACATTGAAACACAGTTCCTATGCGTTTCTCCACTAAAACATGAATACATGTCTTTTCTAACTAAGGAAACAAGGAAACTTCAAAGGCGACTACAGAAAAGAAGTGTTTCAAGAACTAAGTAACATGTGTGTTCCAAATGCAATTCTAACCGCAGGAACGTCTGAAACACAACACAGATGTAAACACACTATCAATGGCTATTTCAACATAGTGGTCAATGCGCACTTATCAAACTATGCACTCTGAGTGTGATTCCAGCTTCTCTCACACACAAGACTCTCAGAAGTAACTAAAATACGTATTGCAACAGCATCTACTAAGAAACACTCTCCTAATACGCCTAACACATTGAAACACAGTTCCTATGCGTTTCTCCACTAAAACATGAATACATGTCTTTTCTAACTAAGGAAACAAGGAAACTTCAAAGGCGACTACAGAAAAGAAGTGTTTCAAGAACTAAGTAACATGTGTGTTCCAAATGCAATTCTAACCGCAGGAACGTCTGAAACACAACACAGATGTAAACACACTATCAATGGCTATTTCAACATAGTGGTCAATGCGCACTTATCAAACTATGCACTCTGAGTGTGATTCCAGCTTCTCTCACACACAAGACTCTCAGAAGTAACTAAAATACGTATTGCAACAGCATCTACTAAGAAACACTCTCCTAATACGCCTAACACATTGAAACACAGTTCCTATGCGTTTCTCCACTAAAACATGAATACATGTCTTTTCTAACTAAGGAAACAAGGAAACTTCAAAGGCGACTACAGAAAAGAAGTGTTTCAAGAACTAAGTAACATGTGTGTTCCAAATGCAATTCTAACCGCAGGAACGTCTGAAACACAACACAGATGTAAACACACTATCAATGGCTATTTCAACATAGTGGTCAATGCGCACTTATCAAACTATGCACTCTGAGTGTGATTCCAGCTTCTCTCACACACAAGACTCTCAGAAGTAACTAAAATACGTATTGCAACAGCATCTACTAAGAAACACTCTCCTAATACGCCTAACACATTGAAACACAGTTCCTATGCGTTTCTCCACTAAAACATGAATACATGTCTTTTCTAACTAAGGAAACAAGGAAACTTCAAAGGCGACTACAGAAAAGAAGTGTTTCAAGAACTAAGTAACATGTGTGTTCCAAATGCAATTCTAACCGCAGGAACGTCTGAAACACAACACAGATGTAAACACACTATCAATGGCTATTTCAACATAGTGGTCAATGCGCACTTATCAAACTATGCACTCTGAGTGTGATTCCAGCTTCTCTCACACACAAGACTCTCAGAAGTAACTAAAATACGTATTGCAACAGCATCTACTAAGAAACACTCTCCTAATACGCCTAACACATTGAAACACAGTTCCTATGCGTTTCTCCACTAAAACATGAATACATGTCTTTTCTAACTAAGGAAACAAGGAAACTTCAAAGGCGACTACAGAAAAGAAGTGTTTCAAGAACTAAGTAACATGTGTGTTCCAAATGCAATTCTAACCGCAGGAACGTCTGAAACACAACACAGATGTAAACACACTATCAATGGCTATTTCAACATAGTGGTCAATGCGCACTTATCAAACTATGCACTCTGAGTGTGATTCCAGCTTCTCTCACACACAAGACTCTCAGAAGTAACTAAAATACGTATTGCAACAGCATCTACTAAGAAACACTCTCCTAATACGCCTAACACATTGAAACACAGTTCCTATGCGTTTCTCCACTAAAACATGAATACATGTCTTTTCTAACTAAGGAAACAAGGAAACTTCAAAGGCGACTACAGAAAAGAAGTGTTTCAAGAACTAAGTAACATGTGTGTTCCAAATGCAATTCTAACCGCAGGAACGTCTGAAACACAACACAGATGTAAACACACTATCAATGGCTATTTCAACATAGTGGTCAATGCGCACTTATCAAACTATGCACTCTGAGTGTGATTCCAGCTTCTCTCACACACAAGACTCTCAGAAGTAACTAAAATACGTATTGCAACAGCATCTACTAAGAAACACTCTCCTAATACGCCTAACACATTGAAACACAGTTCCTATGCGTTTCTCCACTAAAACATGAATACATGTCTTTTCTAACTAAGGAAACAAGGAAACTTCAAAGGCGACTACAGAAAAGAAGTGTTTCAAGAACTAAGTAACATGTGTGTTCCAAATGCAATTCTAACCGCAGGAACGTCTGAAACACAACACAGATGTAAACACACTATCAATGGCTATTTCAACATAGTGGTCAATGCGCACTTATCAAACTATGCACTCTGAGTGTGATTCCAGCTTCTCTCACACACAAGACTCTCAGAAGTAACTAAAATACGTATTGCAACAGCATCTACTAAGAAACACTCTCCTAATACGCCTAACACATTGAAACACAGTTCCTATGCGTTTCTCCACTAAAACATGAATACATGTCTTTTCTAACTAAGGAAACAAGGAAACTTCAAAGGCGACTACAGAAAAGAAGTGTTTCAAGAACTAAGTAACATGTGTGTTCCAAATGCAATTCTAACCGCAGGAACGTCTGAAACACAACACAGATGTAAACACACTATCAATGGCTATTTCAACATAGTGGTCAATGCGCACTTATCAAACTATGCACTCTGAGTGTGATTCCAGCTTCTCTCACACACAAGACTCTCAGAAGTAACTAAAATACGTATTGCAACAGCATCTACTAAGAAACACTCTCCTAATACGCCTAACACATTGAAACACAGTTCCTATGCGTTTCTCCACTAAAACATGAATACATGTCTTTTCTAACTAAGGAAACAAGGAAACTTCAAAGGCGACTACAGAAAAGAAGTGTTTCAAGAACTAAGTAACATGTGTGTTCCAAATGCAATTCTAACCGCAGGAACGTCTGAAACACAACACAGATGTAAACACACTATCAATGGCTATTTCAACATAGTGGTCAATGCGCACTTATCAAACTATGCACTCTGAGTGTGATTCCAGCTTCTCTCACACACAAGACTCTCAGAAGTAACTAAAATACGTATTGCAACAGCATCTACTAAGAAACACTCTCCTAATACGCCTAACACATTGAAACACAGTTCCTATGCGTTTCTCCACTAAAACATGAATACATGTCTTTTCTAACTAAGGAAACAAGGAAACTTCAAAGGCGACTACAGAAAAGAAGTGTTTCAAGAACTAAGTAACATGTGTGTTCCAAATGCAATTCTAACCGCAGGAACGTCTGAAACACAACACAGATGTAAACACACTATCAATGGCTATTTCAACATAGTGGTCAATGCGCACTTATCAAACTATGCACTCTGAGTGTGATTCCAGCTTCTCTCACACACAAGACTCTCAGAAGTAACTAAAATACGTATTGCAACAGCATCTACTAAGAAACACTCTCCTAATACGCCTAACACATTGAAACACAGTTCCTATGCGTTTCTCCACTAAAACATGAATACATGTCTTTTCTAACTAAGGAAACAAGGAAACTTCAAAGGCGACTACAGAAAAGAAGTGTTTCAAGAACTAAGTAACATGTGTGTTCCAAATGCAATTCTAACCGCAGGAACGTCTGAAACACAACACAGATGTAAACACACTATCAATGGCTATTTCAACATAGTGGTCAATGCGCACTTATCAAACTATGCACTCTGAGTGTGATTCCAGCTTCTCTCACACACAAGACTCTCAGAAGTAACTAAAATACGTATTGCAACAGCATCTACTAAGAAACACTCTCCTAATACGCCTAACACATTGAAACACAGTTCCTATGCGTTTCTCCACTAAAACATGAATACATGTCTTTTCTAACTAAGGAAACAAGAAACTTCAAAGGCGACTACAGAAAAGAAGTGTTTCAAAGAACTAAGTAACAACATGTGTTGTTCCAAAATGCAATTCTAACCGCAGGAACGTCCTGAAACACAACACCCAGATGTAAACGACACTATCAATGGTATTTCAACATAGCGGTCAATGCGCACTTTATCAAACTATGCACTCTGAGTGTGATTCCAGCTTCTCTCACACACAAGACTCTCAGAAAATAAAGAAAACACGTATTGTAACAGCATCTACTAAGAAATACTCTCCTAATACGCCAAACACATTGAAACACAGTTCCTATGCGTTTCTCCACTAGATACATGAATACATGTCCTTTTCTAACTAAGGAAACATTGATAACTTCAAAGGCGACTACAGAAAAGAAGTGTTTCAAGAACTAAGTAACATGTGTAAATCCAAATGCAATTCTAACTTGCAGGAACGTCTGAAACACAACACAGATGTCGACACACTATCAACAGGCGGTACTACAGACATAATAGTCAAGTGTTTCATTTTTCAAACTATGCACGTCTGAGAGTAACATTCCAGCTTCTCTCACACACAAGACTCTCAGAAGTAACTAAAATACGTATTGCAACAGCATCTACTAAGAAACACTCTCCTAATACGCCTAACACATTGAAACACAGTTCCTATGCGTTTCTCCACTAAAACATGAATACATGTCTTTTCTAACTAAGGAAACAAGGAAACTGCAAAGGCGACTACAGAAAAGAAGTGTTTCAAGAACTAAGTAACATGTGTGTTCCAAATGCAATTCTAACCGCAGGAACGTCTGAAACACAACACAGATGTAAACACACTATCAATGGCTATTTCAACATAGTGGTCAATGCGCACTTATCAAACTATGCACTCTGAGTGTGATTCCAGCTTCTCTCACACACAAGACTCTCAGAAGTAACTAAAATACGTATTGCAACAGCATCTACTAAGAAACACTCTCCTAATACGCCTAACACATTGAAACACAGTTCCTATGCGTTTCTCCACTAAAACATGAATACATGTCTTTTCTAACTAAGGAAACATTGAAACTTCAAAGGCGACTACAGAAAAGAAGTGTTTCAAGAACTAAGTAACATGTGTGTTCCAAATGCAATTCTAACCGCAGGAACGTCTGAAACACAACACAGATGTAAACACACTATCAATGGCTATTTCAACATAGTGGTCAATGCGCACTTATCAAACTATGCACTCTGAGTGTGATTCCAGCTTCTCTCACACACAAGACTCTCAGAAGTAACTAAAATACGTATTGCAACAGCATCTACTAAGAAACACTCTCCTAATACGCCTAACACATTGAAACACAGTTCCTATGCGTTTCTCCACTAAAACATGAATACATGTCTTTTCTAACTAAGGAAACAAGGAAACTTCAAAGGCGACTACAGAAAAGAAGTGTTTCAAGAACTAAGTAACATGTGTGTTCCAAATGCAATTCTAACCGCAGGAACGTCTGAAACACAACACAGATGTAAACACACTATCAATGGCTATTTCAACATAGTGGTCAATGCGCACTTATCAAACTATGCACTCTGAGTGTGATTCCAGCTTCTCTCACACACAAGACTCTCAGAAGTAACTAAAATACGTATTGCAACAGCATCTACTAAGAAACACTCTCCTAATACGCCTAACACATTGAAACACAGTTCCTATGCGTTTCTCCACTAAAACATGAATACATGTCTTTTCTAACTAAGGAAACAAGGAAACTTCAAAGGCGACTACAGAAAAGAAGTGTTTCAAGAACTAAGTAACATGTGTGTTCCAAATGCAATTCTAACCGCAGGAACGTCTGAAACACAACACAGATGTAAACACACTATCAATGGCTATTTCAACATAGTGGTCAATGCGCACTTATCAAACTATGCACTCTGAGTGTGATTCCAGCTTCTCTCACACACAAGACTCTCAGAAGTAACTAAAATACGTATTGCAACAGCATCTACTAAGAAACACTCTCCTAATACGCCTAACACATTGAAACACAGTTCCTATGCGTTTCTCCACTAAAACATGAATACATGTCTTTTCTAACTAAGGAAACAAGGAAACTTCAAAGGCGACTACAGAAAAGAAGTGTTTCAAGAACTAAGTAACATGTGTGTTCCAAATGCAATTCTAACCGCAGGAACGTCTGAAACACAACACAGATGTAAACACACTATCAATGGCTATTTCAACATAGTGGTCAATGCGCACTTATCAAACTATGCACTCTGAGTGTGATTCCAGCTTCTCTCACACACAAGACTCTCAGAAGTAACTAAAATACGTATTGCAACAGCATCTACTAAGAAACACTCTCCTAATACGCCTAACACATTGAAACACAGTTCCTATGCGTTTCTCCACTAAAACATGAATACATGTCTTTTCTAACTAAGGAAACAAGGAAACTTCAAAGGCGACTACAGAAAAGAAGTGTTTCAAGAACTAAGTAACATGTGTGTTCCAAATGCAATTCTAACCGCAGGAACGTCTGAAACACAACACAGATGTAAACACACTATCAATGGCTATTTCAACATAGTGGTCAATGCGCACTTATCAAACTATGCACTCTGAGTGTGATTCCAGCTTCTCTCACACACAAGACTCTCAGAAGTAACTAAAATACGTATTGCAACAGCATCTACTAAGAAACACTCTCCTAATACGCCTAACACATTGAAACACAGTTCCTATGCGTTTCTCCACTAAAACATGAATACATGTCTTTTCTAACTAAGGAAACAAGGAAACTTCAAAGGCGACTACAGAAAAGAAGTGTTTCAAGAACTAAGTAACATGTGTGTTCCAAATGCAATTCTAACCGCAGGAACGTCTGAAACACAACACAGATGTAAACACACTATCAATGGCTATTTCAACATAGTGGTCAATGCGCACTTATCAAACTATGCACTCTGAGTGTGATTCCAGCTTCTCTCACACACAAGACTCTCAGAAGTAACTAAAATACGTATTGCAACAGCATCTACTAAGAAACACTCTCCTAATACGCCTAACACATTGAAACACAGTTCCTATGCGTTTCTCCACTAAAACATGAATACATGTCTTTTCTAACTAAGGAAACAAGGAAACTTCAAAGGCGACTACAGAAAAGAAGTGTTTCAAGAACTAAGTAACATGTGTGTTCCAAATGCAATTCTAACCGCAGGAACGTCTGAAACACAACACAGATGTAAACACACTATCAATGGCTATTTCAACATAGTGGTCAATGCGCACTTATCAAACTATGCACTCTGAGTGTGATTCCAGCTTCTCTCACACACAAGACTCTCAGAAGTAACTAAAATACGTATTGCAACAGCATCTACTAAGAAACACTCTCCTAATACGCCTAACACATTGAAACACAGTTCCTATGCGTTTCTCCACTAAAACATGAATACATGTCTTTTCTAACTAAGGAAACAAGGAAACTTCAAAGGCGACTACAGAAAAGAAGTGTTTCAAGAACTAAGTAACATGTGTGTTCCAAATGCAATTCTAACCGCAGGAACGTCTGAAACACAACACAGATGTAAACACACTATCAATGGCTATTTCAACATAGTGGTCAATGCGCACTTATCAAACTATGCACTCTGAGTGTGATTCCAGCTTCTCTCACACACAAGACTCTCAGAAGTAACTAAAATACGTATTGCAACAGCATCTACTAAGAAACACTCTCCTAATACGCCTAACACATTGAAACACAGTTCCTATGCGTTTCTCCACTAAAACATGAATACATGTCTTTTCTAACTAAGGAAACAAGGAAACTTCAAAGGCGACTACAGAAAAGAAGTGTTTCAAGAACTAAGTAACATGTGTGTTCCAAATGCAATTCTAACCGCAGGAACGTCTGAAACACAACACAGATGTAAACACACTATCAATGGCTATTTCAACATAGTGGTCAATGCGCCTTATCAAACTATGCACTCTGAGTGTGATTCCAGCTTCTCTCACACACAAGACTCTCAGAAGTAACTAAAATACGTATTGCAACAGCATCTACTAAGAAACACTCTCCTAATACGCCTAACACATTGAAACACAGTTCCTATGCGTTTCTCCACTAAAACATGAATACATGTCTTTTCTAACTAAGGAAACAAGGAAACTTCAAAGGCGACTACAGAAAAGAAGTGTTTCAAGAACTAAGTAACATGTGTGTTCCAAATGCAATTCTAACCGCAGGAACGTCTGAAACACAACACAGATGTAAACACACTATCAATGGCTATTTCAACATAGTGGTCAATGCGCACTTATCAAACTATGCACTCTGAGTGTGATTCCAGCTTCTCTCACACACAAGACTCTCAGAAGTAACTAAAATACGTATTGCAACAGCATCTACTAAGAAACACTCTCCTAATACGCCTAACACATTGAAACACAGTTCCTATGCGTTTCTCCACTAAAACATGAATACATGTCTTTTCTAACTAAGGAAACAAGGAAACTTCAAAGGCGACTACAGAAAAGAAGTGTTTCAAGAACTAAGTAACATGTGTGTTCCAAATGCAATTCTAACCGCAGGAACGTCTGAAACACAACACAGATGTAAACACACTATCAATGGCTATTTCAACATAGTGGTCAATGCGCACTTATCAAACTATGCACTCTGAGTGTGATTCCAGCTTCTCTCACACACAAGACTCTCAGAAGTAACTAAAATACGTATTGCAACAGCATCTACTAAGAAACACTCTCCTAATACGCCTAACACATTGAAACACAGTTCCTATGCGTTTCTCCACTAAAACATGAATACATGTCTTTTCTAACTAAGGAAACAAGGAAACTTCAAAGGCGACTACAGAAAAGAAGTGTTTCAAGAACTAAGTAACATGTGTGTTCCAAATGCAATTCTAACCGCAGGAACGTCTGAAACACAACACAGATGTAAACACACTATCAATGGCTATTTCAACATAGTGGTCAATGCGCACTTATCAAACTATGCACTCTGAGTGTGATTCCAGCTTCTCTCACACACAAGACTCTCAGAAGTAACTAAAATACGTATTGCAACAGCATCTACTAAGAAACACTCTCCTAATACGCCTAACACATTGAAACACAGTTCCTATGCGTTTCTCCACTAAAACATGAATACATGTCTTTTCTAACTAAGGAAACAAGGAAACTTCAAAGGCGACTACAGAAAAGAAGTGTTTCAAGAACTAAGTAACATGTGTGTTCCAAATGCAATTCTAACCGCAGGAACGTCTGAAACACAACACAGATGTAAACACACTATCAATGGCTATTTCAACATAGTGGTCAATGCGCACTTATCAAACTATGCACTCTGAGTGTGATTCCAGCTTCTCTCACACACAAGACTCTCAGAAGTAACTAAAATACGTATTGCAACAGCATCTACTAAGAAACACTCTCCTAATACGCCTAACACATTGAAACACAGTTCCTATGCGTTTCTCCACTAAAACATGAATACATGTCTTTTCTAACTAAGGAAACAAGGAAACTTCAAAGGCGACTACAGAAAAGAAGTGTTTCAAGAACTAAGTAACATGTGTGTTCCAAATGCAATTCTAACCGCAGGAACGTCTGAAACACAACACAGATGTAAACACACTATCAATGGCTATTTCAACATAGTGGTCAATGCGCACTTATCAAACTATGCACTCTGAGTGTGATTCCAGCTTCTCTCACACACAAGACTCTCAGAAGTAACTAAAATACGTATTGCAACAGCATCTACTAAGAAACACTCTCCTAATACGCCTAACACATTGAAACACAGTTCCTATGCGTTTCTCCACTAAAACATGAATACATGTCTTTTCTAACTAAGGAAACAAGGAAACTTCAAAGGCGACTACAGAAAAGAAGTGTTTCAAGAACTAGTAACATGTGTGTTCCAAATGCAATTCTAACCGCAGGAACGTCTGAAACACAACACAGATGTAAACACACTACCAATGGCTATTTCAACATAGTGGTCAATGCGCACTTATCAAACTATGCACTCTGAGTGTGATTCCAGCTTCTCTCACACACAAGACTCTCAGAAAGTAACTAAAATACGTATTGCAACAGCATCTACTAAGAAACACTCTCCTAATACGCCTAACACATTGAAACACAGTTCCTATGCGTTTCTCCACTAAAACATGAATACATGTCTTTTCTAACTAAGGAAACAAGGAAACTTCAAAGGCGACTACAGAAAAGAAGTGTTTCAAGAACTAAGTAACATGTGTGTTCCAAATGCAATTCTAACCGCAGGAACGTCTGAAACACAACACAGATGTAAACACACTATCAATGGCTATTTCAACATAGTGGTCAATGCGCACTTATCAAACTATGCACTCTGAGTGTGATTCCAGCTTCTCTCACACACAAGACTCTCAGAAGTAACTAAAATACGTATTGCAACAGCATCTACTAAGAAACACTCTCCTAATACGCCTAACACATTGAAACACAGTTCCTATGCGTTTCTCCACTAAAACATGAATACATGTCTTTTCTAACTAAGGAAACAAGGAAACTTCAAAGGCGACTACAGAAAAGAAGTGTTTCAAGAACTAAGTAACATGTGTGTTCCAAATGCAATTCTAACCGCAGGAACGTCTGAAACACAACACAGATGTAAACACACTATCAATGGCTATTTCAACATAGTGGTCAATGCGCACTTATCAAACTATGCACTCTGAGTGTGATTCCAGCTTCTCTCACACACAAGACTCTCAGAAGTAACTAAAATACGTATTGCAACAGCATCTACTAAGAAACACTCTCCTAATACGCCTAACACATTGAAACACAGTTCCTATGCGTTTCTCCACTAAAACATGAATACATGTCTTTTCTAACTAAGGAAACAAGGAAACTTCAAAGGCGACTACAGAAAAGAAGTGTTTCAAGAACTAAGTAACATGTGTGTTCCAAATGCAATTCTAACCGCAGGAACGTCTGAAACACAACACAGATGTAAACACACTATCAATGGCTATTTCAACATAGTGGTCAATGCGCACTTATCAAACTATGCACTCTGAGTGTGATTCCAGCTTCTCTCA
>JAMJFZ010003069.1:0-56421 GCA_026225945.1 Cricetomys ansorgei
TTGTGATTTTAATTATTCTCTAACTTTTATGTATTTAAATGAATTTCAAATAGGAAATTCAGCTGTGTTCTCATTATGAATCTTCATTATTTTTATTAATTTTAGCAAGACATTCCTGAGAATATTCTGGAAAATGGTGGGGATGACTCATCAATACCTCCCGAAGAATGTGAATATATAGAAGCACAAGAAGGTAATGTGCATTCTTAATTTGTAACATCATTTGATTGGTTTGCATAAAACATGATCACAACTACTCTAGCCTAATAAAATTATCTACTCAACGTATATTCATTAAAACATAAGTAAAATAGCAATAAGTTAGGCCAGAGCTTCTTTCATCCAAATGTTGAAATGACAATGTCAATATAACAGGTGAATTTTATTTGGTTTTTTTTTTCCTGCTTTTGTTTTTGTTTCTATTTATTTATTTATTTTTTTCTTTTTAAGGATTTTAAATCTGTGCATTGCATTTGCATCATTTCACCCTTCCCACTATTCCTCTTCCTGTGCCTACAACTGCATCTCAAATTTATGTCTTCTTTGACTATACCATTGAAACAGGTGTGTGTGTGTGTGTGTGTGTGTGTGTGTGTGTGTGTGTGTGTGTGTATCAGTTTTGTGTTACTAACATGTCTATATTTTAAGGCCATCTTTTGTAATTGCATAAAATATTAAAGAGTTAAATCTCTGGAGAAAAACTGATATGTTCTCTCTCAGCAGCCACGGATTCCACATGGATCTTTACCTAAGGCTTATGCCATGTAAGATTTCCTCCATCCATAACAGCATTTCAGCTAGTGTTTTCCTCATGCAGGTGTTTTTTCAAACAAAGGCATACTTTTGACATTTCATGGTAGTGATTTACAAATCACAAGATGCTGTGTTGCAGCAAGTGTCCTGGTCCTTGATTTTAAATTTACCTGCACCTAGTTTTGCTCATTTCCACGAGCCTTAGATTTAGGGCTGTATAAGTCAGGGCTGGAGACCTTATGGTCTCTTCTTGCATTTTGGATACAGTAGGTATCTGTAATACGTCTGTGTTCTACATAAACCAACGTCTTTGATGAGAATGAGGGCTCCGGTCATCTGTGGATATACCTGTGGCTATAAGGATCATATTTGTAACAGAGTAACTATATTGATATAGGAACAGGATAGTAGTAGATTACCCCTGATTTCAATGATTTTTCTAGCCATCTGTAATTTACTACGTTTACAATACAAGGTATGAATAGATCATTGATGGGCCTTAGGACCAATAGGCAGCTGCTGGTTATTTCAAAAGTAAAAGTGCTGCTATCATATTATTAGAGATATTTTGCCAAGCTCATTGTCATTTTGGTTTGGACCTATTTCTGCTGGTAGAGCATTTGTTCACTTATGTCTCTTGGCATTTAGCTCAGCACGTTCTCATAACAGAAGAGCAGGCTTCCAGGCCATTTCCACATCAATTCCTCCAAATCCTGTGTATGGAGTATTTAGTATCTCTCTGCTGTAAAGAGTTTTGTTCATTTCAAAGGAAAAATATCAAGTATTTCTTGATTGTTTTCCAGTGCCCTTAGTGTGTGTGTGTGTGTGTGTTTGTGTGCGTGCACGTGTGTGCGGGCATTCATTATGACTGTGTCCAATTCTATGACATATTACAATGCATATTTGAGAAGCACAGTCATTTATGGTAGCTTCTATTTGTATGTCTTGGACCTAGCAACACGTAGTGTCTATACAGATGATACACTGGTATTTCCATCATGAGAAGATTTATCTAAGGATATAAGTATTCATCTATAGAGTATGTTTAATTGAAATACTTTAGGAGAGTATAATTATCTAAATCATAAAGTTATTTTAATTAATTGTCATAGAAAAATGTTTATCTAATTGCTGTTTGTACTTTTTTAAAATAAAATATGTTGCTTTATCAGAAGAACTAGAATTAGAAACAATACCGGATTTAAAACTGGAAAATGAAAATGTTTGTAATAAGAATGAAGGCTATCAAAAATCGGTATGTAACTCTTTAAATTTACTTTTCAACCTCAATACTGTTTGGTTAATGATTATTACCATAGGCGAACGTGAACTACGTTTCAGGCTTCCATATGCAGTCAACAGATGACAATTTGTCATTAAAGTGAAAGACTTTTACCAATTATAAATCACATGGTATTCTTGGAATCTCGTCACAATGGTAATCATTCCCTTCTGGTGTTCAGTAAATAACTTTGTGATAATCATCTGTGCTTCATGATAATCTGTGTTCATGGGTGGTATGTCTCATGGCTTTCCATTTGAAATAGTGGATGATGTAAAATTGATGAGGTCAGAATTGGATTGCTTTCATAAAGTTGATTTTTAGTGGAAAAACTAAATTTGAGATGTGGTGATTACATTCAGTCATGTCAAGGAGCAATTTTTTTCCTTATGGTCATTGGATTATTTCAAGGTCCTCATTTAAGGCATTGATATGGTCACAAAATCAACTAAACTGATTATTAAAAGGATGTTTGCAACTAGAATGGAGGCTTAATTGAAAAGGAACAACTAAGAGTTTCCCTGATTTCAATAAGAAAATGCATTATTTCCCAATGTTTTTCCATGTCCTTAAGGTATGTACATACTAGGATTTACAATAATGTAGAACATGCACATTGATGCAAGACACTATAGGTTTCAATTTCCCTCAATATGTTCAGAGACACAATACCCCAAAACATGCAGTCTGAGAACAGATGTTCTGAAAATATTTATAATGTTTGAACCTACAAAAACATAGAGAATCTCTCATATATGCTGAGAAATTAAGTACTGAATACTCTCCACAGATGCTTATGCTACAGTGATAGGAACAAAACAAGTAGACAAGCAGACAGTTAAGGTCAGCTAGATGCATTTTGGTGTGAAGAAAACATGTAGTATTGGAGGGGTGAGAAATTTAGGGAAGCTGCTAGTTAGTACAGAGTGGGAGTAAGGATGAGATTTTGTCATCAGGGATCTCAGTATGAAGGTTAAGATGTCTTAGAGGGTGAGTGTGTGTCCACTCACTAAAGGTCAAATAGGATGGCATTACTGGACACATACAATAGTGGACAACATATTGAGTGGGAGTAAGGATGAGATTTTGTCATCAGGGATCTATATGTGAAGGCTAAGATGCCTTGGAGGATAAGTATGTGTCCAAGCACTAAAGGTCAAGTAGATGGCATTACTGGACACATACGATAGTGGACAACATCTTCTAATACCATGGCTATTACTTTAAACATGTAGAAGAAACTGTGAAAATGTTGTGTTTTGGAGCAATTTCCATTCACTAAGAAACATTTGCAGAGTACAGCTGATAATTATTCTAATGCTATTGTTTACAGGTAACATAGAAAATTCTTTTGTCTTCTTCATCATGTTGTTTTGTTCTATCTCTGAGAAATTAACAAAATGCGTTAGTTCTCTTGGCTTGTTTTTATTGAAATGCTACAGCTTCTTCCCTATACTCTTCCCAATCAACATGATATAATATAAATATATTTAACATCTTCGAGTATATCTAACCACCCAAAATAATGTCTTTTTTGTAAGTCTTCATGTTTAAACCTGTTATAGAGGAATAGTACTAATAAGAATTTGGACATATTTTTCAGAAACATTCCCCAACTTTACTAGAATGTACAAATTTTGTGTATTGTAGTACAAAAATAATTACCTGTATTGAAAGATCTACATCAGGAATACGTCTTGTTTATGAATGATTTCCTCTGTTCTATGTTGCTTGTACCTACTGGGATGCCATGAGAAATTAAAGGTAGACATAAACCTTGAGTGTATATCCAGGATGCCCATCCAAATATCATGGTCTTCAGTATATACTGCAGATAGTCTCAAGTACAATTTTCATAAAGTCAGAAATCCAGGTATACACTAGGAAAGAAAATAAGACCTTTCTGATAGACTTACTATAGCATTTGACAGTGTGTTTTTCACCTGAATCCGCTGCAGGAAGTCTCCAGAAAATCTGCCCATTCATCTAATATAGGACATGATAGAGAAGAAAATAAAATAAACCAAGGTAAGAGTCGTCATGAAGAGACTTTGTGGAAATACTGGATAGTTACTCCATCCAAGAGGTTCTGAATATATTTGTAGTAAGATAAAAGACAAGGAAATGGTAATAAGACCTGTATGTTACTAAATTTGAGAAAGGTGTAAAATTGAAACAGTCACACAAGTTCTCGTATACCTGAGATATTTAGGGGTTTCCATTGGGCCCCTTTGCCATTGACTCAACTAGGTGTAACTGGAGTTGTCAGATGGTATACTTCGGTCAGCTGCTGTCATAACCAGTAAAATAATAGGTGTTTATCTTGAAATAAGTGAATAAGAACTCATTGCCATCCAAAGATTTCATGAAGGTAGTTTTAGATTTGTCGTTGTGTGTGGGATTGATCATACAACCTTTCCCTTTTAGTGTGGGCAGTGAAATGTCAACATCCAGAGGTAATTGCATTTTCATATTCATATTAAATGATAACATATTTGTTGAAATCCAAATCATTGATTGAATATCTCACTCCTATATCCATTCAGCTGAGGGATTATTCTCATCCCACATCCAAACCCAAGTCTGAAACACAGAAATCACAGCCAGGTAAATTGCATACACCAAATTCTTCTGATAAAATAATTTTAATACATTTCACATGCTCACAGTCTTCGAAATGCTAATAATTTCTGATGAACATAATGGCACCGTACGACATAAGCCATGAATCTCATTAGAGGCATGAACCTTCAAGAAATGTGCCCTTGCACAAGATTAAGTATTCAGTCATTTATGCTCAGCTTGGATGCATAATACTCAGGTTCCATTGCATTAACATTTCCCGTGTGCAATCCCTCTGTCTGTTAATGACTTTTAGAAGTCAAGCATGAGACTAATGAGTCTTTCCCAATGTCTGTACATGGTTTATACAGACCTGGTTCTGAAAATTCACACCTATAGTCAGATAAAAAAAGGAAAACAAATGGTATTTATAAACCACATCTATGATCCATTTCAGTAAAACAGAATGATCTATCATACAGTGGAGCAGTCATTGAGAATGCAGTCACATACCTGTATCCATATCTTGTTTGCCTTTACATCTTTCCAGTTCCCTACACTCTATTGACTGAAACACAATTTATCTCTGTCAAAATAGGCAGTATCTGTTAAGAAGTCATGTCCTGAATATTTAATTTACTTTTAGACTCCAATGTTAGGACATGTCAGAAATACACAAAGCAATTAAAGAGAAGAAAGATATAAAAACAAATGAGGACTGCTGATATGAGTATGATCCAAAGTATAGTTCCTACTTGTCAAGGAGAAAAACAGGTACACCTGTCACAAAGTGGGTTCCAGTGGAAGAATAAAAGAAGAGTTTAAAAATTAACAGTGAACAATGAACAAAGAAAGCAGCACCCACTTTTCTATGAAAACTCCAGAATGACTCCATGCACTAGAATGATCATAAAAGGACAATTTGTCAGTATGGAGCATAAGAATGTTGAGTATCCTGTTGAGTATCCTGTTGACAGATAAATGTGTGCAAATTAAGAATAATTTTAGTGAAGTCATCAGTGAGTTATTTAAAAGTTACCATTGGAAGTGAGAGAATAGTTCACAACATGAATGTGCTCTTCTTTCACAGTAACTTCAAATGTGGACACTGTAAGCATGTGTCTTTTCTGAATTTCCAGACAATTCATGTCAAAACTCGCTAATATATAGTGTCTATACAGGGAAAGGATTAATTTTCCTGCAATTACCAGTTTTTCTAGGGATATAAATATATAGCCATGTAGTATGGTTTACAGTAATAAGAGTTTTTTTTGAAAAATCTCTTTAATTTATTGCTATTTTTATAGAATTATTTTGCATAATGTTGTTTTCCATTTTTTCACAAAAGATATAGACATTTCAGAAGATCTCGAACTCAAAGCAGAAATGCGAGAATCTAAACTGGAACACGAGAGAAGTTGTGATAGTACAGAAAATCAAGAATCTGTATGTAAAAATTTGCATGTAAGTTTCCCATTTAACACTTTGTTTTAATGACATTATCATAGGCCAACTATGCTACATTTTAAACTACCTCATAAAATCCACAGATTATTAGTTTAATATTATATGAAAGTATTTAATCTATTATTAATTACAGAATGGTCTCAGAATCCTATCACATAGCTAAATATTGTCCTTTGATGTATAGTAAGTAAATATCTGATTACTGCAATTCTTTCATTTGAAACATATTTACACACCTTGGTAAAAATGAGTTAAATATAAGTATCATGATTCACCATTTCAAGCAATGAAATGGATCTTTGTGTATTCTAGTTGTCATTGTACAACTGGTAAAGACTTTTGACCATTCTGTAAAGATGCCTCATCGATCAAATGACAGTGTCCTTTGCAACACAGAGTTTTAGTTTTATGTGGTCCCGTGTATTACTTGTTGGTCTTAACATTTGTATCTGCAGTATGCTGCTCAGAAAGTTTGTGCTGTTACAATGAGTTAAAGATCATTCTGTACTTTCTCCTCTATCAGAATCAAGGGACCAGGCCATTTGAAGCTGAGTTTTGTACAGGCTGAGAGATGTGAATCTAGTTTCGTTCATCACCTATGTCTGTTCAGTTTGACCAGCATGATTTGTTTTCTACAATGTGAATTTTTCGCCTCTTTTATAAATATCAAGTGGTTATATGCCTGAGGACTTATATGTGTGTCCTCAATTACCTTCCACTGATCAATGTGTCTCTTGGGGGCCTGTGCTGTGCTGATTTTATTATTATAACAAAGTAGTATAACTCAAAATCTGTAATTTCGAAGCCCCAAGAAGTTTTATTTTTTGTATTCTTTGTTTTGCTGTGCCTTTATTTTCTGGTCCAGAATAATTTATGCTACTCTTGGTCCTTTGTGTTTACATATCAAATATAAATTTTCTTTTTTTTAAAATTTTCTCTGAATATTGTATGGTAAATTCTACAAGGAATGTATTGAATATGCAGACTGCTTTTGTTTGAATATTTATTTTCACAACATTAATCCTTCCAATCCATGATCAGAGGATGTCTTTCCATGTGCTGGGTAACTTCTTCAATTTCTTATTTTCACTGTCTGCAAGCTTTCACTGAACAGGTCTTTCGCTTTTATTTTGTTGAGATCAATTCCAATTTATTATATTTTGAGACTAATTTAAATGGCATTTTTTTCTTGATTTATTCCACAGTATGTCTGTTACCTGTATGTGTGTCCACATAACATATATCTATATGTGTGTGTGTGTATATAATATGTATATATTTAATATGCATGTGTATATTTGTTATATGTATGTATGTATTGTTTTATATTACTTATTTGTGTTCTTAAATGTTGTATCCTGTTCTTTGCTAATTGTGTTTATCATGTGTTGGAGTTTTCTGGTGAAGATTCTAGTGGCTTTCTCTTATAGAATCATATCATCTACAAATAAATAGTTTCATTCTTCCTTCAATATTCATATTCTTTTATCTCCTCTTGTGCTTACTCTGATTAAAACTTCCAACTATATTGAACAGTAGGGGGAAGAATGGTCTTCCTTGTACTGTTACTGATTTTTGTAGAAATGTTTAGAGTTTTGTGTTTACTTTGTGAATGAAACATTCTTGTCATGTTCTTGCTGTTTGTTGCCTTCACTATGTTGAAATATACCCCTGTCATTCTTAGAATCTCCAGTATATTTATGGTGAAGTGATGATGGAGACTGTCAATGGTCATTTCTGCATCTAACAATATGATCTTGTGGTTTGTGTCCTTGGGTCTGTTTCTATAATGGATGATGTGAAAATGCTCGCCTCTGGATTAGATTCAATAAAACGCTGTAGTTCTCTTTGAAAAAGAAAACTGTAGTTCCATATTTCAATACTTGCTGTCAGTTACAGTAAGTTTGAAGGTTAATATTTTCCTTGGGACACAGGATGACTTCAAGGTTTTTAAATGAGGGAAATATTTGATCATATAATCCAATTAATTGCCTTGTTAGAGAATGTTGACTTATAGCATGGAAGTTTTGTCATGGATTTACAGCCAAAATGTTTTCTTTGTTAATTTAATGAACAATATCCCATTATTTCCCAGTTATGATCCACTATTTATTTCCATTTTATACAGTCTATTTAGAGAAACAGCATACAGTAATATGCTCACTGCAGTCTCAGCCTTGACCATAATGTTGGGGAAAGCAGTTGATAGCATTCATGACAGCCTATGAACAAAGATTCAAATATACTGTAGAAAATAGCTTGCAAATTGAAAATAGACATACAACAAAAAGATGATCCACCATGGCCAAGTTTTTTTTTTATCTCAGAGGTGCAGAGATGGTTCAAATATACAAGTGAATAAATGGAATAAGCCACACAAATGGATTTAGAGAAAAAACTCAAGGTCTTCCCAATAATGGCAGATAAGACCTTTGACAAAACCCAACATACCTTCGTGATAACAGTCCCAGAGGGAGGAGTGTCAGAAGGAACATACCTCAGAACAATAAAACATACATATTAGAAAGTCAGAGTCAACCTCATCCTAAATGGATACAAACATAAAGTAATTCCACTGAAGTCCTGAATGAGACAACTATGCCCACTATACCCCACTCCTTTTCAACAGTGTACTCGAAGTACTAGCTGGAGCGGTAATGGAAGAGAAGATAATTAGAAGGGGACTGGTAGGAAGAAAGAAACAATAGAGTTTATACGAATTTTCCTGATAATAGTGTAGGAATTTATTTATTGTATTAATATCCCCCAAATGCATTTGGGAATATAAATTAGTATTAAGTATTCTTAAGCTTAAAGTAATTGCCTTTTTCAATAACGTACACCAGATCTTTCCTTATGACTTTGCCTTTGTTCTGTATTCCTTTTACATAAATGAGAAGTGAAGGATCAATTTAAAATTCAGTGTATGTTAGCTTTTCCACTCAAATATCTTTGTCTTCAGCACATATTTCATAGATTTAAAGTAAAATTTTTGTAAAATTAAGAATTCAAGCATTTTCTTAGAAATCAAACACGACTGTCCTGAAACATGTTACCAATACTCATTTGACAGAGTGTGTCTGACACTAACATACTGCAGGAAGCTCCCACGGACGTTCCCCTTTCATCCAACATGGACAAAACTACAGGAGAGAATATAATACAACACCTAAAGAAAGGTAAGTAGTACATTTTAAAGATATTCATTATATGAAAAGTTTGTGTAAAACAGAGCCTTAGCTGTTATATTAAATTTGAGAAACAGGTAAGATTTAGTCACTGAAGGAGTCCTCCCTCCACAACTCTCAGGTGTAGATATGTAATTTGTATCATCTTCAGTAATGCATGAGACAAATCTGAATATGTAAGGACAGGAGGCTTTCAATTAGTTTATTTTGTTGTTATTACAAAATGAGTATCAGAATAGATTAGAGTACTGCAGTTTGTCTGCATCTGTGTATGATTCAATATAATAATTCAATGCCTTGATCAGTCATGAATTTGAATCTGTAGATATCAATTCAAAAATAAAAGATGAATATATATTGTCTTTTTTGCTCATGTTGCACAATTAACTTATATTAGGGCCTTCCCCTATACTCCCTGGGGGCAGTTCTTGTGATCTCTAAATGTAAAGTCACAGATGCATACTACAGTCATGCTTTCACTTCTTTGTTTGTAAATGCTTTCCCTTGCGTTTGAATTTTGTTAATTTTTCTTGTCATTGAGAGTGCTTTTGTTTATTAGTTTTCCTCAGGCTCTCAGCATGTTAAGCACATGCTGTGCCAGTGAGTCAAGCATCCCAGTTAGTGGTATTGTTCTGTGATATGCTTTGGAGTTGCATGAGGTATCACAAAGTACCCAAATGAGTTCTTTCTCCATAGGAAAACGTGCAACAGAAAATGACAGTGTCACACAAACAACATAAATGAGCTCTTGTGAGCCATTCACATCTGATGTCAGGGGTAATCAAGGGATAGTGAGAATCAGTTCTGCACAGCTTCATATATGCACATTTATTAAGTCACTAATTTTCTCTATTGGACACTGGACAGTGACTGTTTTACATATTCAGTTATTTCTGAAAAAAATTCCCTTAATCCAAACCCAAAACAGAATCACTCTGTATTCTTACCTTCTCTTGAAGTGTTTCCCAAACAAGTTCGGTGTACCACATTTTCCCATCACCCATATATAGGAAGATCTCCCTGCACGAGAACTGTCACATGAACTGCTCTGTAAGCATGAAAGTCCAAATACTTTGAAATTATATGTTAGACTTGCATAATCTGAGTCCTTCCCAGGAGTGAATGGTAAACTCGTTGTCTACCTGTGCAATTCTGATGCACGCACAGGGATAACAACACCCATTAACCATTCACATGTTGGTATGTATGGAACATTGTGACATATGTGGCCAAGTAAAAAACTGAAACCAGTTAGGAGAAATTTATTTAGGTCTGACTTGCTCTTGTACACGTATACTGTGAGACATACAGCTGATATAAGTTGATCTGTGCATATAAGCAGTAAATATTTCCATATGAGAAGTCACTAATTTCAGTATGGCTTACACATAATTGAAATTATTACTCTGGAAAATGATAACAAATATTTTCCCATCCTTCATTTTTATTCATTATAGAAGTGAATAGCTTTTATTTAAATGCTTTTTATAGTTAGCTTAGTGAAATCTGTGCACTTGTCAACAGAATCTGTCATGAAGGATGAAAAACAGACCTCCCAACAGGAGCAGAAGCAGCACAGTGGTACAAAAACTAAGTGGCCAATTGTAAGTCAATATTTAAATTTAAATTACACACTTAAGGGTGTTTTCTCAATAATGCCCCATGGGACAAGTAATGTTAAATTTAATGTAACTTTCAGATTTAATACATCAAAATTAAATGTTTAAATTATATTTTAATTGATAAATTGAATTTTCATATATACCACTGACTTTCTCCAACTCATAATGTACTCATCAATCTTCTTCTTCTGGGCTTAATGTCCATTTTAAACATTATTATTAATAGCCCACTGAGTCCAGTTAGTGCTGACCATTTGTGAATGTATGTGAGTCCACCTACTTAGATATGAGCATACTGGCAGCAGACACAACCCCAAAGAAAAATTACTCTCCTTCTCTCACCACTGTCAGTTGTCAATTGCTTCTCAGCTATGGTGAGGCCTTGGGAGCTCCTGCCTCATTCACTCTGGACTCTTGGCTGTCTTGATATTGTACCAGTCTAGTGTAAGACACACAGAAGCTGTGAGTTGATCTGTGCTTTCACAGTGGGAGGTGAATGCAATGACCCGTCTTCAGATGGGGACTCACAACGGCTTATTCTTGTCATGTTAAATACTTATGAGTCTCTGCATTAACCACTAGCCTCTGCATAAAAAGAATCCTCTGACCAAGGTTGAGAGCAGTGCAAATCTATGGGTATAAACACAAATAATAATAATACCAGTAGACTCCCACATCTGGCCTATGATTTTCCTAAGCATAAGCTTCAACAAGTTGTACAGCTTCAAACATTAACTCCCTCCTGTGGGTTACTGATCCAATTAGAACATGGTTGACTACTAAAATGTACACCACACAGCCATTGTGGAAAACTTGCCTGGGTGGTCAGGGTTGCCATATGAAAAGCCCAGGTCTGGATAAGACCATTGATGAATTTCACCACCATTGACCTGAATCACACCTCCTATTGTTATGAAAAGCAGAGTTCCCTGTCAGTTAAGGAGAGGCCTCTCAATGTTCTCCAGCCAGACTGTGAGGTATCATCCACAAGAGGCTCTTACCATTAGTTACGGTAAATGACCAGAATCCACAGCAACAGGTTGTATTCTTTTGGGTGCCACGGAGGCCTTCTTAGAGTTTAACCAAAAGCCCATGACTTCTGAGGGAATTCAAGACTTTCCAGATACCTTTAAACAAACTCCTTTTAGTACATATTTTAAACTAGTTTACAAACTAGTAGCTCCCATAAAGTTTCAGGCAGCCTTAGTTTGTGTTATCCTGCCGCGGCCCGCGGGTTTCTGCAACAATAGCCCTAGGGGAGAGAGAGAGGTTTGGGTAGGACAAGGAGATGCGAGAAATATTGCAGACAAGCCAAGGGGTTCTGGTCAAGTCTCAGTTTATTGAAATCGACTACAAGCTTTTATAGGGTTGTGGAATGGGGAGGTCTAGCGTTCTTGGCAAGGAGAGGCTATACGTAATCTCTGAGAAAAAGATCTCAGAGAATCAGAACCTACAGTTCTGCACACAATTCTTGTAATCTAGAGACCCTCCCTCTAAGGCTAGAGGGAACATTCAGGACCCAGCCCTGAGCCCTAGGTGTACTTTCCCAGGAGTTAACAGATCACACAGTTGACTCCTAAAGACCTTGTAAGCAATCAATGTGCTCAAGGTCGAGAAACATTAAGCTTTCTCCTCCCAACTCAGCTCTTCTTCTCATGACTCAGAGAACTTAAGATGTTTATCTAGTCCATAGGACAGAAAGACCTGGGGGATAAGAAAGCATTAGAATTAGTTAGTTTAGCGGTGGTCTCCCAGAACTGGGCGTCTTTAGGCTATCTGACATTCATTGAATTCTGTCCCTCAGGATAGAAAAACAGTGCCCTTTTTAGGCAAGATGGAATGCCTTGAGTCAAGTCAGCATGTCCAGAGGGACGGCTCCCCATATTAACCTACACATTACTCCCTGCTCTCACGTACCCTCCTACCCTCCTTGCCACTTAGACCTTTGATTCCGAGTATTCTCCCGGGGTTTTTTCCTGTCACTTGTCACTATATCCTAGTGCTCATGAATAGAACTGCTTCCTTGATTTCTTTTGCATTCAGTTTCCACAATTAATTTTGGTGTTAATTTTGAAATTTCTTAATTTGGTAAAGTGTTTATCAGCTCGAAGAATTTTTTTGGGAGAATCTTCACTCTCTTTACAGATGACGAAATTCTATCATCTGTAAGCGGGACCACTTTGAGTTCGTTTAATTTCTTTCTTGTCTTAATGCTCTAGCTAGGACTTCAGCTTTTTATTGAATAGGCCTGGAAAGAGTGAACAGCCTTTGTCTTGTTTCTCCTCTTGGTAAAAACATTTTGTTTTTTTTCTCCATTTATCAAAATGTAGGTCATAGGCTTGTTCTATACAGCTTGTATAATTTTGATGCATGTTTATCCATGACGTGTATCATAAGGTCCAGAAGTTCAATGAGATGACCATTCTTTTCTTTCATTGTATTTATGTGAGGGGTACTATTTACTGATTTACATACCTTGATCCCACTCTGCATCTCTGGCATGAAGCAGACTTGGTGATAATGAGTAGTCTTTTTCATGTGATCTTAAATTCCCTTTGCCAGTAATGTTATTTTTATTTGTACATTTTGATGTCTTGTCTGCATGTAATTTTGTGTACCACATGTGTGTCTGTTATGATCAGAGGCCAGTGACTGCAATAGATCCTCTGGAACTGAAGTTCTAGACAGTAATGAGCTGTCATGTGGATGCTTGGAATTGAACCTGGGTCCCCTGGAAGAGTAGTCAGTGCTCTCAAGTGCTGAGCCATTTCTCCAGCCTCAGTTTAACAATACCATATTTAGAAGTTTTACAGCTATGTTCACCAGGGAAGTCAGTATATAATTTTCTTTTCTTTTTGTGTTGTCTTGATCTAGTTTTGGTTATCAGGGAATACTGGCTTCATAACAAGAATTTAGGAGGCCTTTCTTTTTCTAGTTCACGGAATAATCTGAGTAGTATTGGTGTTAATTTTTCATTGACATTCTTTATAATTCTGCAACTAGAATGCAATCCATCTGGTCCTGGGCATTTTTAAATTGACAACATTTTTATTTTTACTTTTTCACTTTTGGTAGTGGTTATGCATATCTTAAATCAGTGGTTCTCAACCTTCCCAATGATGCAAAACTTAAATACAATTATTCATGTTTCTATGATTCTCACAATCCTAAAATCATTTTCATTGCTAATTCATAACTATTATTCTGTTAGTGCAATGAAGTGTAATATAAATATCTGAAACGGAGATAGTCTCAGGTGATGATTGAGAACAGGTCCTTTGACCCGCAAAGGGGTCGTGACCCACAGGTTGAGAACTACTGATTTAAATCAGCTCTTTCCTCTTGACTTAATTTTGTTATCAATATAAATGTAGAAATGCTTTCATTTCTTTTAGTGTTTCAATTACATGTAATGGAAAAAGTTAAAGAATGTGTTTGTGATTTCTATACTTCACTGGAATTGTACGTCTCCTTCATGTCTTATTTCACTAATTCCTGTCTCACCACTTTAGTTTGGAAAAAGATTTCTTTCAGTCTTTACAAAGAATCAATTTTTGATTTCATTACTGTTTTGAATGTTTTTAAATTTCCATTTTATTAGTTTCAGGTCTCATTTTGATTGTCTTAAAAGTGGTTGAATATAATCAGAAGCACTCTTCTGAATTATTTATCTTGAAGTACATGCACATCATTCTCTCTGTAGCCTTTATTATGTGATCAATAATCTTGCAGATATTTTAGTTTGTTAGTTGGACTTTTTCTCTTCCTTTTCCTCTTTGAAGCCCTGTTTTATGTTTCAGTAGAGACATATGAAAAGATCTGGAAGAGACTAAAATCTTGCTGGTGTTGCAAATATTTTCTCTGTGTGGCTGATACTAAGGTGCACAACTTTTATTTGTACTCTTTTTCTGAGAGTCAGCATCTGTCTAGTGCCTAGAGCAAGGTTTCTGTATCAATATAGGTGGTACCTGACAGTGAAACCTAACCACCTGGAGGAATGGTTCCAAGCAGTATATATAGGTCTAATCAGGGGTTTGAGAGCCTGTCACCTGTTCCTGGAGGTTGCTATTGGTTATCAGTGGGCCTATTCTGTGTAGAAGTCAGGGTCTCTCACGTGGTACAGAAAGTCAAGCTGCCTGGGATACTGAAGGAAAAACCATGGTCCTGAAGTTGGTATAGGAGACCATTTGGTCAGGCTCCAAGACGCATTTCTTAGGTATCTTACATGCCGGAAGGGGAAGTCAGGATCTTTACTTTGATTCTGGATTTCTGGGATCACAGAGGTAGGCCTAATCCTAGAAGCCTGTGTCCCTGACTTAGTTAAAGAGTCATAGTTGACTATGCTGTAGAATTACTTCTAATCCTAATGTAACTTATTATAAAATGGGGACTATATTTCAAATATGCAATAACTCTAGGTTTTACTTTTAAGTTGGATGGAATCATTCAAATCTTCCATGATATTATTTGAATTTTCATTTAATAATCTCTTTAATTTATACAATCTTTCCCAGGGTGATGCTATAAGAGCATGTTTCTTCGGATGTTGCACCAAAAAACATAGATCTTCCACCCACCAGTAGAAATAGAAGAGAAACCATAAAAGCAGGTAAGAGTTGCATTTTGTTTTAAGCAGCATTAAAAAGAATATTTATCTAACACACATACTCAGTCTTCTAGCTCAGGATTCATAACTTATATGCACCATGAATGAAAAACTGAGTTAATTATCAATGGAATGTCTACCTTATGAATCAACAACAGGTTAAAACCGGACTTTCACAGATAGAGAAGATACAGACCCTCATATACATACAGAGAGACAGACAGAGATCCAGATATAGATATGAGTGCGTGTGTGTTTCAGATCACATTTCAACAGTTCAGGTATGTTAGCAAACAATACAGAAGAGAGAAAGACATGGAATAATGAACACGAACACTTTCAAACACAGGGAGTAAGAGGGGAAAATGGGGCACTGGAGGAATAAATTCTTTAGAAAAGAATTGCACGGTGTGGTACATGTAATGAGGAGATAATGAGTTTCTAATAGGAAGTTTCATTCATAAGGAAAAAGTCATCCCTGATCTCCATATTTTCCTCCCTGTTGTCAAGTACTAGCATTAATATCCAGATTAGAGTGTCTTGAACACTAAGGGAATATGTAATTATTAAACAGAATATGTATGGTAGATAAAAGATGAACTTTCCAAAACCATCTTTATTGGCACACAGGTTGTATAAGTGTATCTTTGTGGTATGTTTCAAGGCAGGGTACCTCTGTAGTTACTTTGGCTGTCCGTGAACTCACTCTGTAGATCAGGATGGCCTTGAACTCACTGAGATCCCCTTGTTTCTGCCTCCCAAGTACTGGGATTAAAGGCATGCACCACCACCTCCCAGCTTATAACTACATTTTATTAATGCTTGATCTAGCTCTTTACACCACTGAATATGTATTTTTATGTAATCATATTTGATTTGTCATTGTAATTTGGCAGTAAAATAAATCATTTTCCACAAGCAATCTAAAAGCAGAATAGGGTGAGCAAGCTGGCTTTACACAGATGTTGGGAAATCTTCCTGGTAGGACTCTGTATCACATCATTGGCACCAAGAAAGTCGAACTCAAACAATGTATTAACACTATGCAGCCAGTCAGAATGGCTAAGATCAAAGTCCTAGTTGGAGAACTTGGCACAATGGGCCACCACACTGCTGCCTGGAATGGAAAATGGTAAAACTCCATGAGAAACATCTGGGCAGTACTGGGTAATGCTACAGTACATCGCATGGCTTCTCCACTTTAAGGCAGATGTTTGTATCTCACAACAGTTCTATTTCTAAGAGCCCCACACAGGAAATGACCCAAATCTGTGGTAAATGGACAAGCCTATTGCAATGTGTCCATTACAATGGGATCTCTGCAATCACCACATAGAGTTGACATTTACAACATGATGACTCTTCAGACAACCTTTTTAAATGAAACAGGTATCATCCAACTCCATTTACGTAAAAGGAGTGTGCAGGCTGTTTCATAAATTTTAATTTTTGTTAGTATCAAATAAGGAAAAAAATTCAAATGTAAGATAAAAGATCAACACACTGATCATGATTCATTCATTCTGTATTTGATTTCTCTTGGCAGCTTTGTAAAAATCTACAGCTTATAAAGCAGAACAGATCATTGTGCATTTTAAACAGATTATACACATCCTGGAACAAGAACCAAGCTGCCACAACTTCTTTAAACTTCTCTGACCATACAGAAAAGGAAAACTGAAGAGGAAATGTGCTCCTTCTCCACTAATTGCATCAAGAAAAATGATGTTTTTACCGTGTTTTAATGCACTACAATATTATTATAGTATCTTCAGTGTTTATTTTCATGTATTTATCTTATCATTTATATATTACATACATATATATTATTATATAATGTATAAGTATATTTTATATTAACATATAAATTTATATTTATTACATAAATAATTATAATTATATCATATTTATTATTATACGTTACCTGCAAATATATATTTATTACACAATATAGGTAATATATAATACAAAAAAATGTTTATTATATAAATATATATGTTTATCCATAAATATAATCTTATAATTATATTCAATATATAAAATTATGTATAATATATAATTATGTATTACATCATATAAAATTATATATAAAATATATAATTTTAAATAATATAATTAAGTATTATATTATATTATATTATATTATATTATATTATATTATATATTTATAAAATTATATATAACAAAACATATATATAATATATATACATATATAAATATATATAAATGTATAATTATAAAATTATATGTAACATATAATTTTATATAATTATTTATTATATCATAATATAATATATATTAACATATATTATATATGTTATATATACTTTTGTATAATACATACATAATGTATTTAATACATGCATTTATATATTATATTATATATAGTATGCTATATATTATAATATAACATATTATATAATTCTATCACATATTTATATTAGATAACATATAAATATATAGATAGTGTATATATGATTATATAATATATGACATATATTATAGCATGGATATCACATAAATATTTTATTTATATAAATAATGTATTTATATATTATATGTAATGTATATAATATATTTTATATACTATATAATATATAAATATATATTTATATATAACAATATATAATTTATATAAATTTATATTGAAATATATTTATATATAATCTATTATAGAGTGATATTTTATAAAATATTTATTACCTATAAATATATATTTATTATTTATAATCATATATTTTTTGCAAAATATATTCATTACCGAAATATACATATATAAATATAATTTAAAAACATAATTTAAATTATGTATAGAAATTAAAAAATACGTATGTATATATGTGTGTACTAAATTTTTTATATCATCATTAGTGTTGTTTTCAAAGTATTTTATGTTTTATTATGTTATCTCAATGGTTACTTTAATGTGTTTTTTTTTGTTTTATTTTATCAGGTAACACTATGTAATATTATTAATTCATATTGTCTTCAGTGTTTATTTCCTTATGTTTATTTATTTTAATTATGCAAGCTTTTCAGTTTCATGAGGGCCCATTTATTAATCATTGATGTTAATGCCTTCAGTATCTTGAAGATGTCTCATATTCGAAAGCATTGAAGACTATTTCCCACTTTCTCTTTTTTCAAGTTCAGTGTATCTTCTTTAATGTTGAAATCTTTGACCTACGTGGACTTGAGTTTTCTCTGGGGTGATAAGGATGGTTTTACTTTCATTCGTCTAAGTGCAGACCTACAATAATTTGACCTGAAGCAATTGTTAAAGTTGCTCTTATTTTTCATTATATCTTTCTGGCTACTTTTTCAAAGATTATGAGTCCACAAGTGTGTGGATTTATGTGTGAATCTTCATTTCAGTTCCATTGATCTACACGGGTGTTTTAATGCCAGTTCCACATGGTTTTTATTAGTAAACCTCTGTAGATCACCTTAAAATCAGGAGTGGCAGTACCTCTGGAAGTTCTTTTATTGTTCAGGATTGTTGTTGTTATCTTGAGTTTTTGTTTTCCCACATAAAATTGAGTATTGTCCTTTTAAGGTCTGTAAAGAATTATGTTGGGATTTCAATGGGAATTGAATTGAATCTGAAGATTGATTTTGGTAGGATGGCCATTTTTACTCTGTTGGTCCTACTGATCCATGTGCATGGGAGATTGTTAATTTTATTCTTTAAAGCTTGATATTTTTTTTGTCATGGAAGTCTTTCACTTCCTTAGTTAGACACATCTAAACTAAAGATATTTTATGTTATTTGTGGCTATTGAGAAAGTTGTTGTTTCTCTGATTCCTTTCTCAGTCCATTTGTCATTTGTATATAAGGATCTACTGATTTTTTTGTGTTGATCTTGTAGCCAGCCACTTCACCGAAGGTATTTCTAAGCAGCTGGATTTTCCTGGTAGAATTTTGGGGGTTGCTTATATACACTATCATGTCTTCTGCATATAGTGATACTTTTCTTTCTTACTTTCCAATTCATATTCCATTGATAGCCTTCTGATGTCTTATTGCTCTAGCTATGACTTCAAGTACCATATTAAATAGGAATGGAAAGAGTGGACAATCTGTCTTGTTCATGATTTTAGTGGAATTAATTTGAGTTTCTCTCTATTCAATTTGATGTTGGCTATGGGCCTGCTGTAAACTGCATTTATTATGTTTAGGTATGTCCTTTGTGTCCCCAATCTCTCCAAAACTTTTATCATGAATGGTGTTGGATTTTGTCAAAAGCTTTCTTGGCATCTAGTGTTCTTTTTATTTTTGTTTTTTAATGGGATTGATTCCATTGACTGACTTTCATACACTGAACCATCCCTGCATCTCTGGGATAAAACTTACTTTATCATGGTGGATCACGGTGGATGATCATTTTGATATGTATTTTGTATTCAGCTTGACAGTATCTTATTGAGTATTTTTGCTTCTATGTTCATGGGGGAAATAAGTCTATAAATCTCTTGTTAAATCTTTGGGTAGTTTGGATGTCAGGTGACTGTGGGTTCATAAAATGAGTTTGAAAATGTCCTTCTGTTTCTATATGGTGGAATAGTTTGAGGATTAATGGTATTGGTGTTAACTCTTCTTCAAATGTATGATTGAATTCTGCACTAAGTCTCTCTGGGCCTGAGTGGTGAGGTGGTGGTGGTGGTCGAGGAGGTCATGGTTCTTCATACTCGCCTCTACCTCTCCTTCTCTGCCTCCTCTTTCCTCTTCTCCTCCTCCTCCTCGTTTACTTTTGTTTTTTTAATCAGATTTTTAGCTGTTGCTTCTATTTCTTTGGGGTCATAAATGTATTAAAGTTGTTTATCTGACCTTGAGGTAATTTTGGTTATAGTATGTATCAAGAAAAGTATCTGTTTCTTTTATGTTTTCTAATTCTATGGATTAGCAATTTTGAAGTATGTCTTAATGGTTCTTCTGATTTCATCAGTGTCTCTAGTTATGCCTCCTTTTCTTATCTAATTTTTTAAACTTGGATGTTCTCTCCTCATCTTTTCATTAGGTTAATAAGGATTAGTCCATCTTGTTGATTTTCTGAAAGAACCAACTTTTTGTTCCATTGATTCTTTGTGTTATTTTACTTGTTTCCAATTTATTTATTTCAGTTTGAATATTTTATGGGTATTTGAATATGTTTTGGTTGTGCTTCCTTCTTTTTGTTCTTGAGATTTCAGTTGTACTGTTAAGTTAAATAGTTAGTATGAATTCTCTCTACTTCTCTGGTGGACATTTTCTGCTATGGATTTTCCTCTTAGCACCACTTTCATTGTGTCCCATAAGTTCAGTGTGTGGTATACTCATTTTCATTGAATTCTAGAATGTCTTTAATTTCTTTCTTTATTTCTGTCTTGACCCTGGAGTCATTCAGGAGAGAGTTGTTCCATATCCATGAATTTGTAGGCCTTAAGTTGTTGTTGTTGAAGTCCAGCTTTAATCTGTGGTGGACTGATATAATACATGGGTTTATTTCAATTTTTTTGTATCTGTTGAGACTTGCTTTGTGGGTGAAGTTCTGGTCAATTTGAGAGAAGGTTCAGTGAGGTGGTGAGAACAGGTACATTCTTTTGGATTTGGGTGACATTTGTGTAGATATCTGTTCAGTCCATTTGGTTCATAACATGTGTTAGCTCCAGTATTTCTTTGATTATTTTTTGTCTGCATGACCTGGCAGTTGGTGAGAGTGTGGTATTGAAGTTTCCCACTATCAGTGTGGGAGGGTCAATATGTAGTTTAATATTTAGTAATGTTTCTTTCACAATCATGGGAGCCCTTGCATTAGGAGCATAGATGTTAAGAATTGCAAGACTTTAACATAGATGTTAGAAATTGAAAGAATTAAAATGTTGACTTGGTGCATGTTTTCACTGATGAGTATCAAATGTCCTTACCTCTTTTCATTAATTTAGTTTTAAAGTCTATTTTGTTAGATATTAGAATGTCTACACCAGCTTGTTTCTTGAATCCATTTGCTTAAAAAACCTTTTTCCAGCCATTTACTCTGAGATAATGTTTATCTTTGAGGTTGAGTTGTGTCTTTTGTTTGTAGAAGAAGTGTGGTTCCTGCCTCTGTTTTTCATCCCTTCTGTTAGTCTGTGTCTTTCTACTGAGGAATTCTGCCAATAGATATTGAGAGATACCAGTGACAAATGCTTGTTAGTTTCTATTATTTTGCAGGTATTGTTGGGTGTGTGTGTGTGTGTGTGTGTGTGTGTGTGTGTGTGTGTGTGTGTGTACTTTCTATTGATTTTGATTGTGTGAGATTATTTCATGTGTTTTTATGAGTGTAATTTACCGGCTTGGATTTGCGTTTTCCTTCCAGTAACTTTTTTTGGCTATGTTTTTAGTTAAATAATGTTTCAATTTGCTTTTATTATGGAAAGTTTTGTTTTCTCCGACTATGGTAATTGAAATTTTTATTAGGTATATTAGACTGAGCTGCCTTCTGCTGTCTCTTAGAGTCTTTATTATGTCTGTCCAGGCCCTTGTGTCTTTTAGAGTCTCTGTTGTTAATTTGAGTGCAATTCTGATAGATTTGCTTTCATATGTTCCCAGCTGTTGTTTCTCTTGCAGCTTTTAGTGTTCTTTCTCTGTTCTGTATGTTTAGTGTTAGCATTATGAATATTTTCTTTTACTGACGCATGTATATCTTCCATAGTGTCTTCATTTGCTGAGATTCTGCGTTCCATCTCTTTCTGTTTCTGTAGTAACTGATTGATTTCCTAGAAATTTTTTTTGTTGCCAAGCTTCTTTTTGTCTATATTTTCTTTATACCTTTTATTTCCATTTTCAAGTCTTGAACAGTTTTGCTCATTTCCTTCAGTTATTTGTTTGTTCTTTCTTTGTTTTCTCTAAGGTATTTATTCATTTCTTCTAATTGTTTGTGTTTCCCCATATTTCTCTGATGAATTTACTCAATTTGTACCATTGTCTTATCATCAATTTCTTTGAGAGATTTATTTATTTCCTCATTAAAGTTCTCTATTATCTTCCAAACATAGGTTTTAAGGTCTTATTCTTCTTTAGTTATGTGGGGTAGGAGTATGAGCGTTGGTGTCTGGTGGTGACATATTGCCCTGGTTGGTGTTGATAGTGTTCTTATACTGGTATTTAGGCCCCAGAGCTTGGGTTGTTTCTGTTCTTGTTACTGTTGTTGTTTTGGCTTGGGTGATTTGTTTGGTTTTGTGAGACGGGTTTCTCTCTTGAACTTTGGCTGTTCTGGAACTTACTCTGCAGACTAGATAGGCCTCATATTCACAGTGATCTTCCAGTCTCTGCGTCCTAAGTGCTGTGACTAAAGTGGTGCACCACCACCACCCATTTTATTTTATTTTTATTATGTTATGTTTTATTATGTTATCTGCAGTGTTTACTTTCATGATTATTTTATGTTTTATTTTGTCATATTATCTTTAGTGCTTATTGCCAATGTTTCATGTTTTATGATATGTTTGATTTTATTTCAATGTGCTTATTTTTTATCATATTTCATTATGTTATATTTTAGATTGTATTATGTTCAGTGTTTATTTCTACATGTTTGTTTTGTGTTTTTTATGTTCTATTATATTATCTTCAGTGATTATTTCCAAGTGTGTTTTATGTTGCATTATATTATCTTCAGTGCTTATTTAAAATTTTATTATGTTACCTTATATAATGTCATTAAATTACATGATCTTTGATGTTTATTTCAATGTGTCTATTTTGTTTTATTATGTTATTATGATTTTCATTTTATTTTATTTAGTTTTATTTATTATTAATATTTTTACTTATTTTATTTATCATATATTCTTACGTTTATATTTGGTATTTATTCCCAAATGCTGTATGTTGTATTATATTATCATCAGTGTTGATTTTATGTTTTATTATATTATACTATATTATACTATTAAATTATATATTATCATTGTTGCTTTCCCTGTGTTTGTTTTATGTTTTAGTATGTTATATTACATTATCATATTATTATCAGTGTTTTTTCCATGTTCATTTTATGTCTCATTATGTTCTATCACATTATATTGAGTGTATATTTCCATGTTTTATGTTTTGTTATATTATCTTCAGTGTTTATTTTTCATTTTAGTATATAGAGTGTATTATTAAATTACATTCTCTTCACTCTTTATTTCAAGGTATCTATTTTAGTATAATATGATGCATTATCTCATTTTATCATCTTCACTGTTCATTTCCACATGTTTATTTTATGTTTTATTATGTTATACTATATTATCCTAAGTGTTTATATTTATCTTCCTTCTCTTGATATAAATTTAGTATATATGCGTATATATATGCTTTATTATATGTACCATTTTAGAAGGCATCCTTTCTGAGTTTCTAAAGTTATTTAACAAAGACAGTTGTATGATCAATTCAAAATTGTCAGAGTCCATCTGAGTTCTGCAATTCCCTTTAGGTCTTCTACTTACTAAGACAGTCATACAGTACTTGAGAATGGTCAAGAGTGATTCAGTTATACCTCTTATATAAATGAGCACTGCTCATGCTAGACCATTGCGTTGGAACATGTTTACACGCCATCATTTACAATTTATTATAAATATGTGCACAGGATTTTCTGTTTCAAAAACACTGCTATAAATGAAATGTATATGGGATATGTCAATATTTGATGTTAAGACAGTTTAAGCCTCAGAACCAAGCCCTGATGATAATTTATTCTAAACAATATTTGTACAGTAGAATTCTTCCTTTCATGGTGGCAAGGACAGGAGTAGATACGGAAATGTATTATGAAATTTTGTCTACTCTATGATACTGTATTAGCTCCTTAAGTCAACTGACAAAAGCCATTTGATAAAGAAAGGACGGATTTGAAACATAGTTTTAGAGAGTTCAAGTCCATCAAAATGAGGAAGGCATGGAGTGGGTAAATCAGAGGAAAGTGACTAGACTGTGAGGTAGCAGGTGTTCATGATATGTAGTCCTGTAAGATGAGAGGTTCTGGAACTAAAGATAGGGAATGATCTTCACAGTGACAGGACATGCCTCACCTGTTAAAGGTCACACAGCTTTCCAAAAACAGCACCATACTTGGGAAAGAAACATTTACTGCCTTCTCCTGTGGAAGACATTTCACAAATGAACCAAAACATTCCATATATAAGGCTCATGGATATCTCATAATGCAAACTGCATTTCATCCATCTTGCAGTGCCCCAGGAGATTAACAAGTCCAACAATGTGCAAAATCCAAAGTTCAAAGTCTCAAGGCTTTGATCCTATTCAAAGTCAGAATTACTATACAATGGCACAGAATAGACCAACATTCTAAAAGGAAGCTTTAGATAATGCTAAGTCAAAGCTTAACCAGAGCAAGAACAAATCCCAATGAGAAAACAGCAAATCATGTAGGTCCAGGTCTAGCAGCTGGAGAATATGATTGCATGGATGTACTCCAAAGGGCAGAGGCAGGCCCTCTTCAGCCTTGCCTTCTGCAGTCCACCTGGTCTCTCTCCCAGGCTTGCTCCACTTGTTGACTTTGGGTTTCCTTATACATATCTCGCATTCCTGGCATCACGAACATGAGTGTCCATGGCAATTTAGAACTCATGCATACTCTACACTGGAGATACCAGTAGGGAAAGCTTCTACATATTAGCCAGACCACCTGGATTATCTCAAAATCTTGCTGTGTGTCTTCACATCTCTGTAACGCTTGTCCTAGTTAGCTTTACTTACTAACTTGAAACAGTCGAAGGTTATATGAGTGAGTCTCAACAGAGTAATAGTTATGGTCAAATTAGTCTGTGGTCACGTCTTTGTGTGATTGTCTTAGATGATCAATGATATTAGGAGGACCCAGCACACTATGGGTGGCACCATCCTTGGGCTGTGAAAGAAATCTAGATGATTACAACAGAGTGAGAGCCAGCAAGTAGTGTTGTTGTATATTTGTGGTTTTGAGGTATTGCCCATTTGTCCTCAATTTTGGAAAGTAACTGGAAAGTGTAAGTCAAATAGACACGTTACTCCTCAAGGAACAGAGTTTTATCATAGCAATAAGAATGGAAGTAGAACACTTGCTTTCTACACTATAAAAACTATAACAGCAGCGGCAAAACAAGTTCTGCTGCTAACTTTAGAAATTCTGGGCTTTTAGGCCACACATTTAGTGACTTCTGAGTGCTGGTGTTGGGAGAACCCAGAAAGGCACTTCTCCAGTCTCCTTTTTCTAGAAGAGTTCACTGGAAGATATCTCATCTAAACAGGTGTTTTCTTTTCTATAAAATGCAGCATATACGTGTGACCCATTACACAGTCAGACAAAGTAACATACATGAGAGAGGAAAGTACCCAATGGTTTATTAAACTAAGTTTTCATTTCTAACTAATTTTCTATAATAACTTGAAATTTTTAAAGTATGCTTCTACAGAGCCTAAATGAAGATTTTAAGATCATGAATACTGTACAGTGCTTTTAAAAAAGATTATGCTTTGTTCATTAACATGACTAAAAACAAGACCCAGAATTCAAAGCTAGAACAGAATTCTATTCCTTGTAACACTTCTATTAATTAAAATCATTTGGATCAATACCTGGGAATTGTCTTAGAGTAAAAGTCAAATGTCTGTGCTCTTAATAATCAACAATTCTGTGATGATAATCTGCTATGCTCATATGTAGGTGGCTACCACAATAATGATCAGAGAGGCTTCCTCCTGCAGCTGTTGGGGGTAGAGGCAGAGCCCTTGGCCAAACATAGGACAGAGCTCAGGGAACTCCAAGAAAGAGTTGGAGGGAGGAGGGACTGTGGGGACCAGAGGGATCATGGACACCAGGAGAACACACCCCACATAGTCATCCTACTGGGACTCTCAGGGGCTAACAGACACTGAAGCAGCAGACACAGAGCCTGTATAGGTCTGCAATAGGTCCTCTACATATATCTCATGGTTGTCTGGCTTGGTGTTCTTGTAGAACTTCTGAAAGCTTCCTCATGCCTATGAACTCCTTTTCTTCCTGCTGAGCTTCCTCATCCATCCTCTAGATAAGGGCTTATGCCTGGCCATGTTTCTCCTTGATAAGCCATGTTCAATGGGTAAAATTGAAAGCCTGCTTATTTCTGAGTGGAGGTGGAAGTGGGGAGGGAGGGCATAATCAGGAGGATCTTGGTTGATGGGAGAGCTAAGAGGAGCGGGAGAAGGGGAGGCTGATGTAATAAAGTATTGTTTGAGAGAAGAAAATTAAAAAATAACAAAATTGTGATTATAATCTATGATTATTAATATTGTAATAAAATCATAGAGCCCAGTTTTCTCAAAGGATGAGAATAACAGCTTTTCTCTAAATAATTATGAATACTTTATTCATTTTTGTTTAAAATATGAATTTTCTCTATAATTTTACATTTATTTGGGCCTACAAAAAACTGAGCAATTGAAATCACAAATAAAAATGTAGACTAAGGGTAAACTGTTGTATTCAAAATTCTTACCAATTTTTTCTTTATCATGAAAACTTAAAGGGAGAACTAAGCTCTTATAATGAAAACTATGAATAAGGTTGTGAGAGTTTTCCTGGGGAGACAGGACACACAACTATTATGTCAATACAGGTTCAGTGACAGATAAAATATTGCTTACATGCAAGTACAAATTGGAGAAGCAATGAGTGTTCCAGATTTACTTACAGAAGCTAAGATGATTCAAATGTTGTTATATCACCACAAAGCCCACCTCACCTTGATGTGAGCCATGGAGGTCTCTGCAAGAATTACAGGCAGCTATTCAGGTGAGAGAATCTCCTCCAGGCAGCTTAACTGGTCATAATCTGTTCTCTCTATTCTGAGAAACTTCTGTATTCAATCTCTTCCAGGACTCTTAAAGTCTCTCTACCATTTTTATGTGATATTCTCAGTTTAGACTTAGTGATTGATGACCTGAGTGAAAGGAGAGAACAACTCTTACACATTGTTCTCTGACTTCCCACAGAGCTGTGGCATGTGTGTGTCTATGTATGTGTGCATACACACATATACACACATCCATGAATACGAAACAATACATGTAAGAACTTAGAAAGCACATGAATGTTCTGCTCAGAAAGTAGTTGAGTTGTCACTTCTAGAGGCAGCATGAGAAAGTAGGCAGGCACCAGCCCTCGGGTCACAAGTTCACCAATCTTCTTGTTGACACAGCCCTAAATACAGAAGATTGTCACTGCTGACAGCACTTTTATGGTGGGGTCAGGCGAGCATATGGCACAACAGTAGAGTACTTGCCAACAGGGGAGCTCAATCCCTAACCCAAAGGCTATCTCCAATTTATAACAGCTCCCAATGGAAAGATTGGTTTTCTACAACAGGGTCTCACTGCATATCAAAACCACACTTAAGCACAGGCCATGTGCCCAGCAGTGTACAGCTGACACTAAACGAACTCATTGATATTTTAGAGGGGTTTCTCTCATAAGGCTTTATCTTGACCCCTTTTCTCCTCCAAATGTCTTTTGTTCGTATATTATAGTTTCGAATTTTGTGTCTTTATGGATTGTGTGTGTGTGTGCTTCGTGTGCAATTCTTTTTTTTTCTATTCACTTGATTCTTTTGTTCTCTTCAAGTTAATTTGTCTTTATTTTTATTATTGTTCATTACTAATTTACTGTATAGGCCTGCCTTCTAATAAGATGGGAATAAAGTGTGTAAACGGTGAGAATATGGTTGAGTCGGAGTAAGGAGGGTTCTGGAGAAGATGGGGGAGGGGAAGCCACAATTAGAAAATATTATGTGAAACAATTTTATTCTCCATAAAGGAAAAACAAAATGAAATATTTGTTTGTACATTGCAACAAATTACTAGTCTGCTTTCATTACAGAGATCCAGATATGGTAGAATATATACTCGTCAATATGTATAGCATAGCTTATAGACTCTAAAGGACTCCACATTATTTTCTTAATAGAAGCAGAAAGAGTGTTTGAAAAGTGCAGCATCCATTCACTACAAAAGTTTCTTAGAAACTGGATTAGAAGATCATATTGCAACACATTTAAAATTACAAATGACAGACCACTATCTAACATTATACATAATGGAAGAAATAGAAAACATTTGCCTATGTTTTGTAATGCCTATTGATCAAGCAATGATGAATACTAGATAGTCTCATGCAGACAGACAGAACTAGTCCTTATTTCTTACCTATCATGGAATCAGGCAAAAATGGACCTAATGGCATCAATGTAAGGCCTGAATCTTCCTAATGACTATAAAAATCAGAAAGGAAACAACTAATGATCTAGGGATAGGCAATATTTTTCTGAATAAAACCTATAATTATAAAACCTACATTTTTATTTGAACATGATTATAAATATTTTACTTTGTGGAAAATACTTTCAAATACATGGAAATATATTAATAGTCAGTAGATGGGCACAATGTCACCAATTACTTTGAATAACCAACACTGATATTCCTGATATGGCTAATGCAACAAAAACCCAAGCCTACCTGCCACAGCAGAGACCTGCACGGCTCCCCTCACTCAGACACAGAGCTGATCCCAAGGCACATGCGCCCCTAGGAGCCACATGCAAAATGAGGTCACTGTCCTTTGATGTGGGCTAGAGCATGTCTGTGTGTACTGTGTGTCCATTGCTTATTGGGCACTAAGTATTTTTCCAAAAGAAATTCAAACATAAAAACAATATGTCCTGATGGCTGAAATCTGCTAAACAAACCAAAGACAGGAAAGAAAGAGCGAGGCTGAAGGAGACATCATCAGAGCACGGTGGGAGTGTCTGACCCTGGAGGGTAAGAGGGGTCGAGAGACACGAAGAAGGGCTGGTATAGAGTACAGAGTGTTGGGAGCTGAAGCTGGTTTCTGGATGAATCACGAATACTGATTCAAGAGTACCAAGACAACTTGCAGAGAATGGACTCACCTCACGCAGAAGACATAGAGGCCCAATCAGTTCTCAGCTACGAATGGATGTCAGGATCCAGTATGTGTTCTCTCCAGGGCCCACCGGGGGACTAGGAGAGGTGTGGAATTAAGGTCTTGGCCGGCGCTAGCCACTGCCTGCCTAGATAACAGCTATCAAGGGCTTCCTCCCTCTAGCACCTGGCTTTTTACCCTGGCCTCGTGTACAAAGGTGCTGAGGTGCAGTATCACAAACCTAAGGGGTTGGTATTTGAGCAGAAAAGAGATGTTCCAGGAAGGGGAAGCAAGCACTGCAGCAGCATTACAGGGGAGAGTGGAAAAGGTAAAGACTAGCTCTCGATCTGGTGATTTACAGCCGCCATGCCCTTTTATCAGAGATCAAGTGTTTTGGCGTATCTCAACTTCAAATTTATTATGTGCATAAATAGCAATAACTACTGAGGAAAATGGTTAGAAAGATCAATAAGATTAAAAGTAATGTGTGTGTATATATGTACATGTATGTATGAGTGGGCATGTGTCTTTTTAAATCAACTGCTTGATGAGCAATGAGTGTTCTGTAGCTAGCACATGTGCACTGCTGCAGAAAGATTCCACTCTGATTGTGAGGTGAGTAAAGTGAAATTATTCCACACCCTGCACATTTTTGTCAATAAACAATTTACAGACTCTTAACTCCAGGTCAAGGAAGACTTGCCTTTTTTTAGCTTGGTCATACACATACCTAGGGAAGTGTTGTGCCCGAATTCAGATCACCAATAACCACCAAGGAGTCTGATCTGATCCAAAACACACTGAATCTCTTTAATTCAGACTCAAGCCTAGGCCTAACCCTCCCTGACACAGCAGGTGCAGTTGCCCTTCTCACAGGATGAATGGAGTTTACATAGGAAAAGAAGGCAAGCAGGGACTTACATGCCTTGGCTCTTCAGCATTGGGCCCAGGGTTCTGACCTCTAAAATGATTGGTAGGTATTGACCTGGCCTGATGACCCATCCCATAAAGGAGGGGGGAGGAGGCAGGGAAACTAAAAATTTCTGGTGTTTGCACAGAGAGGTTGGGAAGTTTCTGATAAGCCTGTTCTTAGTAATGGGGGTGGTGGTAGCACTACTGGACTCCATGTTCCCTAGGGGAGGGGGGAGACTGGGAGGAGTTGTAATTAAGTTACCTTTCAAGCTGACATTCTACTCTTTGTTCCCTTCCAAGGAAAGAAAAGCAAAAGAAGCTTCTTCGTTGAATCTTCTCATTTCCCCCCCAGTGATGACTTAAGGGCATAATCTTAGGCCCTTGCGAGTTCAATGACTTCAGTGTGTAATTGATGATATTGGGTTCTCGTCATCTTTAGCCGAATAATTCCCAATTGTCCTTTGAGAAATCTGATTAATCTATTGAGGATGCATGGTCTGAAAGTCAAGGTTAGAAAGAGAATAACTAGGGGGCCCAGTAGGGTGGAGATCAAGGTAGTCAGCCAGGGAGAGGAGTTGAACCAGGACTGGAAACAAGGCTGCTGCTGCTCTCTTTAGCTTTTTCTCCTTTCTAGCCCTTCCCTGATCTTAGCCATGGAGTCCTTGACTATACCTGAGTGATCCATGTAAAAACAGCATTCTTAGCTCAGGGCGACACATTAGTGTCCTTGTAGGAAGAGAAGGTCTACTCCTCTCCTGTCCTGCAATACTGCCTCTGCCAGGGAAGTTAGTGAGTCCTGAAGATGGGAGATAGCATTTTCTAGTTTCCTGATATCCTCATCTATTGATGCTCTGAGCTGCCCATAGTGTGTTGTTCTTAGAGGACAAGGGAGGCAATATCTGTTCCTGCTCCTGCAGCCTCCAGTCCTACTATAACTGCTAGGCTGAGGGTCTTGATGGGCTCTCTTTTATCCCTTACTATGGTTTTCTGGATTGGGCTTGAAGAACATGGAGAAATCTTCATCACTGTGATATATGAGTCTAGGAACCAGTTGTACTAGTACACAATGGGAATCTGTGAGTAGCTTACCATAGGCACAAGGACTCAGATCAAGTGTTAGTAAGGGGAATGAGGTGCTGTTCTTGATCTTCCCCAGTATCAAAGGTCTGGTTGCAGAGACCTCTGTGAGTTTCCAGTATGGTACGCACCCAGGTTCTACTCCGGGATACCAGTCTAGCCTTTGGGTAGTGGTATCATCTGCAACTATTTTTATTATCAGCAAGTGTATAGTTTGCTAATGCAGCTATTTCCTTATAAAAGGGGGATTGTGAATCATAACATAGCCAACAGGATTCTGTAATATCTGCGCGGGATCCAATTAGCTCTATGTAGGTGTAAAGCAGTAATACATACAGTTAGGAATCCCAGAATGATCAGTTTTTGGAAAGTTTGAGCTTCAGTGGGTTGTCTGGATTTCTGGAGACTCACCAATGTTTCAGTTTCTTTTATGGAGAAGGAATCTGCTGTCTGGACATGGGTGTGATGAATCCAGGCTGCAACACTGTTCACTTTAACATCTGTGGGTGTTGTCAGGATCACTATGTGGGGTCCCTTCCAACAAGGTTTAAGATTTCTCTGGTGATGTCTCTTAACATATATAATGGTCTGTGGGCCAGAAATTGTGAGGTCAGTAGTGGGGCCTGTTTCATAAAGAGCATGTAATTTAGGCCAGACACTTTTATGAACCCACTGGAGTCCCTGGATCTCCAGGAGGAGGTCTTGCTCCTCCATATCCTGAAGTACTTCAGGTCTGAGAGTAGGGATAATGGGGGTGGAATGCCATACATGATCTCAAAGAGGGTCAAGCCCATATGGTAGAGGGAGTTCCTGACCCTAAAGAGGGCAGAGGGAAGGAGAGTCACCCAGTCACTGCCAGTCTCAAGAGCCAATCTGGTCAAGGTCCCTTTTAGTGTCTGATTCATTCTTTTCACCTGTCCTGAACTGTGAGGGCAGTAAGCACAATATAGTTTCCAATCTGCCCCCAGTAATGTGGCCAGTCCCTTACTTACCTACGAGGTAAAATCTGGTCTGTTGCCCGACCCAGTCATCTGAGGAAATCCAAATCTGGGGAAGATGTCTACAAGGATCTTCTTGTCTACGACTCAGGCTGTTTCCTATTTTGTTGGGAAGGCCTCAATCCATCCAGAGAAGAGGTCTACCATCACCAGTGGGTATTTGTAATCACATAGATCAGGCTGAAGTTCTATAAAATCTATTTCCCAATATGCCTCTGGTCTCTGACCTCTGAGTCTGTGTCCCTGACTGGTTGGGTGAGCCATAGCCTTTGAGAGCTGGCATGCTTTTCATTCTGTTATAATTTCCTGAATTATTTCCTGACCATTTTGTATTTTATCTCAGTCTAGTCAGCTCCCCTACCCATCTCACTCCTGTGTGGATGCTGCAGTGGATTTGTTGGAGCATCTTGCTGGCTAGATGTCCTTGCAGGATAAACTTACCATCAGCAGACTTCCACCATCCATCCATCAATGGGCGGTGAAATCAGCCAGATTGTTTCCCTTTGGCAACTGTATAGAGCTGTCTTGATGGCCAGGACAGTGTAGGATGGCTACCCTTTTAGGTAACCATAGAGCCTTTCACAAGTCCAATATTTCTTTTTTGTTTTTGACGGCTTTGCCTTCAGCAATAAGGAGGCCCTTTCCTGATATATAGCCCCATGGACACGGGCCGTGGCAAGAGCATAATGACTGTCAGTGTGGATGTTAATTGTTTTTCCTTGCCCCAAGGATAAGGCCTTGGTCAGCGCTATTAGTTTATCTTGTTGGACAGATGTGCCAGGAGAAAGAGGTTCCTCCCAAATTACCTCTGCCTCAGTGGTCACTGCAGCTCCCACATGCTGGACTCCATCCTTCATGTAACTGCTTTCATCAATGAACCAGGTGTGATCCACATTCCCCATGGGGGAGTCCTTTATGTCTGGCCTTGTGCCATGAGTATGAACCAGTATTTGGCTGCACTCATGTATGTGCTTGTTCAAGTCCGGGTCTGGTGGCAGGTTAGCCGGGTTTAGAGAGGCAGGTGGGGAGAATGTAACTCTCCCAGGATCTAAGAGGAGGACTGATAATGAATCATTCTGGCATTACTTATCCACCTGGCAGGAGGCTGATTGATTATTGCTTCCACAGCGTGAGGAGAGGTTACCTCAATGTCCTTTCCAAAAGTTAATTTATCAGCATCCTTGACTAGCACAGCTATGGCTGAGACTATTCTCAGGAAAGAGGGCCACCCCGCAGCCACTAGGTCAAAGCATTTGGACATATAAGCTATTGGTTGTTTCCAGGGGCCTAGTGCTTGTGTCAGCACTTGCTTGGCTACTCCCCTTCTTTCAGCCAAGTAGAGGAGGAAGGGTTTAGTCATATCAGGCATCCCCAGAGCTGATACGGACAATAGGGCTTGTTTTAGTTTTTCAATGCCCATGGTTGTTCCTCTGTCCATGTCCATCCTTGTGGATTGTCTTTTGTGGCATCATACATAGGCCTAGAGAGTTTTGCAAACCAAGGGATCCATAACCTGCAAAATCCTGCTGTTCCCGGGAATTATCTTACCTGGCTTGGAGTAGCCTGGGTTGGGATTTTGAGTCTCGTCTCCATTCTGGCCTCTCACAGCCACATTTGTCTATTCTTTCTGATGTGCCCCAGGTATGTAATTTCTGGTAGGCACAATTGGAATTTTCTTGCAGAGGCCTGGTACCCTAATTGCTCCAGGGTCCACAACAGACTCTTAGTCCCCTCTAGACATTCTTGTCTTTTCCTGATATTAGGAGGTCATCAGTATACTGCAGCAATATTATCTGAGGGTTAATGGTTCAAAACTCACCCAAATCTTTGTGGAGGATCTCATCAAAAATGATTGGAGAGTTTTTGAATCCTTGGTCCATGTGAGCTGCCTCTTAATTCCTCTCTCCGGATCAGTCCAGTCAAAGGCAAAGCGCTCTTGGCTCTTGTGGGCCAATGGCAAACTGAAGAAAGCATCTTTAAGATCTAGCACTGAATACCAGAACTGATCTGGTAGCCAAAGGCTCAAGACTGTATATGGATTAGGTACAGTTGTGTGGATGTCAGTCACTTGCTTATTTACCTCTCTGGGGTCCTGGCTGGGCCGATAGTCATTGGTGCTATGTTTGCACACTGGTAGTACGGGTGTATTCCAGGCAGATTGGTAGGGCCTTAATACTCTAGACTGCAGGAGGCAACGGATGTGTGGGATGCGACCTGCTTGAGCCTCCCGTGTCATTGGATATTGCCTGACATGTATATGGTCAGATCAATCCTTGAGTTCCACATAAACAGGAGAGTAGTGCTTCACCAGTCCCAGTCCTCCTTCTTTGCCCAGGATTCCGAGAATTCCAGTAACCCTACATCAATGTCTTTATCGGGAAGGGTGTGAGCTTCAAATAGTCGATTCTCATCATTGAGAGAGGTGGTAAGACCAGGATAGGCTGCCCCTCCTTCACTTGTATCTGCACCGGGTCAGGTGTGAAGTAGATCGGTGGCCCGTCTTTGTCAACAAGTCATGTCCAAGCAGAGGGTAAGGACAGTCAGGGATGAGCATAAACGAGTGGGTTACCCAGCACACCCCAATGTCAGCGATTCTACGGGTAGTCCATGAATATTGTTTAGTCTTGGACCCAGGACTTTTTAGATAATTTGCCATTAGTTGAAAGTCATACCGAATGTTGAGCTCCCGTATCCAGCAAAAAATTCATGGGTTTCCCCTCCACCTAAAGGGTCAACCTGGGTTCCGGGAGGGGTTCTGAACCGCATACCCCCTAGTCTTCATCTTCAGAGGAGACCTTAACTTTAGCATTCTTCTTTGGACAATCTTATACCCAATGACCCTGTTCTTTGAAATAAGCACATTGGTTCTTACCCAGGGACTTTCTCAGGTCCTGACTGGAAGGCTGGCGGCCATTCCTTCTTCCTCCACCAGATGTCGCAGTTGTCTGCGCCTTTCTTCAGGCTCAGCAGTAGTGGCCAGGAGGACTTTGGCTAAGTCCTTATTCTGCCTCTTTTTTGCTTTTATCTGTTTTTCATGTGGAGTCTCTTGGCTATTTTATACCCTTTCTGCTATAGCCACAAGATCCCTGAGCAACCTTTCTCCTAGCCTATCCAATTTTTGTAATTTTTTTCTTAATATCATGTGCAGCCTGATTTATGAATGCAAGCACAAAGTGAAGAGGCTCTCGGGTTTCTCAGGGTCATATGGACTGTACTCTCAGAATGCATCCATGATTCTCTCTAAGAAGGCAGCAGGAGACTCCTCTGCAGTTTTGGTAAACCTTTATTTCAGTTGCTTTTATATGATGGCAAGAACTTGAAACTATTGTAAGTTACAGAGTAACAGAAGACACAGGGTTGATGAAGTTGGAAACAAGTTGGAATTCTGCTCCAGCCTCACACAGGTCAAGGACAGGCTAGGATTCAGACCTTATTCCCAAGCGACATCGGCAGGTGCATCTCCCTTATACCCCCTGATCATTTCCTAACAGTTCTACCAACTGGGGAACAAGTATTCAACATATGAGCTCTTGGGGACCATTCTCATTCAAAACATCAGAAGTATGATGATTCTAATGTCGGAAACTAATCTGAAAGTGTAAGAAAACAACTAAATTCTCACCCACCTAGTCCTACCTCACTGTGTGTGTGTGTGTGTATTTAACTCAGCACTACCCTTGGCAAAGGAATCACAGAACAATTGAGTGAACTGCCTAACTTTTTTAACTCATGTCATCATAATTTCACAAAATACTTTTACCCAGTGAGGCATCTCTCAGCCCCCTGACCTCCACCATTCCTGATTTTTTTAAAGGATGAAAGTTTTAGATACATTAGCATTACCACTATCTGTAATCTGTACTGAAAATGCTCATTATAGAAAAGGTAGTTAAAAAGTATCAGTTTAATAGGTGGAACTGACTCACACATTTAAGTCATAGCCAAAGCTATGGTTTTGAGTTAAAAAGGTTTCAACACTCTTTCCTCTGTCCAAAGCACTGGAGATATATATGCAAAATATATATTTTCACACAATGAAATGAAAATTTAAGTCTGTATTTAGAAAATACAACCAATGGAAATTTAAAAATTTGAGCTTGTAATCAAGGAGAATTTAATAGTAAACTTAAAACAGAGTTTATAATAAAAATTCCCAGCACATATGGAAGATGTGTTAACAAAGCTCTACCCATAGCTCAAGAGTGACCTTGATTTGGGTGATCACACTTGGAACCAAAGCATAGTTTTCTGCTCTGAGGAAAAAGTCTGAGTGTGGTGTACACATAGGAATTCCTTATGGGACGCCCTTTGCCTATGTGAAATGGAATGGCAAGTCCACTAATTAAGGAGTCACTAGACGAGTTTGGAGATTTTCTGAGATAGTTTAAAGATTTTAAATGTAAATGTAAATGTACATTTCCAATGCCCCTGTAAATGACACATCTGTGATGAGAGTGTTAGCAAGCTGTGGCACTCTGATAGTTAGTTCGGTCCTCCTTCATGAATCACCAACTAATAAAATGTGTCACAGGATTTCCCACAGGCCAATCTGGTGGGGAAATTTTCTTAATGCAGGTATTCTCTTTCCAAATTACTTCAGCCTGCATCAAATCAACATAAAACTAGCCATCACAGGTGCCCACAGACATTTGTCATTTCAAAGGCACAGATTTATTTTGTACACAGTGTTAGAACTCTGTGGACGAGTGCCAAGATCAATAGTATTTCCACATATTTTACAACCATAATGGGACTGGGTTAGTGGAAATGAAGACCAGGTCATTACATCAGCAGCTACAGGGGCTGAATAAATGGCTTAGCCAGTAGAACTGCCCGTTGCTTTTGCAGAGTATACAAGTTCAGTTCCTAGCACTCTTGTCAGGCAGCTCTTATCTTCCTGTAACTCCAGCTCCACAGAATCGTAAGCCCTCTTGTGGCCTCCAAGGCACCCATGCTCAAGGACACATGTTCACTCTCAAACAAATAAATGTACTCAAAAATTTTTCTAAAAATGTTTAAAATGGGACAATGCAAAAATCAAAACCAGACATAGTTGAAGTTCAGAGGACACCCTGCATATATGGAAAGAGAGCTTCAGGAGGCCATCTGGTTGCTGAATGAAAATCCCAAAGGAAGGCAAGTTAGCTAAGTTGCCCCTAAAAGCCCCACATACCATAAAAGCTACTGCCACAGCTGTGTGATGCATCCCAGAAGAAGGCAGTAGCACCTTTGTGTTGAAGACACCACATGGTCAGATTTTAGGACACAGGGAAATAGGGTTGGGATTGCGATGGACACTGCATATTTGCCGACTGGAATTCATAGTGCCAAAATCTGATTGTGTGTGTTGCTAGGGAAGAATTATCACCAACAGTCATGCATGGATGAGGACCTTTATGCTACTGTACCAGAATTCCCTGCAAGATATGCCTGATGGGACAATCACGGTACAACTGTAACGAGCACCACCAACAGCTTTCGGTTATATGGAATGCAACTCCTATAAAGTACTATAGGAGGAATTTCACATCTAGTAATATAAACCATGACAAACATTTGTGGCTAGAAAGGTTTCAGGATCCAGCGGTGAGTCTTTTATTATTTTGATAAATGGATATGACATACTTATCAAGCTGCCTTCTAAACATTTGTGCTTATGCCAGAGATTACTGAGAAAGAGTGCTGTCATTTGCTACTTGTCATGTGTTGCAGTACATGGTGTACTTCAGAGACTCATAATCACAGGCATAGTCTCTGAGAAGAAGTCACTTGTAGCTGTGGGATAGTGACACAATTCTTTGCTGTACATATGTATTAATATACATACATATATATGTTTATATATGCACATAGGTATATACACATGTGTGTATATATATTCACACATACACGTACACACATGCACACACACACACACACACACATATATATATAGACATATATACATTTATAGACATAGGAATTTATATCACTAAGTCTAAGACTGAGAATATCACATAAAAATTGTAGAGATTTTAAGAGTCCTGGAAGGGACTGAGTACAGAAGTTTCTCTGAACAGAGAGAGCAGATTCTGACCAGCTAAGCTGCCTGGAAGAGATTCTCTCATCTGAAGAGCTGCCTGTAATTCTTGCAAACAGCTCCATGGCTGACCTCAAGATGAGGTGGGCTTTGTGGTGATACAGCAACATTTGAATCATCTGAGCTCCTGTAAGAAAATCTGGAAAACTCATTGCTTCTCCAAGTTGGACGTGCGTGTAAGCAACATTTTATCTGTCACTGAACCTGTATTGACATAACAGTTGTGTGTCCTGTCTCCCCAGGAAAACTCTTACAACCTTATTCATAGTTTTCATTGTAAGAGCTTTAGTTCTCCCTTTAAGTTTTCATGATAAAGAAAAAATTGGTAAGAATTTTGAATGCAACAGTTTACCCTTAGTTTAGTTTTTCATTTGTGATTTCAGTTACTCATTTTTTTGTAGGCACAATTAAGTGTAAAATTATAGAAAATATTCATCTTTTAACCAAAAGTGAATAAAGTATTCATAATCATTTAGACAAAAGCTGTCATTCTCATCCTTTAAGAACACTGGGCTCTATGATTTTATTACAATATTAATAACCATATATTATAATCACAATTTTGTTATTTTTTAATTTTCTTCTCTCAAACAATACTTTATTACATCAGCCTCCCTTTCTCCCCTGCTCTTAGCTCTCCCATCAACCAAGATCCTCCTGATTCTGCACTGTCTCCCTACTTCCACCTCCACTCAGAAATAAGCAGCTTTCAATTTTACCCATTGAACATGGCTTATCAAGGAGAAACATGGCCAGGCATAAGCCCTTATCTAGAGGATGGACGAGGAAGCTCAGTAGGAAGAAATGGATCTCATAGGCATGAGAAAGCTTTCAGGAGTTCTATAAGAACACCAAGCCAGAAAACTATGAGATACATGTAGAGGACCTATTGCAGACCTATACAGGCTCTGTGTCTGCTGCTTCAGTGTCTGTGAGCCCCTGAGAGTCCCAGTAGGATGACTATGTGGGGTGTGTTCTCCTGGTGTCCATGATCCCTCTGGTCCCCACAGCCCCTCCTTCCACTCTTTCTTGGAGTTCCCTGAGCTCTGCCCTATGTTTGGCCAAGGCCTCTGCCTCTACCCCCAACAGCTGCAGGAGGAAGCCTCTCTGATCATTATTGTGGTAGCCACCTACATTTGAGCACAGCAGAGTATCATCACAGAATTGTTGATTATTAAGAGCACAGACATTTGACTTTTACTCTAAGACAATTCCCAGGTATTGATCCAAATGATTTTAATTAATAGAAGTGTTACAAGGAATAGAATTCTGTTCTACTTTTGAATTCTGGTTCTTGTTTTTAGTCATGTTAATGAACATAGCATAATCTTTTTTAAAATCACTGTACGGTATTCATGATCTTAATATTAAAATATTAATTTAGGCTCTGTAGAAGCATACTTTAAAATTTCCAGTTATTATAGAAAATTAGTGAGAAATGAAAACTTAGTTTAATAAACCATTGGGTACTTTCCTCTCTCATCTATGATACTTTATTTGTCTGACTGTGTAATGGGTCACACGTATATGCTGCATTTTATACAAAAGAAAAATACCTGTTTAGATGAGATATCTTCCAGTGAACTCTTCTAGAAAAAGGAGACTGGAGAAGTGCCTTTCTGGGTTCTCCCCAACACCAGCACTCAGAAGTCACTAAATCTGTGGCCTAAAAGCCCAGAATTTCTAAAGTTAGCAGCAGAACTTGTTTTGCCTCTGCTGTTATAGTTTTTATAGTGTAGAAAGCAAGTGTTCTACTTCCATTCTTATTGCTATGATAAGACACTGTTCCTTGAGGAGGAACATGTCTGTTTGACTGACACTTTCTGGTTACTTTCCAAAATTGAGGACAAATGGGCAATACCTCAAAACCACAAATATACAAGAACACTACTTGCTGGCTATCACTCTGTCTTAATCATCTAGATTTCTTTCACAGCCCAAGGATGGTGCCACCCATAATGTGCTGGGTCCTCCTAATATCATTGATCATCTAAGACAATCACACAAAGATGTGGCCACAGACTAATTTGAGCATAACTATTACTCTGTTGAGACTCACTCATATAACCTTCGACTGTGTCAAGTTAGTAACTAAAGCTAACTAGGACAAGAGTTACGGAGATATGAAGACACACAGCAAGATTTTGAGATAATCCAGGTGGTCTGGCTAATATGTAGAAGCTTTCCCTACTGGTATCTCCAGTGTAGAGTATGCATGAGTTCTAAATTGCCATGGACACTCATGTTGGAGATGCCAGGAATGCGAGATATGTATAAGGAAACCTAAAGTCAACAAGTGGAACAAGCCTGGGAGAGAGACCAGGTGGACTGCAGAAGGCAAGGCTGAAGAGGGCCTGCCTCTGCCCTTTGGAGTACATCCATGCAATCATATTCTCCAGCTGCTAGACCTGGACCTACATGATTTGCTGTTTTCTCATTGGGATTTGTTCATGCTCTGGTTAAGCTTTGACTTAGCATTATCTAAAGCTTCCTTTTAGAATGTTGGTCTATTCTGTGCCATTGTATAGTAATTCTGACTTTGAATAGGATCAAAGCCTTGAGACTTTGAACTTTGGATTTTGCACATTGTTGGACTTGTTAATCTCCTGGGGCACTGCAAGATGGATGAAATGCAGTTTGCATTATGAGATATCCATGAGCCTTATATATGGAATGTTTTGGTTCATTTGTGAAATGTCTTCCACAGGAGAAGGCAGTAAATGTTTCTTTCCCAAGTATGGTGCTGTTTTTGGAAAGCTGTGTGACCTTTAACAGGTGAGGCATGTCCTGTCACTGTGAAGATCATTCCCTATCCTTAGTTCCAGAACCTCTCATCTTACAGGACTACATATCATGAACACCTGCTACCTCACAGTCTAGTCACTTTCCTCTGATTTACCCACTCCATGCCTTCCTCATTTTGATGGACTTGAACTCTCTAAAACTATGTTTCAAATCCGTCCTTTCTTTATCAAATGGCTTTTGTCAGTTGACTTAAGGAGCTAATACAGTATCATAGAGTAGACAAAATTTCATTTTGTATCTACTCCTGTCCTTGCCACCATGAAAGGAGGAATTCTACTGTACAAATATTGTTTAGAATAAATTATCATCAGGGCTTGGTTCTGAGGCTTAAACTGTCTTAACATCAAATATTGACATATCACATATACATTTTATTTTTAGCAGTGTTTTTGAAACAGAAAATCCTGTGCACATGTTTATAATAAATTGTAAATGATGGCGTGTAAACATGTTCCAATGCAATGGTCTAGCATGAGCAGTGCTCATTAATATAAGAGGTATAACTGAATCACTCTTGACCATTCTCAAGTACTATATGACTATCTTAGTAAGTAGAAGACCTAAAGGGAATTGCAGAACTCAGATGGACTCTGACAGCTTTGAATTCATCATACAACTGTCTTTGTTAAATAACTTTAGAAACTCAGAAAGGATGCCTTCTAAAATGGTCCATATAACAAAGCATATATATATGCATATATACTAAATTTATATGAACAACATATGGAAAGATACACATAATATAGACAAGAGAAGGAAGATAAATATAACATAAACATTTAGGGTATTATTATATAACATACTAAAACATAAAATAAACATGTGGAAATGAACAGTGAAGATGATAAAATGAGATAATGCATCATATTATACTAAAATAGATACCTTGAAATAAAGAGTGAAGAGAATGTAATTTAATAATACACTCTATATACTAAAATGAAAAATAAACACATGAAAATAAACACTGAGGATAATATAACAAAACATAAAACATGGAAATATACACTCAATATAATGTGATAGAACATAATGAGACATAAAATGAACATGGAAAAAACACTGACAATAGTATAATAATGTAATATTACATACTGAAACATAAAACAAACACAGGGAAAGCAACAATGATAATATATAATTTAATAGTATAATATAGTATAATATAATGAAACATAAAATCAACACTGATGATAATATAATACAACATACAGCATTTGGAAATAAATACCAAATATAATCGTAAGAAACTATGATAAATAAAATAAGCAAAAATATTAATAGTAAATAAAACTAAATAAAATAAAATGAAAATCATAATAACATAATAAAACAAAATAGACACATTGAAATAAACATCAAAGATCATGTAATTTAATAATATTATATAAGGTAACATAATAAAATATTAAATAAGCACTGAAGATAATATAATGCAACATAAAACACACTTGGAAATAATCACTGGAGATAATATAATAGAACATAAAAAACACAAAACAAACATGTAGAAATAAACACTGAACATAATACAATCTAAAATATAACATAATGAAATATGATAAAAATAAGCACATTGAAATAAACATCAAACATATCATAAAACAGGAAACATTGGCAATAAGCACTGAAGATAATATGACAAAATAAAACATAAAATAATCATGAAAGTAAACACTGCAGATAACATAATAAAGCATAACATAATAAAAATAAAATAAAATGGGTGGTGGTGGTGCACCAATTTAGTCACAGCACTTAGGACGCAGAGACTGGAAGATCACTGTGAGTATGAGGCCTATCTAGTCTGCAGAGTAAGTTCCAGAACAGCCAAAGTTCAAGAGAGAAACCCGTCTCACAAAACCAAACAAATCACCCAAGCCAAAACAACAACAGTAACAAGAACAGAAACAACCCAAGCTCTGGGGCCTAAACACCAGTATAAGAACACTATCAACACCAACCAGGGCAATATGTCACCACCAGACACCAACGCTCATACTCCTACCCCACATAACTAAAGAAGAATAAGACCTTAAACCTATGTTTGGAAGATAATAGAGAACTTTAATGAGGAAATAAATAAATCTCTCAAAGAAATTGATGATAAGACAATGGTACAAATTGAGTAAATTCATCAGAGAAATAAGGGGAAACACAAACAATTAGAAGACATGAATAAATACCTTAGAGAAAACCAAGAAAGAACAAACAAATAACTGAAGGAAATGAGCAAAACTGTTCAAGACTTGAAAATGGAAATAAAAGCTATAAAGAAAATATAGACAAAAAGAAGCTTGGCAACAAAAAAATTTCTAGGAAATCAATCAGTTACTACAGAAACAGAAAACAAGAGATGGGACGCAGAATCTCAGCAATTGAAGATACTATGGAAGATATACATGCTTCAGTAAAAGAAAATATTCATAATGCTAACACTAAACATACAGAACAGAGAAAGAACACGAAAAGCTGCAAGAGAAACAGCAGCCAGGAACATATGAAAGCAAACCTATCAGAATTGCACTCAAATTAACGACAGAGACTCAAAGACACAAGGGCCTGGACAGACTTAATAAAGACTCTAAGAGACAGCAGATGGCAGCTCAGTCTAGTATGCCTAATAAAAATTTCAATTACCATAGTCGGAGAAAACAAAACTTTCCATAATAAAAGCAATTTGAAACATTATTTAACTAAAAATACAGCCCTAAAAAGTTACTGGAAGGAAAACGCAAATCCAATCCGGTAAATTACACTCATAAAAACACATGAAATAATCTCACACAATCAAAATCAATAGAAAGTACACACACACACACACACACACACACACACACACACACACACACACAACCAACAATACCTGCAAAATAATAGAAACTAACAAGCATTTGTCACTGGTATCTCTCAATATCTATTGGCAGAATTCCTCATTAGAAAGACACAGACGAACAGAAGGGATGAAAAACAGAGGCAGGATCCACACTTCTTCTACAAACAAAAGACACACCTCAACCTCAAAGACAAACATTATCTCAGAGTAAATGGCTGGAAAAAGGTTTGTTAAGCAAATGGATTCAAGAAACCAGCTGGTGTAGACATTCTAATATCTAACAAAATAGACTTTAAAACTAAATTAATGAAAAGAGGTAAGGACATTTGATACTCATCAGTGAAAACATGCACCAAGTCAACATTTTAATTCTTTCAATTTTTAACATCTATGTTAAAGTCTTGCAATTCTTAACATCTATGCTCCTAATGCAAGGGCTCCCATGATTGTGAAAGAAACATTACTAAATATTAAACTACATATTGACCCTCCCACACTGATAGTGGGAAACTTCAATACCACACTCTCACCAACTGCCAGGTCATGCAGACAAAAAATAATCAGAGAAATACTGGAGCTAACACATGTTATGAACCAAATGGACTGAACAGATATCTACACAAATGTCATCCAAATCCAAAAGAATGTACCAGTTCTAACCACCTCACTGAACTTTCTCTCAAACTGATCAGAACCTCACCCACAACGCATGCCTCAACAAATACAAAAAAATTGAAATAAATCCATGTATTATATCAGTCCACCACAGATTAAAGCTGGACTTCAACAACAACAACTTAAGGCCTACAAATTCATGGATATGGAACAACTCTCTCCTGAATGACTCCAGGGTCAAGACAGAAATAAAGAAAGAAATTAAAGACATTCTAGAAATCAATGAAAATGAATACACCACAAACTGAACTTATGGGACACAATGAAAGTGGTGCTAAGAGGAAAATCCATAGCAGAAAATGTCCACCAGAGAAGTAGAGAGAATTCATACTAACTATTTAACTTAACAGTACAACTGAAATCTCAAGAACAAAAAGAAGGAAGCACAACCAAAACATATTCACATACCCATAAAATATTCAAACTGAAATAAATAAATTGGAAACAAGTAAAATAACACAAAGAATCAATGGAACAAAAAGTTGGTTCTTTCAGAAAATCAACAAGATGGACTAATCCTTATTAACCTAATGAAAAGATGAGGAGAGAACATCCAAGTTTAAAAAATTAGATAAGAAAAGGAGGCATAACTAGAGACACTGATGAAATCAGAAGAACCATTAAGACATATTCAAAATTGCTAATCCATAGAATTAGAAAACATAAAAGAAACAGATACTTTTCTTGATACATACTATAACCAAAATTACCTCAAGGTCAGATAAACAACTTTAATACATTTACGACCCCCAAGGAAATAGGAACAACAGCTAAAAATCTGATTAAAAAAACAAAAGTAAACGAGGAGGAGGAGGAGAAGAGGAAAGAGGAGGCAGAGAAGGAGAGGTAGAGGCGAGTATGAAGAACCATGACCTCCTCGACCACCACCACCACTACCACCACCCAGGCCCACAGAGACATAGTGCAGAATTCAATCATACATTTGAAGAAGAGTTAACACCAATACCATTAATCTTCAAACTATTCCACCATATAGAAACAGAAGAACATTTTCAAACTCATTTTATGAACCCACAGTCACCTGACATCCAAACTACCCAAAGATTTAACAAGAGAATTATAGACTTATTTCCCACATGAACATAGATGCAAAAATACTCAATAAGATACTGTCAAGCTGAATACAAAATACATATCAAAATGATCATCCACCGTGATCCACCATGATAAAGTAAGTTTTATCCCAGAGATGCAGGGATGGTTCAATGTATGAAAGTCAGTCAATGGAATCAATCCCATTAAAAAACAAAAACAAAAAGAACATTAGATGCCAAGAAAGCTTTTGACAAAATCCAGCACCATTCATGATAAAAGTTTTGGAGAGATTGGGGACACAAAGGACATACCTAAACATAATAAATGCAATTTACAGCAGGCCCATAGCCAACATCAAATTAAATAGTGAGAAACTCAAATTCCACTAAAATCATGAACAAGACAAGTTGTCCACTCTTTCAACTCCTATTTAATATGGTACTTGAAGTCATAGCTAGAGCAATAAGACATCAGAAGGCTATCAAGGGAATATGAATTGGAAAGTAAGAAAGAAAAGTATCACTATGTGCAGAAGATATGATAGTGTATATAAGCAACCCCCAAAATTCTACCAGGAAAATCCAGCAGTTTAGAAATACCTTCGGTGAAGTGGCTGGCTATAAGATCAACACAAAAAAATCAGTAGATCCTTATATACAAATGACAAATGGACTGAGAAAGGAATCAGAGAAACAACAACTTTCTCAATAGCCACAAATAACATAAAATATCTTTAGGTTAGATGTGTCTAACTAAGGAAGTGAAAGACTTCCATGACAAAAACAAATAACAAGTTTTAAAGAATAATATTGACAATCTCCCATGCGCATGGATCAGTAGGACCAACAGAGTAAAAATGGCCATCCTACCAAAATCTATCTTCAGATTCAATTCAATACCCATTGAAATCCCAACATAATTCTTTACAGACCTTAAAAGGACAATACTCAATTTTATGTGGGAAAACAAAAACTCAAGATAACAACAACAATCCTGAACAATAAAAGAACTTCCAGAGGTACTGCCATTCCTGATTTTAAGGTGATCTACAGAGGTTTACTAATAAAAACCATGTGGAACTGGCATTAAAACACATGTGTAGATCAATGGACTGAAATGAAGATTCACACATAAATCCACACACTTGTGGACTCATAATCTTTGAAAAAGTAGCCAGAAAGATATAATGAAAAATAAGAGCAACTTTAACAATTGCTTCAGGTCAAATTATTGTAGGTCTGCACTTAGACGAATGAAAGTAAAACCATCCTTATGCCTCCAGAGAAAACTCTAGTCCACGTAGGGTCAAAGACTTCAACATTATAGAAGATACACTGAACTTGAAAAAAGAAAAAGTGGGGAATAGCCTTCAATGCTTTGGAATAGGAGACATCTTCAAGATACTGACGGCAGTAACATCAATGATTAATAAATGGGCCCTCATGAAACTGAAAAGCATGTATAATTAAAAAAATAAACATAGGGAAGTAAACACTGAAGACAATATGAATTAATTATATTATATAGTTTTACCTGATATAATAAAACAAAAATACACATTAAAGTAACCATTGAGATAACATAATAAAACGTAAAATACTTTGAAAACAACACTAATGATGATATAAAAAATTTAGTACACACATATATACATACGTATTTTTTAATTTTTATACATAATTAAATTATGATGTTTTTTAAATTATATTTATATATGTATATTTATGTAATGAATATATTTTGCAAAAAATATATGATTATAAATAATAAATATATATTTATAGGTATTAAATATATTATAAAATATCATTCTATATTAGATTACAAATAAATATATTTTAATATAAATTTATATATAATACTATATATTGTTTATATATAAATATATATTTTATATATTTATACGGTATATAAAAATATATTATACACATTATTATATAATATATAAATACATTATTTATATAATTTAAAATATTTATGTGATATGCATGCTATAATATATGTCATATATTATATATATCATATATACAATATCTATATATTTATATGTTATCTAATACAAATATGTGATATAATTATATAACATGCTATATTATAATATATAACATACTATATATAATATAATATATAAATGCATGTATTATATATATTATGTATGTATTATACAAACTTATATATAACATATATAATATATGTTAATATATATTATAGTATCATATAATAAATAATTACATGAAATTATATGTAACATATAATTTTATAATTATACATATTATATATTTATATATGTATATATATTCTATATATATTTTGTTATATACAGGTATATAATTTTATAAATATATAATATAATATAAAATAATTCATAATTATATTATTTAAAATTATTTATATTATAAATGTTATGTGATGTAATACATAATTATGTATTATATATATTTTTAAATATTGTATATAATTATAAGATTATATTTATGAATAAACATATATATTTATATAATAAACATTATTTTTTGTATTATATATTACCTATATTGTGTAATAAATATATATTTGTAGGTAATGTATAATAATAAATATGATATAATTAATAATTATTTATACAATAAATATAAATTTATATGTTAATATAAAACATACTTATACATTATATAATAATATATGTGTATATAATATATAAATGATAAGATAAATACATGAAAATAAACACTGAAGATACTATAATAATATTGTAGCGCAATAAAACACAGTAAAAAAACATCATTTTTCTTGATGGAATTGGTGGAGAAGGAGCACATTTCCTCTTCAGTTGTCCTTTTCTGTTGGTCAGAAAAGTTTTTAAGAAATTGTGGCAGCTTGGTTCATGTTCCAGGATGTGTATAATCTGTTTAAAATGCACAATGATCTGTTCTGCTTTATAAGCTGTAGATTTTTACAAAGCTGCCAAGAGAAATCAAATACAGAATGAATGAATCATGATTTGAATTTTTTTCCTCATTTGATACTAACAAAAATTAAAGTTTATGAAACAGGCTGCACACTCATTTTACGTAAATGGAGTTGGATGATACCTGTTTCATTTAAAAAGGTTGTCTTGACAGTCATCATGTTGTAAATGACAACTCTATGTGGTGGTTGCAGAGATGCCATTGTAATGGACACACTGCAATAGGCTTGTCCATTCACCACAGGTTTGGGTCATTTCCTGTGTGGGGCTCTTAGAAATAGAACTGTTGTGAGATGCAAACATCTGCCTAAAAGCGGAGAAGCCATGCGATGTACTGTAGCATTACCCAGTACTGCCCAGAGTTTTACCATTTTCCATTCCAGTCAGCAGTGTGGTGGCCCAGTGTGCCAAGTTCTTCACTAGGACTTTGATCTTAGCCATTCTGACTGGCTGCATAGTGTTAATGCATTGTTTGAGTTCGATTTTCTTGGTACCAATGATGTGATACAGAGTCCTACCAGGAAGATTTCCCAACATCTGTGTAAAGCAAGCTTGCTCACCCTATTCTGTTTTTAGATTGCTTGTGGAAAGTGATTTTTTTTAATGCCAAATTACAATGACAAATCAAATATGATTACATAAAAGTACATATTCAGTGGTGTAAAGAGCTAGATCAAGCATTAATAAAATGTAGTTATAAGCTGGGAGGTAGTGGTGCATACCTTTAATCCCAGTACTTGGGAGGTAGAAACAAGGGGATCTCAGTGAGTTCAAGGCCATCCTGGTCTACAGAGTGAGTTTAAGGACAGCCAAAGTTATTACAGAGGTACCCTGCTTTGAAAAATACCACAAAGATACACTTATACAACCTGTGTGCCAGTAAAGATGCTTTTGTAAAGTTCATTTTTTATCTACCATACTTATTCTGTTTAATAATTACATATTCCCTTAGTGTTCAAGACACTCTAATCTGGATATTAATGCTAGTACTTGACAACAGGGAGGAAAATATGGAGATCAGGATTAACTTTTTCCTTATGAATGAAACTTCCTATTAGAAACTCATTATCTCCTCATTACATGTACCACACCGTGCAATTCTTTTCTAAAGAATTTATTCCTCCAGTGTGCCATGCACAGTGCCCCATTTTCCCCTCTTACTCCCTGTGTTTGAAAGTGTTCGTGTTCATTATTCCATGTCTTTCTCTCTTCTGTATTGTTTGCTAACATACCTGAACTGTTGAATTGTGATATGAAACACACACGCACTCATATCTATATCTGGATCTCTGTCTGTCTCTCTGTGTGTATATGAGGATCTGTATCTTCTCTATCTGTGAAAGTCCGGTTTTAACCTGTTGTTGATTCATAAGGTAGACATTCCATTGATAATTAACTCAGTTTTTCATTCATGGTGCATATAAGTTATGAATCCTGAGCTAGAAGACTGAGTATGTATATTAGATAAATATTCTTTATAATGCTGCTTAAAACAAAATGCAACTCTTACCTGCTTTTATGGTTTCTCTTCTATTTCTTGTGGTGGGTGGAAGATCTATGTTTTTTGGTGCAACATCCGAAGAAACATGCTCTTATAGCGTCACCCTGGGAAAGTTTGTATAAATTAAGGAGATTATTAAATGAAAATTCAAATAATATCATGGAAGATTTGAATGATTCCATCCAACTTAAAAGTAAAACCTAGAGTTATTGCATATTTGAAATATAGTCCCAATTTTATAATAAGTTACATTAGTATTGGAAGTAATTCTGTAGCATAGTCAACTACGACTCTTTAACTAAGTCAGGGACACAGGCTGCTAGGATTAGGCCTACCTCTATGATCCCAGAAACTTCAGAATCAAATGAAAGATCATGACTTCCCCTTCCGGCATGTAAGATACCTAAGAAATGCGTCTTGGGGCCTGACCAAATGGTCTCCTATACCAACTTCAGGACCATGGTTTTTCCTTCAGTATCCAGGCAGCTTGACTTCCTGTACCAAGTGAGAGACCCTGACTTCTACACAGACTAGGACCACTGATAACCAATGGCAACCTCCAGGAACAGGTGACAGGCTCTCAATCCCCTGATTAGACCTATTTATACTGCTTGGAACCATTCCTCCAGGTGGTTAGGTTTCACTGTCAGGTACCACCTATATTGATACAGAAACCTTGCTTTAGGCACTAGACAGATGCTGACTCTCAGAAAAAGAGTACAAATAAAAGTTGTGGACCTTAGTATCAGCCACACAGAGAAAATATTTGCAACACCAGCAAGATTTTAGTCTCTTCCAGATCTTTTCATATGTCTCTACTGAAACATAAAACAGGGCTTCAAAGAGGAAAAGGAAGAGAAAAAGTCCAACTAACAAACTAAAATATCTGCAAGATTATTGATCACATAATAAAGGCTACAGAGAGAATGATGTGCATGTATCTTCATCAAGATAAATAATTCAGAAGAGTGCTTCTGATTATATTTCAACCAGTTTTAAGACAATCAAAATGAGACCTGAAACTAATAAAATGGAAATTTAAAAACATTCAAAACAGTAATGAAATGAAAACTTGATTCTTTGTAAAGACTGAAGGAAATCTTTTTCCAAACTAAAGTGGTGAAGACAGGAATTAGTGAAATAAGACATGAATGAACGACGTACAATTCCAGTGAAGTATAGAAATCACAAACACATTCTTTAACTTTTTCCATTACATGTAATTGAAACACTAAATGAAATGAAAGCATTTCTAGATTTACATTGATAACAAAATTAAGTCAAGAGGAAAGAGCTGATTTAAATCAGTAGTTCTCAACCTGTGGGTCGCGACCCCTTTGCGGGTCAAAGGACCTGTTCTCAGTCATCACCTGAGACTATCTCCGTTTCAGATATTTATATTACAATTCATTACACTAACAGAATAATAGTTATGAATTAGCAATGAAAATGATTTTAGGATTGTGAGAATCATAGAAACATGAGTAATTGTATTTAAGTGTTGCAGCATTAGGAAGGTTGAGAACCACTGATTTAAGATATGCACAACCACTACCAAAAGTGAAAAAGTAAAAATATAAATGTTGTCAATTTAAAAATGCCCAGGACCAGAAGGATTGCATTCTAGGTGCAGAATTATAAAAAATGTCAATGAAGAATTAACACCAATACTACTCAGATTATTCCGTGAACTAGAAAAAGAAAGGCCTCCTAAATTCTTGTTATGAAGCCAGTATTCCCTGATAACCAAAACTAGATCAAGACAACACAAAAAGAAAAGAAAATTACATACTGACTTCCCTGGTGAACATAGCTGTAAAACTTCTAAATAAGGTATTGTTAAACTGAGGCTGGAGAAATGGCTCAGCACTTGAGAGCACTGACTACTCTTCCAGGGGACCCAGGTTCAATTCCAAGCATCCACATGACAGCTCATTACTGTCTAGAACTTCAGTTCCAGAGGATCTATTGCAGTCACTGGCCTCTGATCATAACAGACACACATGTGGTACACAAAATTACATGCAGACAAGACAGCAAAATGTACAAATAAAAATAACATTACTGGCAAAGGGAATTTAAGATCACATCAAAAAGACTACTCATTATCACCAAGTCTGCTTCATGCCAGAGATGCAGAGTGGGATCAAGGTATGTAAATCAGTAAATAGTACCCCTCACATAAATACAATGAAAGAAAAGAATGGTCATCTCATTGAACATCTGGACCTTATGATACACGTCATGGATAAACATGCATCAAAATTATACAAGCTGTATAGAGCAAGCCTATGACCTACATTTTGATAAATGGAGAAAAAAAAACAAAATGTTTTTACCAACATGAGAAACAAGACAAAGGCTGTTCACTCTTTCCAGGCCTATTCAATAAAAAGCTGAAGTCCTAGCTAGAGCATTAAGACAAGAAAGAAATTAAACGAACTCAAAGTGGTCCCGCTTACAGATGATAGAATTTCGTCATCTGTAAAGAGTGTGAAGATTCTCCCAAAAAAAATTCTTCGAGCTGATAAACACTTTACCAAATTAAGAAATTTCAAAATTAACACCAAAATTAATTGTGGAAACTGAATGCAAAAGAAATCAAGGAAGCAGTTCTATTCATGAGCACTAGGATATAGTGACAAGTGACAGGAAAAAACCCGGGAGAATACTCGGAATCAAAGGTCTAAGTGGCAAGGAGGGTAGGAGGGTTCGTGAGAGCAGGGAGTAATGTGTAGGTTAATATGGGGAGCCGTCCCTCTGGACATGCTGGCTTGCCTCATGGCACTCCATCTTGCCTAAAAAGGGCACTGTTTTTCTCTGATCCTGACGGACAGAATTCAATGAAGGTCAGATAGCCTAAAGACGCCCAGTTCTGGAAGACCACCGCTAAACTAACTTAATTCTAATGCTTTCTTATCCCTCAGGTCTTTCTGTCCTAATGGACTAGATAAACAGCGCTGTTATGATACATCTTAAGTTCTCTGAGTCATGAGAAGAAGAGCTGAGTTGGGAGGAGAAGCTTAATGTTTCTCGACCTTGAGCACATTGATTGCTTACAAGGTCTTTAGGAGTAGTTGGTCAGCTGTCTGATCTGTTAACTCCTGGGAAAGTACACCTAGGGCTCAGGGCTGGGTCCTGAATGTTCCCTCTAGTCTTAGGAAAGGAGGGTGTCTAGATTACAAGAATTGTGTGCAGAACTGTAGGTTTTGATTCTCTAATATCTTTTTCTCAGAGATTACGGATAGCCTCTCCTTGCCAAGAACGTTAGACCTCCCCATTCCACAACCCTATAAAAGCTTGTAGTCGATTTCAATAAACTGAGACTTGACCAGAACCCCTTGGCTTGTCTGCAATATTTCTCGCATCTCCTTGTCCTACCAAACCTCAACTCTCACTCTCTCCCCTAGGGCTATTGTTGCAGAAACCCGCGGGCCGCGGCAGGATAACACAAACTAAGGCTGCCTGAAACCTTATGGGAGCTACTAGTTTGTAAACTAGTTTAAAATATGTACTAAAAGGAGTTTGTTTAAAGGTATCTGGAAAGTCTTGAATTCCCTTAGAAATCATAGGCTTTTGGTTAAACTCTAAGAAGGCCTCCGTGGCAGCCAAAAGAATACAACCTGTTGCTGTGGATTCTGGTCATTTACCGTAACTAATGGTAAGAGCCTCTTGTGGATGATACCTCACACTCTGGCTGGAGGAGAACATTGAAAGGCCTCTCCTTAACTGACAGGGATCTCTGCCTTTCATAACGATAGGAGGAGGTGTGATTCAGGTCAATGGTGATGAAATTCATCAATGATCTTATCCAGTCCTGGGCCTTTCATATGACAACCCTGACCACCCAGGCAAGTTGTCCACAACGGCTGTGTAGTGTACATGTGAGTAGCCAACCATGTTCTGATTGGATCAGTAACACACAGGAGGGAATTAATGTTTGAAGCTGTACAACTTGTTGAAGCTTATGCTTAGGAAAATCATAGGCCAGATGTGGGAGTCTACTGGTATTATTATTATTTGTGTTTATAGCCAGAGATTTCCACTGCTCTCAAGGTTGGTCAGGGGATTCTTTTTATGCAGAGGTTAGTGGTTAATGCAGAGACTCATAAGTACTTTAACATGACAAGAATAAGCCGCTGTGAGTCCTCATCTGAAGATGGGTCATTGCATTCACCTCCCACTGTGAAAGCACAGATCAACTCACAGCTTCTGTGTGTCTTACACTAGACTGGTACAATATCAAGACAGCCAAGATTCCAGAGTGAATGAGGCGGGAGCTCCCAAGGCCTCACCATAGCTGAGAAGCAATTGACAACTGACGGTGGTGAGAGGAGGAGAGTAATTTTTCTTTGGGGTTGTGTCTGCTGCCAGTATGCTCATATCTAAGTAAGTGGACTCACATATATTCACAAATGGTCAGCACTAACTGGACTCAGTGGGCTATTAATAATAATGTTTAAAATGGACATTAAGCCCAGAAGAAGAGAAGATTGATGAGTACATTATGAGTTGGAGAAAGTCAGTGGTATATATGAAAATTCAATTTATCAATTAAAATATAATTTAAAGAACATTTAATTTTGATGTATTAAATCTGAAAGTTACATTAAATTTAACATTACTTGGCCCATGGGACATTATTGAGAAAACACCCTTAAGTGTGTAATTTAAATTTAAATATTGACTTACAATTGGCCACTTAGTTTTTGTACCACTGTGCTGCTTCTGCTCCTGTTGTGAGGTCTGTTTTTCATCCTTCATGACAGATTCTGTTGACAAGTGCACAGATTTCACTAAGATAATATAACAAGCATTTAAATAAAAGCTATTCACTTCTATAATGAATAAAAATTAAGGATGAGAAAATATTTGATATCATTTCCAGAGTAATAATTTTAATTATGTGTAAGCCATACTGAAATTAGTGACTTCTCATATGGAAACATTTACTGCTTATATGCACAGATCAACTTATATCAGCTGTATGTCTCACAGTATACGTGTACAAGAGCAAGTCAGACCTAAATAAATTTCTCCTAATTGGTTTCAATTTTTTACTTGGCCACATATGTCACAATGTTCCATGCGTACCAACATGTGAATGGTGAATGGGTGTTGTTATCCCTGTGCTTGGGTCAGAATTGCACAGGTAGACAACGAGTTTACCATTCACTCCTGGGAAGGACTCAGATTTTGCACGTCTAATATATAATTTCAAAGTATTTGGACTTTCATGTTTACAGAGCAGTTCATGTGACAGTTCTCGTGCAGGGAGATCTTCCTATATATGGTTGATGGGAAAATGTGGTACACCTGAACTTGTTAGGGAAACACTTCAAGAGAAGGTAAGAATACAGAGTGATTCTGTTTTGGGTTTGGATTAAGGGAATTTTTTTCAGAAATAACTGAATATGTAAAACAGTCACTGTCCAGTGTCCAATAGAGAAAATTAGTGACTTAATAAATGTGCATATATGAAGCTGTGCAGAACTGATTCTCACTATCCCTTGATTACCCCTGACATCAGATGTGAATGGCTCACAAGAGCTCATTTATGTTGTTTGTGTGACACTGTCATTTTTCTGTTGCACGTTTTCCTATGGAGAAAGAACTCATTTGGGTACTTTGTGATACCTCATGCAACTCCAAAGCATATCACAGAACAATACCATTAACTGGGATGCTTGACTCATTGGCACAGCATGTGCTTAACGTGCTGAGAGCCTTGAGGAAAACTAATTAAACAAAAGCACTCTCAATGACAAGAAAAATTAACAAAATTCAAACACAAGGGAAAGCATTTACAAACAAAGAAGTGAAAGCATGCCTGTAGTATGCGTCTGTAACTTTGCATTTAGAGATCACAAGAACTGCCTTCAGGGAGTATAGGGGAAGGCCCTAATATAAGTTAATTGTGCAACATGAGCAAAAAAGACAAATATATATTCATCTTTTATTTTTGCATTGATATCTACAGATTCAAATTCATGACTGATCAAGGCATTGAATTATTATATTGAATCATACACAGATGCAGACAAACTGCAGTACTCTAATCTATTCTGACACTCATTTTGTAACAACAACAAAATAAACTAATTGAAAGCCTCCTATCCTTACA
>JAMJFZ010003070.1:0-40564 GCA_026225945.1 Cricetomys ansorgei
TTTAAAAGGAGGATGTTTACAGGGAGATGAAAGCATGATGGCCGTGAAACATTTCAGCCTTCAGAAGCTCCTGAAACTCAGGAAGTTAACAACTCAAAATAGCTTCAGGAAGTCCTTGAAACTGACCACATTCACTAGGTCCTTTCTTCCCTGAGAATATATAAGCATATAAAGCCTGCTGAGAGACACTCCCCAGAGAAGATGGCTGGAGAGAGGCTCAAGCCAGCAGAGCAGCCTGGAAGAAGAAGCGGAGACCAACAGAACTGCCTAGAAAAAACAGATCAGCTGATCTTCTTGGAAGAGATTCTAACCATCTGAGCCACCTGAAAAGGACACATTCCAACCTGCTGCTGAGCTGTCTTCAGGTTGTGTAGTGCACTCCAGCTTTCCAGCTTCCATGAGTTGTCACTCATGCTGGGGTGAGCTTTTGGCCATACAGCTGTCTGTGCATCTTTCTGCTAATCCTTCACCGATATTTCTGTTGTTAACAGGCCCCCCAGACCTTAGCACAACTGTTGCCATGATGGAAGTACTATTCAGGCCTTGGAACTCAAGATGTAGGCAGCATCATCTGCCAAAATAGGAACAAAAACCTAATCCATTAAAGCCTATAGTTCTGGGAAAGTCCCTAAATATACTAATCTTGCTTTTTAGCTTTTGTAGTTCCACTTCCAGCTAACTGTTCTTGTTAAATGAAGTATGTCAACCAAGGATGTAGGTTTCTGTGCTTATAAAAGTTCATCCTGAGGAAGGCTCAAGGTTGCACTGGGATCCTGAACACCCAGTCTTGTCTCTAGCTGGGTAATAAAGACTTTCTACTACTTTAAACTTGTGTCTGAGTGGTCTTCTTTGATGGATACATCACAACACTATAAGTAACACCAACAAAACTCATTGGTGCAGCAAGTTGAACTTCATTGGCATTCATACTTTGGTCTGTGGTCAGTTCCCTATCTGTAGTGAATAGATGTTTCTTCTCACATCTTCACAGGAATAATAGCACACAACAACGTCTTATGTGACCCTACTATGCATGCACATCAGTTATTGATGGAATGTTAGACAGCTCAATGGGCAAGAAAGTCTATCAATAATTCCTCTATGTAACCCTCCTAAGCAAGGCCATAGGTTCCTGGTGTGATGCTGACATATCAATAGGAAAAGTAAAACATTCATAACAAATAGCACTGAGACTATGAATGATAGCAACTGAGGAAGGATTCCTGAGATTGACCCCTGGCCTCCATAAGCATGTACACAGTCATGTACCCCCCATCCCAAAAACAAGTCTACTTATGAACATGCACACACACACATGAACACATACATACATGCAAAATTGAAATAAAATAAATGTAGGAATAAATTTTAGTGATGTTCATGTTAGGCAAAGACTTCTTTGACATAATACTAAGACAAAAAGCGGCACATAGATAAAACACAACAGATAAATTGGATTTCATCAAAATTAAAATCTTCCATAGCCAGGTATGCTCATACACACTTGTCACATTCAGGAGGCTGAAGCAGTAGGGTTGACACAAGTTTGAAGCCAGCCTTGTCTAAAAAATGAGTCTGGGCTAGACAATGAACAACGTATTACACTTCTAGGAGCACAATCAAAAATGTTCAAAGAAGCCAGACACAGTGAAAAATATTGTAGGATCCCAAGACAGGTGAATTATAAACCCTAGGCTAGTCTGAGCTGAGTTTTTTTTTAAGCAGCTATAAAGACACTACACATAAGAAATGTTAAAAATCAAACATCTGGTAAGAGAAAATGTGTAATAAAGGACTCTCACAACTCAATAGAAAAAAAAAAAAACCTTCCTTTTGAAGTTGTAGTCCTCCTGCCTCAGACTCCTGAATGCTGGGATTATAGGTGTGAGACACTATATAAATTCAATTTTTAAAAAGGAATAATGGTTATGAATAGAAACTTCTCAAAATCTACAACTGTTGATGGTGGTATGAGAAAATTGGAATACCTATGCATCTCATTTGAACACCTAGGTATATACCTAAGAGAAATAAAAACATGCCCACATTTGAATGTGATTGTTTATACAATTATTCATCACGAACAAATGTAGAAGCCACCCAAATATAAATTAAAGGATAAACAAAGAAAAAAATGTAGCACAGATATAAGTTGGATATTTTATAGAAGTAGGAAGGAATAGATTTGGGAGCATACGTCAGTAGATGAGAACGTTTGCTACCTAGCATACATAAAATCTACGGTTTGATCTTTGGCACTGCAAAAAAAAAGATAACTGAATATTATGTTGAATGAAAGAATAATGATCATATAGGAGAACTTACGGAGTTCTCAGTCATAAATGGTACATCCATATCATACCTTCATCCTCTAATGCTCTAGGAACATCAAAGAAGGAAAGGTTCCAAGAGCCAGAAGTCAGGAAAGAGCAGGCCAAAACAGCATCTGGACATGACAGGATTGGCACACTCATGAACTCACAGCAGCTGTGACTATCTATACGCACGCCATCAGTCCAATCGATATCCCAGCACAGAGGGAGGAGGGCCTCAGGAACCCCTGCTGTAGCTGAGGAGCAATTGATAATTGATGGCTTCTATGTGATGACGGGTCCATATTCTTTAAGGGTAGGACTTGATTGGCTGTTCTCTAGTGGATGCCCCCCCATGCCTATGTGGGTAGTACAAATTGGACTCAGTGGGTTATAAAAATAAAGACATAAAGTTGAGATGTAATGGGGTGGGGTAACCCCAGGAGGAGTTAGGAGGAGGACAAAAAGGTGAATAAACTCAAGAATACATTGTCAAAGAATTAATAAAAGTATTATTTGAAACAGTCAACTTATGTGGAATACTAAGGCAGACAATTCTATAGAGACAGAAGGCAGATTAATGATTGCTCAAGGTTTAGAAGAAGGAGAAAATGAGGAGTGACGGTTAGTGGCTACAGGATTAATGGCAATACTACCAAATTAGATTATGGTGCTTATACTTTCAAATATACTTTAAATGAGTAAATTCTACAGTATATGAATTATATCTCATTAAAAGTGTTTGAGGGAAAAGGTGTTTGAGAATCACTTTCTGAACATCTATCAATACTTATTCCTGTGTCATAATGACATTACCAAACACCAATGAGCCACAAAAATAAGTAGCATATTAAGATATTTCAAAAAATACAGTAGTGGCATTTATATCCACAGGGTAACCAACAGTAATTTAACTGGAGTTAAGTCAGTTCAATAGGAGGAAATGCATGGCTGGCACTTTAAATTTAGCCAACTCCCTGTGGCTGCTAAGACCATGGACTCTGAAGAAGAACTTACTACTCTATACTCCTAAACCAGTATAATCTCTAACTACTTATCCTTATAGCCACGTATTGCTCTCATCCCTCATGAAATAAGCTTTTTTTAAACAACAGACAGAAAGCACAACAAAAAGGTACAACTGTTCAAAATGCAGAGACCACTGTCTGTGGGGTCTCTGTCTCCAATTACTACACTTACAACACAACCCCTTACCCTTAAGCCTCAGGAAACATCACAGCAAAGGAATGCGCATGCTTATAAAAGCCAGAGTTCCAGGACATCTGCTTCAAGATGGTCTCATCTTTAAAAAAAAAAATGAAGAGAGATAAGTATGATAAAGATACATTGTGTGAGTTCTCTAAGAATTAATACAAACATTATGTTACTTTTTATTATTTTTGAGGTTATAATATAATTTTACCATTTCCCCCCTCTCTTTCCTCCCTCAAAACCGTTCCTAATACTTGTCCTGGCTCTCTTTCAAGCACATTAATTGTTGTATATACACATATGTATATGCATATATATTTCTAAAAACACAAATATAAATGCTCATCTGTATAATGTTATTTATACGTGTGTTTTTAGGGACCATTTGATACTGAATAAATAATTGGTATGTTCTTCCAGGGAATGACTATTTCTCCCACTCTCAATACCCTTAGCTGTCTGTAGTTCTGAGTGTAGGGTTGAGGCCCTGTGGGCTTTCTCCTGTCCGTGTTAGCATATCTATTGTTGGGTTTTTGTTTGTTCATTTGCTTTAATTCTGGACATGGTAGTGATGCCTGTAATACTAGTACTTTGGAGACAAAGAAGAAGGATCACTTGGACTATCAATAAATTCCAAACAATGAAATAGCCTGTTTCACAGGAAGTGGATAGCTTTCCTGAAAATGACATCTGAAGTTTTTCTCTACATGAACCCTCCATGAACATATATCATACATTGCTGTATGCACGCATTTAAAAAGTATTTTCCAGTTGAGGAGTTGTAGTCAGACAGTGAATATTATGAATATTATTCTCTTCTTTCCCAGTGCTTTCATTCAATGAAGAAGTCAACCTAGGAGTGGATGGTGGTAATTTAAATCCTATCTTTATTACTAATAAAGATATTTGGAGAATGTAATTTGAAAAGGTGTCCAAGTAGATTTTCTGTCTTTTACCTCTAAAATTAGCAGTAATCACCAGTAAAAGAAGTAGACTGTCTATCTCTATGTAAATAAATAAAAAAGAATCCCAACCCCAGAGTATCAAAATAGTGCTAGGTGATCCTGTGGGTTGAAGACACACTTTTGATAGTTTTGTTGGTTGACTGGACAGTTTCAAAGGCTCTGTGACTCACCTATGGAGTTCTGTTGGTTCATCAGAGCCATCAACTGGATGGCTCTGAGGGTTCCATGGGTCTACCACAAAGGTCTAATAGATCTGATTACCTGGACAGTTCTTCTGTGGGTCAACAGGATAGTTCTGATATTTGGGGGGGAGGTTGATCAGACACTTCCCATGGTTCTATAGGCTTATTGAAGAGTTCTGATTGTTCTATGGGTGAGATGGATATTTTACTTCTGATGATTCTGTTGACAGATCACTGAGTTCTAGGAGTTGTTTGACTGGACAGTGATTGTGGTTCTATAAGTTGTCCACATATTTCTGATAGTTTCGTGGGTTAGCTGGACAGTTCTCATAATCCTCTGGGTTTATTGTAGGGAGCTCAGCAGCATGTGATAGGACCAGGTTACAGATATGTAGAGTGGTCTATAAGGGGGTGGGGGTCATCCAGTAGAGGTCACCTGCCACATGAACATAGATAACAAGTTAAGTAAAATAATGTCTCATGTCCCACAGATACACAGAACCACAAGAATGTATGGTCAATCCACAGGACCTTCAAATCTGTGATAAATATTAGGGTTTTTATTTAGCTCAAACAGAGATGGTAAAGTGGCTTGGTATTTGGGAGAACAGGAACCACACAGGTCTGACAGGAAGGTGTGATGGCAGTCGGAGCCCAGGGACCATGCAGCTCTGTAACGGAGAAGGTGTCCCCAATGGGAAGGGTATCCTGACATTCAGGAAGCCGGGAACCATACAGCTCACACACCTCTGATCCAGGGGAGGGTCCTCAAGCTGAGCTGGAGTGCTACAATATAACAATTCCTCTCCTCTCATCTCATCTCATCTCCAGTTCCTCTGGGCTCCACTCTGAGGGAGAAGCTTCCCCAGTGTTGCAGCTCTGAAGGGAAACACCCCTGGCTGAGCTGGCGTTCTTCTTGGTCCTGGCTAAGCTGAGGTGTTCTTCGTGCTTCTCCTCTTCATGGCTACCTCCACTCGGTAGGAAGGCAACAGCTGCAACTGTGCCCCCTACTGAGCAGAGTGCAGAAGGCACTTTATATAGTGTCCCTGGGGGGGGGGGGTGAGGTGGGAGGTGAGGTGGGAGGGGGTGTTCCCAGGGTGTCCTGTGATTGGTGGGATATTTTGCCCTTATTTATCTAGTCTGGAGAGGTTTATGGGGCCCAGCTTAGGGCCATGTGTGGTAGCTGGGGCTGCTTCTGTGCTGCTCTGCCAGGTTGTGGGTCACCGAAGCCAAATGGGAGTAAAGTCCCTAACAGTCCCCTGGGGGGAGGGGAGAGAGGTTTCCTATGGGGGCCTCAATCCCAGAGCTTTCTGGCCTGGGAGATCTAGATTCTCTCAAAGGAGAAATATGTTAGCTCCCCAGTGGTCCTTAGCACCATTTGGGGCTCATGGTGGGCACAAGGGGTGGTGGCCGGGGACCCAGGGTCCTCAGCAGGGTGGTGAGGGAGGCAAGCAGCTGCCCCAAATGGCAGCTGGAAGCAGGGGGGCCCTGGTTGCTGCTGGGAAAAGTCAGATTTGCTCTCCTGCAGAAACACAGATGGTAGTGTAGTGTCATTTTGGGCAGGGAGCAGGCAGCCAGCAGCCCAATCTACACTTTGGTCTACCTGCAGGCCCACTATGAAGTAGAGCAAGGCCAGCCAACTAAGTCAGCTTGGCTGCTGAATACCTGGAGAAGGCAGGGCCGGGAGGGTTGGGCTTGGCAAGAGGGCATGGCTGAGGAGGAGCTCCCTCCACAGGGAGGGGTCTGCAGAGCCCCAGCTATATACCGTTGAGGAGAGTGGAGGCCCAGGCCCCATTCAGTAAGTATAGGGGGTCATGTGGAAAGTGGAGCCCTTCACAGATGCAGGAACCTGGGAAGCAGGCTGTGTGGGGACAGAGCCCTCCACAAATGTGGTATCCATGGTACTCTGGCCAAGGTCCTTACTTCATGAAGTACTTTCTATCTTCTCTCTCTCTAAACTTAAATCCAACATGGCAACTAGATTCCAAGAAGAAAAATGGAATTTTCTAGGCCTTTCTAGAGCTATAACTGTGGATGGCATTATCACCATTGCCCTTACTGGTATAAACAAACGATAATGCAGATTCAAACCTAATGGTACCTATGATGGGAGACAGGCAAATCAGGTAAGAGAAAAGGAAGGACTGAGGCAGCCCATTTGGGGAGAAGACTCAAAGCAGACCTATATACCTAGTCACAGGTACAGCTGGAATTATCAGACTGAGTGGCCCAGATGCTGACTGCATGGCACAGAGTGAACAGAGCAGCTGCTACCTACAGACATTAGATTAAAAAGCAGGAAGAGTTCTTGACTCCTGTTTCTGAACTTCCAGTCCTGGGAATTTCTCCAGCCGTGGGATATGAATGAGTACGGCAGCACAGGCAACCCTATGCTGGTTTTTTCTCATGGGCTACAAGGCACAACGCAGAAACCATGTACTGTTCATAGAACAAAACGTCAGGAGGTACACATATGGCACATTTCCAGTTCCTCACTGGGGCTCTGGAAAAAATGCAAGGATGTTGCTAGCCAGGACAAAGAAGAAAAAAGAATACATCAGATCTCATTTTCTATGATGGTATCAAGTGTCACCAACTCTAACGGGGTTATATGCAATGTCTGTTCTTCTTCATAGAGAAGATTTAAGTTTGAATGCATACTTATGAAACCTGAAGGTGGTTGACTGCAATGACACTGAGAGTATGGGCCACGCTGAAGAGAAGAATATGAATTTCAGATGCAAAAAGTCCCCAGTGCCACTGCCACATCCAGTTAGAATACCATGGCTTGCCCCCTTCTGCACCTGGAGGACTGGAGATGTGCATGATTCTATTACCTAATTGATGAGGAAAATTCTGGATCACTGTTGATGTTAGCTCCTAATGAGGGCAGACAATAAGACAGTTGCTTCCATTTAGACATACTAATGAATATAGTTTTAATTTTAATCCTTCTCTTCTCCAAAGCAATTGCATTTTACAACCTGGAAAAAATGGTGGGAGCCTAGGAGTATCGCAAATGGGCTTTCTCCCTGGGGTAATTCACCTGAAGCAGAAATCTGCAGGCAAAGAATAAGGGAATAAACAGAAATTAAAACCACCACTTGGTGCCTACTAGGAAAGTCTTGTCCTCATTTGGAATCCCACTGGGCCCTGAGCATTCTGTATTCAGAGTTGCTCTTTTTGTTTGTTCGTCCTTCCTTTGAGGTGTTTTTTTTTCTTTTTTATGATTGTTGCTTATACAAACAATGAATTTGAAAGCATGTTAGAAAAAATGGGATATAGAACTATATTGAATTGCTATCTTAAACTAGTGATTACAACAAAAGTTAGGTTAAAGGGTAGACCCAGTCTTTGTGGAGACCAATCCTGATTCAAGGGGATGGGGTACTCTTATTTAGAACAAAAACATCAGCTTACCAATATAAAATTCAGTACTGGGCCTTAGGAATAGCCAATATAATTTATGGCTCTCAGAAGAAGCTTTCTTGGTTTCATGGTAAATTGACCTCTGTAGAAAATGCAACCTTATTGAATACAGTATAATACCTGATCATTTATTTATACTTCATGTAAAAATCAGTAAGACGCGTCCCTTCGTTGACATATGTGCTTTGACAGAGAAAAATATTTGTGGTAGATACGAGGATATGCTAGTGATGGACTGGTAGTTCCCTGACACCATGATAAGGAAAGTCACGACAGTGGGTAGCTTAAACGTAGGAAGTTCTGATCTCACAATTATGAAGCCGGAATCAAAGTCAAGTCTTCAACAGTCTGGTTGCTTCTGAAAGCTTCTTACCTAGCTTCTGGGAGTGTAATCTTTAGCTTGGCATTGCTTTTAAATATATCAGCCCACCATCTGCTTTTAACTTCACATAGTGTCCTTCCTCTGCCTATGTATCTGTCTATAGACACAAATTATCCTTTATGCTTTTTAAAGGGACATCAGTCATATCGTATTAAGATACTCATGCTTACTTTATTGGATCTGACTTATCAACAAAGACCTTATCTCTGAATGAAGTCACATTCGCAGGTACTGGAGTTTGCTCTTCCACATTTGGAGAAATGCAATTCAAATAATAGCAACAGCTGGCAAGATATGGATACATAAACTATTTAAAGAAATCTAATGTCCCTGGTAAAATACTCTAATATATCCTTTACATTGTATCCTAGCAGGTGGAAATTTGATCAGATATTTACTATAAAACCAAAATTGTCAATTTTGTCAGTATAAAACCAACTTAGAAAGCTAACAATATGTGCCCATTGGTCTCAATAGTGGCATGAAAGTTATGGGGTTAACTAATTACTTTTTGATTGAATATGAAGCCTGCTCTACACTAAGAATTTCATGCTTAGTAACATAAACCTGATCAGAAGTCTGTGACTGGGGATGCCATAGGTCCTGGGCAGCAGCCATGAAGGACCTACGGTGGTTGCTGTGCTAAACAGTCATTCTCTCAAAATGTGTTTTAAATATTTATGTTTATACCCAGACATTTGTTCTACTCTTAACTTTGGTCACAGAAGGTTCTATTTGCAGTGGCCAGTGGTTAATGAAGAGACTCATGATAACTCAGTACTCAGCTGTGTACTCCTCCTACCATCCAAAATGCAGAAGATGGGATCAAAGATGCAGCAATCAGCAGATAGAGAGGAGATCTGTGAAATGCTAACTTCTGGATATAATATGGCAGCAGCTGCATTTGTGAATCTGAGCTGCTATAGTTAACTACATAAGACATGCTCAAGATCAGGCCATTCCAAGTTTCAGCACAGCTGAGGAAGGGTACCTGAAGTCCCACTCGAATCATAGGAGCTACTGGCACTTGATGGCTGCTGAAGGAGGGAGAGTCCCTCTCCTGTAGGCATGTGAATGCTGGTACATTGGTCATGCCCTGGTGGATGGCCACACACCCATGTGCAAACAGACAGCACTAATTGGTCTTGGAATTTGATTACAAAGAAAATAAAAAGAAGAAATGAAGCTGTGAAGGAAATGGTTGATGGCACTGGTGGGAACTGAAGAGAGGGGAATGGATGTGATACATATACATACATATACATATACATATACATATACATATACATATACATATACATATATATACATATCATATCAATATACATATAGAAAAGAACTCTAAGAGAGTAAATAAAATTATTTTAAGAGGAAAAGTGAAATTGACTTTATTCTTTCTGTTATATATCTGGCAAACACCTATCGAGTCTTTATAGTGCTTGGGCATCTTTCTCTGCACTGAATTTCTTGTCCATTAATCCTGCCTGTCTCTACAGGGCCACTCCTCATCCTTTCCTACCCAAAACTCCACCTGAAAGGACTGGTTTCATGGACTCTATCAGCTGGGCTCCCAAGCCTGTGGCTTCAGATTGGGCTGAGCCTGTGAGGACTCCTGGGAAGAGTTTTTAAAGTATAGTGCTGGATAATATCTGCAGACATAAGCCCTCCATCCTTCCTCTGACCTCATCCCTACCTGTGTGTCTTGAATGAAGAGCCCTTTCTCTCCTCTGGGATTTTCTTTTTCCTTTTGAAAACTGAAGAGTGACAACCCTTCTTATTCCATGTCCTGTATCAATTCTGCTTCCTGTTTCTTCTGTCCACACACCTGGAAAACAAAATCCTTCTTGAGCTATTCCATTTGAAATGTCTCATCTGTTTGTACTGGGACCCTGACTCACATATTTCCCCAATTCCCAAATTTAATCACTCCTTCCTCTCTCTTTCCAGTGCATTGAACTTAATATCAAAACCCACAGACTTATTGCATTATGTCTGTATAATGGTGTTTACCAGTCTGACTCTCCTTACTAGGCCAACAGGAGCAGGCCATCAAGTTGGACTCTGGAATCTCCAGCCCTTCCAAATTGGGATCTGATTAAATTTACCTCTCTTCCTTCTCTTTTCCTCTATTTTCTGGCAATTGAACTCTAAAAGCATCCAATTGAGCAATGTTTAAGATAATTTAAGAATAATAAGTCTTTCTTACACTGTATATTGTTTATCAAAATCAAGTGACCGAGAGATATTATTTTAGTGAGAAAACAGTACAGTCTAGAAGGTATTAATTCAGTCCATACAGTTAGACCTGCGAGAGATTCTACTCTTTTCTTTAAGTTATCTTAGGTTTAAAGAAAATTTTAGCCTTAGTCATCGCCCCCCCTCTCTCTCTTTCTGTTGTGATTGTATCTGGGGCGCAGTGCATGATGTCAATACTCTACTACTGAGCTCTAGATGTAACCCTTGGCCACATTCTATGGCTACTTCCATAGTTCTACACAATGTCATGGTTTTTGGATCAACTAGTCACAAGTCCTTTGTCCTATGAGTTCCTTCTGAGGCCTCTCCCATCACAGAAGTTTCTGCTCTTTCTACTACAGATTTAAAATGATTGGAGTTCTTCTATGAGGCCCCGCTTGCTCCCATAGGCCTCAATATATACGATAAGCCTTCTCTCTGGAAAGTCCTTCTTCATCAAGGACAGACGAAAATGTTTACCCAGTGCTCCCTTTGTCTTCCTTTTTAATCTCTATCCACTTCTTTGTGTGAGTGTATTTGCTTATAAGACATCTTGTCAATAGCTCTGTCCCCCTGCAGCTGTTTGCATTATCTGCTAAGATCCACTAGAGTCTTAGGATGAAGGATTGGAAAAGCCTCAGAGAAGCAGAACTTCGGCTTTAAGTCCATGGACAGAAGAACAAACTGGAAACAAAACCTTCCTAGATGATTAGCATTTCAAAAGATTTTTCTACTATGACGTCACACATTGAGCTGGAAAGACAAGAGGTGTCTCTGGAGAAAGATCAAACTAAGAGTCAGGAAGTAGTGAGAGTGGGGCTGGATTCAGAAGTATCTGTGGACAGATTTAAAAAAAAGAAACAAAAACAAAAACGGTGTTGGGCCTAACAAGAAACTCAAGCCACTAGGTACAAAAGCATCCCATTATCCCTTTCCTTGGTCCTTAGTTAAGTCATTATTAGCTCTGTATGTGTGAGAACGACCTGCAAAGAGACTTACCTTTCACTCAGGGCTGACTTCTTTGAGGGTGCAGCATACACACTGTACCTAGAAGTGTGTCTCAGTGCTACTGCATGTGATTTCATCTCGACACAATATAGAATGACCTGGGAAAAAGAGTCTTAAAGGACCGCCTGGATCAGTTTGGACTGTTTGCATGTCTGTGGGAGATTGCATGAATTGGCCTAATTTATGTGAGAAGACACAACATGAAAGTGAGTAGCACCAGTCCTTGATTTGGGGCCCTCAATTCTTTAAAAATGGAGCAAGGTAGCTGCATAGCAGGTGTGCATAGGCTCATACTCTTTCTGCTCTTAGCTGTGGATACTATGTGACCAGCTCCCGACACTCTCTCAAGCTTTTTTCCACTGGGATTTCTTCAAAGTGATAGTCTGTGACCTAGAATTGCGAAGAAAATTTCTCCCTCCCTTAGGTTGCTTTACAGGAACAGAAAAGCAAAAAACATCATCATCAACAACAAAACCCTAGGATAGTGTGTAGTAAGAGTTCAATAAATATTTGGTAAGTGAATAAAAAAAAAAAGGAAATGGGAGTGTTGGCCCTGTCCAAGTTCAGAAAACATACAAAGTTTCCTTTGCAGCCTAGGGGTCTCTGATAGAAACCTAAATGCATCTATGAAAGTCCCAAGACACGGTACACAACCTGACAAATCCTTCCTGGCATATTGAAACATTAAATCAAAAGCAGGATATCCTTCTGATGTCTTTTAGCTCCCCATCTTAACTGCACAGCATAGATAAAAGAAAATTGGAATGTGCATGGCTGAGCCAACTTTCCTGCATTTGCTGTCAATGAAGACTTGTGTGAACATGTGCACAGGCACATCTATTTGGAAGCAGAAATAATCAAACTATGAGGTAAAGTAGTGAAGGGTGTGGTCATATGATGAGCTGTGAGGATTGAAAGAAGAGAGGAATTTGGGGTCTAAAATGAGTCTGGGGCATTTTTTGTAGCTCACGCTTTTGTCTTTGTAGATGCAATGAAGCATCCATCCCACAATCAGATCTTTTAAAAGCAATTCTTCTTTGCCGTTAGCATTTGCCTAATGTAGTGTCAGCTGACATTAAGAAAAGTTGATCAGGTAGACTTGGGTAGACTGAATTCTTTGGGGGAGGAAAAGCAAAACCAGATTATTCCGGTACTGAGGTAATTTAAAAATCCATAATAAATAAAGTAATGTGATTTTCAGAGAATCACTTAAGCAGAAAAAAATGGCATAAAGCTACTACATCTACAGAAAAATAAGAGTTCCTTAAAAGTTGTAGCTCTTAATTTATTGGACAAGCATTTCACGTTGACTTAGCGATTAAGAAATGAAATATTTATTTTTCTGGTTTTGTGGAAGAAAGTGTATTGTATATTTGTATAAATTTATGGCTGAAATTTTAGTGTTGAGAATCTGCAGGGTCATTGCACATTAAATGGATATTGATCTAACATTAGAAATAAAAAACAATACCCATTAAATTAATCAATAAAGACTTAATTCCTGATGAACTCAGCAACCTAAGGTGGGGTATTTGTTTGTGGTTTTTTTTCCTTTCCAAGCAAACTATTTCATGTTATAGGAAATAATCCAACATTTAAAAGATTATGCTGGGGGAAAACAGCACTGGTGAAAGCTGCAGTTTGTAATTGCAAAGTTAATTATCTTTCCTAAACCATCAGTTGTCACTTAGAGAGACCAGATTCTTGCAGACTCTCTAGGGACTGCCTTTATTTCATTCCTAATGGCTTGGGACCCACCATTTTGCTGTCTCTGAACATTTGGTCACTGAATGCACCATTTATGGAGTATTGTTTAATTAAGGACAAATTAAGAGAACTGTGCACAGAATTTAATTTCATAGGCTCTGTAAATTCTTTTAAAGAGGATACTAACTATAGGCATGATAAGTTTTCATTATCCATTTCTTCTATAAGGTATTGACAATTTATTGTCTGCAACAGTTCCGAGTTTTGTTTACTCTTCAGGGGATTTGTGTTGGCACTGTACTTTTGTGCTTTGCGGAAATCCTATTGGCGGCATCTGACTCCATTAACCCCTTCCACTCGGAAGAATACAGAAGCAGAAGCTGGCGTTTTATGATTGTATTTGGCTTTTGTAAAGACTGGGGATTTTTTTTTCCAACGCATCAAATGAAAACTGACATCATTAAAAATGTGTGCTTAATGTTTTAGAAGTTGGATAAAAATATTCCAAATCGTAGCTGTTCATTGATCCTTCCATTTGGCAAATACTTAGTGGGTGCCTGTTGTACACCAAGAAGCATCTTAATGGAGAATTCACAACTGACTAAGTACAAGAGTCTTGAAATATTTTTGGTTTGAAAATATTTTAGGATAAGTGATCTCCAGGGTCTCTATTGTTGCCCGAGAAGCCAAGTTCAAATAGAAAGCTGCAAGTTTTAGCATCACTATCTCGATAGATTAATTCTGTGCTACATGCAGAGTGAATGTGTTCAAACTCATATGTGTTACTGGAAAGAAACCTGAGACACAGAGAGATTAAATTTTTACTCATTTAAGTTCATCCAAGAAGTTATTATCATTTATCTAATACTTAAATCCTCAATGCAAAATTACAATGATATACAGTGTAAATTAGACAGTCAAAACTAGCTGCTTTACAGAAATTTTGTATTTGAATGTAGCAGACACTGTGATGTAACACTTTTCTTGAGGAAACAGGAGCAAATGTCTATTCTCCTCAAATAGGGAATGATGACCAACCTAAACAACGATACTACAAAGTCTAATTTGGTGGACCAATGTGTTTATTGGGGTTACTTACAGTAATATGGGTGTCATGTTACCCATTGGAGCAGAAATGACTCAAAGATAGCTGCATCACCAAAACCCAGTACAGCACAGGTGCCAGCTCAGGAAAGTTGAGACCTGAAACACATTTCACAGCTACAAGCAGCTGGGGAAGCTGGAGAATGTTTCTTTCAGGTAGTTTAGCTTGTCTGAGCTGGCTATACTGTGTCTATATACTTCAGAAAGGGCCTAGTGAATCTGGTCAGTTTCAGGGACTTCCTGAAACTATTGAGTTGTTTACCTTCTGAGCTTAATGAACTTCTGTATATGATAGAAGATTTTTATCTGGGTGGAAACTCCTGCAGGACAGATGTTGTGTTTAAGTTTGCCTTAGTCATAGTGAAATTTGTTATCAGAATTCAAAAACTTTGGCACAAACTAGCACTGGGACTTCAGCAGTTAAAATGTGTTTTAGTCTTAGAATGATACACTTTTAGTTTCTGCTTCTTTATTCTGTTTGCATTTCATTTTTCTCCAACACCTTCAGAAAAATAGCTGCCAACACCCCTATTCATAAATTATCTTCCAGGAGGCCATGGATTTATGGTTTTTAATCCCAATTTAAAATTCTCAAAAAAAACATTTATTGGAGAAATTTGAGATAAGAGATTCTTTAGCCAATCTTTTATAATCAAATAAAAAGCATCTCTAGAACAGGTTGTGATTAACTCTACATCCAGAGTTCAATATGGGATGTGGGAATGAAAACTGTGTGTGCTGGGGGTGGGGGACTTGTTATTTCTGAATCTGCCTGCTTTTAAGAAGGCATCTCAGTATTTGTGTTAAAACTGAAAACAAATTTGTTTCAACAATTATGTGGCTAAATAAATTATTGTGCTTTTATATAATGGACTACTTTAAAGTAGTAGAAATTACATAATTGCATCTACATGCAGTATGAATAAATTACACACACACACACACACACACACACACACACACACACACATTTTTGAATAAAAAAAATCACAAATGCCGGGTATGGCAATACACACCTTTAATGCAAGTACTCAGGAGGCAGAGGCAGGCATATCTCTACGAATCTGGTGCCAGTCTCGCCTACATAGAGAATTTCATGCCTACCAGGGCTACAAGAGGAGACCATGGGATGTCTATATCACTAACAGCTAATTGCAAAGTTTGTATATAAAATTTAAAATTTTTAAATTGATGTTTGAGATTTTACACGTAAGTAGCAAAACTACAAATAAAACTAGGGAAAGGATTACTAAGAGGTTAGGGTTCCCATTAGGAGTCTTTCGTGGGACAGTAATATTTTCTTAAATTAGACAGTGGGGAGTTATTCACTGTGAGAATTCAATTTATATTCTTTTAATATAGGGTTGTGGTTTATAAAATAAAATATGCTAACATTTATAACTAAGGAAATGGCTTCTTGGCCCATGAACAGCCCCTTCCCAGAGTTTTCTCTCCTCTACAGTGTATGTCCCACTGCTTTGACACTCCTCTTCCAACGCACTGAATTTAGCAGTGAGTGTTTAGCTTTCATTTTTCATTCCTGGAGCGTGTTTACAGAGTTCCTGTTTTGAGGTACTTCTGGAAGAAAATAAAAGGAAGAGTGTATTTGAAAGCATCCCAAGACTTGTGTGGTGATGCACACCTTTAAACCCAGTGACTAGGGGGATGATACAAGAGAATCATATGTACAAGGTCAGCCTGTACTGCACAGTGGCTGCCTTTTTGTAAAATAAAAATTACCTCAAGTTTGTTCCAACCATATTATCTCGCTATTTTCATCTCTTCAGTAGTCCTACCTCATTTCTAGACTTCAGAGCCCTGATGTTTTTGCATAATTATAATACACGAGCCTTGTTTTGTTGTTGTAGAAACCAATTAATTATTTTTTTGCCCAAACTGCAAAAATCTCTCTTTTGTAGGGTTGTCACTGTTCTTTGCAAAGTCAACTTCTGTCTGGCAGACCTTCACCCACTAGAAAAACAGAGATAAATAGAACCATGAAAGCACAAGTTAATAATAGCGGTGTGCGTACATGGGTGTGTGTGCATGCTTGTGAATGCAGGAATCAAAGCCAAGAGAGATTTTATTTTTTAAGATTGAATCAGTGAACATAGTGTAGGTCTAAATAGGACTAAATTCTTTCAATTTGCATTTCTTCCATCATGGGAGAAATGAGTGTAAACATTTGGGTGTTGGAAAGAAAAGCATAATAAATGAACAGATAGGCAGAGGTAAAGCTCATGTGTGTCCTCAGACTCGCAAATGCGTGTGCTGAGATGTGCAGCCAGACAAAAAGATTTTCTTATAATCATATTTCACAAAGAATTCACCAGCTGTGCTCTAACTGCTAAGATATTTAGGTATGATTGAGTCTACATAGACATAGGAAAAGGAAGGGAAAAAGAGGTTGTGACAGAGAAGTGTAGGAGAACTTGGAGGGGATAAACTAAAGGGCTTAGAAATATAATGTCATCTGAATCATGGTTGACACATTGCTCACCCAACACAAAAATACTATAGAGAAATTACACCAAATCCAAAACCTGTCAAACGAGATTTAGCAATGTGGTTCAGATGTTATCCCCCATTGGGTAACTGTCTATAATCTTGCAACAAACCCCATAAGTGTTCGTGGTAGTTATTCCATATGCTAAGGACAGCATATCATTTTGAAACTGTCAGTTTTAATTTCAGTTTTATTAATTTTACCATAAGCCCACAGATGTACGGTTCACTGGGCATATATCATGTAGATCGTAAACTTCCACAAAGAAGCTGGTGGTGGCTACAGATTATGTCATGGGTTTGATGGGAATTAGATGCATCAAAAGAATAGGAGAGAAGGTTTAATGTATATGTCAAAACACACATGAGGAAACTAGCTTGCCCACAGATTGGCAGCAAAGATGTGTCCAAGTAATAAGAGATCCTTTGGGGGAGATTATTTAAATTAGCATTGTGTTGTAAAAATATTAGTTTAAAAAGAATCCTGTGCACTTATGACAAAAAGTTTATTTTTAAGAAATAGAAAATGACTTCTCTTTCTGAAAGTACTGCTTCTTACTTCAATATTTCTCAGAATCTTGGCTATGTTTTGAGAAGCTGAATCAAATTGTTCATAGTGTATAGCACAGCACACATCTTTCTTTGGCCAGTTTGCTAGTGTGTGTGTGTTTTAAGACATGTAGAAGTTGAAACAGATACTGTCGTGAACTAAACATGACTTCAAGTTCTTAGACACTCATCCCGTTGAAATGAAGATCCTTTCCTTCTGGGCCAACTTCCTGACTCACAGTATTCTCTGGAATGTGGCAGGAGTGAGTCTAGCTCCTATACCTAAGCCTGAAGGTCGTAGCCCAACCAGTGGTGAAGTAAGCTTCTTAGTGGGAAGGAAATTTGGGGAAAGTAGGAAATCTCAAGTATGGCTTGTTAGTAGCTGCTGCACTCTGGTCACCATGAAATAAGAGTTTACAATCCTATAGTTTTGCCTTTACACCTGGGAGGCAGCCATAATGCAGAAGCTCTCACATGATGTTGCCATATTGCAAGGAAGCTCAAGTCACCTGGGGAGATGGAAGCAACATAGGGGTTGTTACGATGGCCTCACCTGACTCATTCCATATGGTCAGTAACCATATACAGCTAAATGAGTGACCCTCGCTGACATCCTATAATGGAGGCATTGGGCACAGAGCCTTTTAGTGGTCCTAACTCACAGGAGGGTGACAGCTATAAACTGGCTTTTTTTGAAGCCACTTTACCTTGACGTGGTTTATAATGTATCACTAGACAATGTTTACAGACCATGTGTTTGCTATCTGTAATAGACACACAATGCAACTTGAAAGGAAGTTACACTAAGAGGTTTTTAGTAAGAGATTTCTGTTTTCACTTAAAAGCCAGTGACATGAGCTACGGGAAATGGGCACAAGTTGGATATGAAAAACAAACAATAGAGAAACTTGCCACTATGTAGAAAGAGTGAGCAAGCAGGGGTTAAGGAAGGGATGTGGTCAACAGGAAAAGTGTATCTGGTAGTACAATGTCAGGAGATGGTAAGTCAGTTCGAAAGGAGAAGCCAGGGACTAGCAAGATGGATCAGCAGGTAGAGGCTTGCCACCAAGTTTGATCCCAGGACCCACATGGTGGAAAGAAAGAACTGATTTCTGTAAGTTGTCCTCCGACTTCCACGATGGAACATTAGAAAGGTTAAATAGCTCAAACACTATGTAGTACAAAAGTTTGACTCTAAGTCTTCTGTCACTTAGGATCAGTCCTTGGGACAACAAGGGTTTTTATCTCACTGTTATCAAAAGAAAAGTGAAGGTAAGGCTTTATTTTAGCTTTTATTTATTTTAGATTTGGGATCCAATACAGCATCTTGACCAAGAACCCTCATTGGCAGAAAACATTAGCAATAAGAATGTAAGGACATTGCCTGCATGATGCTTCTTTGGGTTCATTTGGTTTCTTTTGTGGTACAGATAAGTCACCGAGGTCAATCATTCACCCCTTTAGTGGTTGGCCTGCTGCTGACCAAGCTGAGCCCCAGGAGCAGATGAAGTCAGAAAACAAGGAGAGAGAGGCATGGTCCTGGCTCCTATGTAATGGATTAAGACCAAACAAAATGCCAACAGTAATTAAAAATATATCTTGTCCATTAGCTTACTGGCTTGAGAGTTCACAGCCTTTGTGGTCATAGCATTCAAGGGTTTTGATTTGGGCTGTGGTAAACTCCAAGCATTTGTCATCACTCACTGGGGCTGTGAATAGAAAAGCTTCAGTAGACTCAGTCGGGTTTTATTTTGCTGTCTTTGTGTGCCTTCCCATGGCAGCTGTGTTGACATTCCATGGGTCAGACACACTAGAAGTTGCTCAGCTGGTACTAACACTGATCTCCTTTGAATATGGTCAGATATGTCATTCTACAGACCAAAATAAATAACCTACTATGTGCCAGGTTCTGTGTTATAAAGTCAAATACTGCAAAATCCTGAAAACACTCCTGTGGGAGATTTGAGAGATGGTTCAGCAGGTAAAAGCATTTGCTGCCAAGCCTGAGGCCCTGAGTTCAGTTCCCAAAATATACGTGGTAGAAAGAGAGAAACAGCTCCTGAAAGTTGTCCACTAATTTCCAAATGTGATCTGTGATACACACATGCATATACACACACTAAATAAGTGTAAAAATAAACATTCCTTTGACTGCCTGTCTGCTAGTTTTTATGTTAAGAAAATGACTAAATCTTCTTAGTCTGCCTGTGTGGCTTCATCTATTTAGATTAGTTCCTATAATAGAAGATGTCCTAGAAGCTAAGGTAAAGATCTTCTCTAATGAAAGCCTACTAGTGAAAGAGGAAGACAAAATACTTATGCACTGAACCAATATTCTTCGGTCCACGTTTCCACCTTGAACTCCTAGTGAAGCATGCTATATTTGTCCCTCTGAGAGAGGAAGCTGGGCATGTGGCAGCTATGCTGATCTCAAAACCATTACCTCCACCAGCCCTGCCAGATTCTGCATCTGAGATCTAATGGATTTGTGAGAACCTTATTATAGCTACCCCACTTGGAGTGCCTTTGTTACCTGGCTCCTGTAGCAATACCTCAAAAGATGTAAACTTTCTAATTTCTCCTTCAAAATAATTTCTTCCAACACAATCAGGTCTTTCTCAGCTCTACCCTATCTACCCCAGAGCCATTCAGTCTACCATGGCAGCCACTCAGGGCTAATAATAAATGGTAGAACATGTTTAATTCAAACTGGGATGTGCCTTAAGTGCCAGATGTTCACCACATTTCAAAGATCTGGTATGAAAACCTGTATGACATACTATAGACATTTTATATTGACAATTCAAATAATGTGGTAAGGAAATCATTATAGTGAATTTTGCCTCTACTTAATGTTTTATATTGACTGCTAAATGTTCAAATTTCTATATGTGGGGCTGGAGAGATGGCTCAGCAGTTAAGAGCACTGGCTGCTCTTATAGAGACCCAAGTTCAATTCCCAGCACCCACATGATTACTCACAACCATCTGTAACTCCCATTTCAGAGAATCTAACCCCTTCTTTTGGGTTCTTCAGGGACCAGGCACATACCCCCACACACATAGAGAGAGAGATAAATATAGACAAAACATGCATAAAATGAGTTTTTTAAAATATCATATGTGGTTTGCTTTAAGATTCTGCTGGACACTGCTGCTCTAGAATTTCAGATCAGGAAGCTGAGAGAGGTGGGCTGCATATGTTCCTTATATTTCCTCTTCCTCTGCTTTGTCCCAGCCGTTGCATTCCAACAATCACTCTACCATGTCCAAATTCATGCATGAATCTTATATCTTATGAATATAAAAAATAAAACATTCATGTGCTTGGTTCCCTTACCAGTCCCTAATACCTGCGGAATCAGGAAAGCCTTAAGCGGATCATCCTTCAGAACCAGTGGAGAAACTTGGGAACAGGTCTTCTACAGGACTGAGAAAGAAACAGTTCCCCTGGCTGCCTTCTTTCTTACTGAACTTTTCCAACTATAGCTGCTGCTACCACTCTCCTGTGATCTCCTCCTGTATCTTCATGGACCTTCCAGTAAGGATTGAACACTGGAAGCTCTCTAGTGAGTCTCTGGTCCCCAGCATCAGTTTGGGACTGCAGAGATGTCCAGCTTCATGGAATAAGCAGCTTCCAGGTTCTCAGTCTCTCCAGCATGCTGACAGTCATTGTTGGACTGCTGGCCCCTATTGTAAGCCAATATGATAAATTCCCTTTTGTATTATATGAACAGTCTTTCAGTTCTATTTCTCTAGGGAACCCTGCCTCATCCAATGGCTTAACAAAACTAATGTATTGAGTTATAGCTCTTTGAGTTTGAAGACTGAAATAGGTCTCTCCAAACTAAAGTCAAAGCGTTGTCAGGGCTGTGTTCCTTTCTTTGGACTCTGGAAAGACTCCATTCCTTTACCTCTTCCAGGTTCTACCTGCGTTCCTCAGCTTATAGACTCTTTCTCGGTCATCCAAGTGAGTCCAGTCTCTCTCTTATCACATTACTCTTTTTCCCCTGTCTCCTTCTACTTTCAAGGCAATTACAATTTCTTTGGTTCCCACGCATGATCCATGATAATTCTATGCCAAGTTCTTTTTCTTCACCCCATTTGCTAGTTCACTTTTGCCACAGGCTCTCAAGCTTAGAATATGAGCATCTTGGAAGAAGAAAGAGGGGGCATTCTTCCGTCTCCTAAAAATACCTAACTTTGTTTAATCGGCCTAAAATAAATGCATGTTTTCATTTCTCCTGTATCTTCCTAGGAAGGACACCTGTGAAAGAGTATTTAATCCCTGCATACTTGACAGACAAAAAGCATCACTTTGGCCTATGAGGTCAGGAAGATTTTTATGAACAACACAGAAGATCAAATGCCAGTTGTAAAATGGTGTTTCTGGAACTCTAATAATAGTAACTTCTACTCTGGATGACCTAGGACAATGTGTCTTGTATATGACTCTGTTTTTAAAAATTGTTCTAGGCAAAGACTATATGTAAATTCTCTTGTTGCTATACAACCTGATTCCCTTATTCCATTCCTTCAGCCACGAAGAATCAAAAGTATAAAATTTTGCTTGGCTCAAGTTTTCCTCAATGACCGTATATATCATCTCCTTCCATAAGCAATATAGCTGCATCCTTCTATTTTGGATATGAGGAAAAATCAGCATGAGGTGAAAAATATGAGTTCTGGCATCATGGAGACATGTTGTGATCTTGATTGACATTTCTAAAACTTTAGCTCCCACCTGAGTTAATGTTGGGTGTCAGTCCAGCATTCCTTTACTGTCAACAGTCCTCCTGGGTAAACTGGGCCACCAAAAATTCCACAAAGTCTGCTAAAATCAAGAAAAATCAAGAGTTCTGTGAGACTGTGAGTCAACTCACACATATATTTGAACACACAAGCACAGAAACACACAACACGCACACACACACATACACACACATACACACACAGAGCGATAAGCAAATTCAGAGACTGAAATTGCCTCAAATTTAAGCTGAGTTTGTACACTTTGAAACATACTACTCTAAGGTGAGATTGGTGATCCTGGCCAACATACCATAGAGTTCTAGAAGATGTACCTTGGAGCAGTCTGACACTGTGAAGTGAGTTTTATTCTTGGACAGTGGTAAGGATCTGAGTCCAAGTTTGTATTCCCCAAATTCACTTCAACTACAGCTACCACCTGGACCTGTTCTAAATACATGGCTCCTTCATAAGATGCATTTGTGATGAAGGAGCTCTGTTTAATTTTTGCCTTTATTTTCTAAACCTTTGATTTAGTTCAACCCTCTTATTTTGAAAAAATGCGAAAACCTCAACCTGTGTCACTCCGAGAATTGATAGCCTCCTTCCCACTTCAGCTTGCTGCCTTTCGAAGGGTCACCATTGTGAGTGTCAATCGTACTGGTGATTGTTGTTGTGCATTGTGTCAACTGCTCTGCAATCAGCCAAGGGCATTGTGTTGAGAAGCCATCAATTATCCTGAGCAGTCAATGAGAGTTTGCTGTTGTGAGGGGACTCAATTGAAGATAATCCATAAAAAATCAATTACATTATTATTTCTTAATTAGAGCACTTGACAATATAGCTTTCCTCAGCAATGCCATCAGTGAATAAGCACATAAATACACATAAATAAAGGCTGCTTCTGTCCCACGGAGCTCCTCGATAAGTTCACAGTGACCTTTATCACCAAACGTTTGCCAGACGAGAGTGTCTGCATGTTTAAGAAAATTCCCAAGCTGTTTTCCCCTGTCAGACAGAAAAAATGAGTCCATCACAAGTGTCTATAATAATAGTAATGCTATGTTTCTAGATGATTAAAATATCATTTAATATTTATGTGCTTCATTCCAGTTTGTGAGGAGTGTTCCTCTCTTTGAGGCAATGGCGAGCCCGGCTTTACCTTGAAATAGGCTAGATACACTCCTCCACCAACAACCAGCGAAGTCCTGCCACACAACAGGAGACCATTTTAGCAATCTGCGCCACTCATCCTTGGCCTTATCCCATTTCAACTGTATTTCCTCCTGCCCTCCATGTCATAGATTCTTTCCTCATTTGTAACCTTGAAAAAGTCCTTTAGACTCAGTATTTGTCTGTATTCACCCAACTACTATTTGTTAGATGTCTAAGTGGTAGACACTATAGAAAGGAATCTGATGATGTGCAGCTTATATTCCAATAGACAGAAAATCATAACACAATATAAACCTCAGAGCCCTATAGCTTCTGGATACATTGAATAGACTAATTCATTCTTAAGAAAGAGGTGAAAGCTTTTAATGAGAATTGCTAGCTAAGCTGAAACTGGAGTGATGGATAGGACTACACAAGGCCAGGATGGAATAAAATATTATTTGCAAGGGTCTGAGAGTAAGAGATACAGTGGAGGGAGGAGAAAAGGAAGAGGAGGAAGGAGGAAAACAGAGGGGGAGAGAAGAAGACAGGGAGGAGTGGGGCGGGTGGGAACACATCTGTGGAGGAAATGTATCCCAGGTAAACTAAAATGGATAAAGGAGGAGGAGACAAACAGGTCTAAGGCTAGTGAAGCGTAAGCTGGAATTATGGGCTCAGAACTGGGCCAAGGAAAACACAGGCAATTTGATTTTGTTCGAAGAGTAAACTCCATTCCAGTTCTGCCTCAGGGTAAGTCATTTTCCACACAACAGAGTTCTTTCTAAAACGGGGATCTCCATTCCTTGTCTCTACGTACCTTAAAATACCAGTGGCTTCCCACTGTATCTGGGGTAACATCCCAGCTCCTCATCACAGGGTCTCTGTGACCATTCTCCATTCTTGCCTCATAGTGCTATTCCTTGCTTGCTTTCCACAGCTCAGCAAGGTTGCTGTTGTTCTTTCTTTATTGCGATAAAGATAAATTTCTTTCTCCTTCAGGAAGAGTGCACTTGATGACCCCACCACTCAAAAAGCTCTTCCTGAGATCTTAACACAGTGGCTTAGCCCAACTTTCAATGGCACATCATTGCAGAGAGGTCTTCTGCTACCACTATTCTCCAAGACTTTCTACAGCTCAACCTGCTGTTTTTAGGAATGGCATTCTCTCATACTTTCTTCAAAGATCTATTATTTTGAGAGATGAGGAAAGTCACTCTGTAGAACACTCACAGATGACGGAATAGCTTTTATCATTCATGATAGTTCAAGGTGTGTGTTCCAGAATAAAGGTGTTTCCATGGGGTGCCTCTGCCTTTAAGTAACGATTGTCTCCAGCTGCTGGCAAAGGCAAAGACACTTGGCCTAGAAATGGCTAATGGCATTTCATTTACATTCCATTGGGCAGAGTAGTACCATGATCAGTTTATCTAACTACAGGGCTTTGTGGTATTCTCTGTAGAGACATCCTCAGACACAATGACAGTGTGCAAGGAAAGCCTGGATTTGAGTGGATAGTCACCTCTGTCACAGGATGGTCTTATTTGGATGCATCTCAGCTACTTTTCAATCCATTTATATAAATATATAAATATCACTGGTAGTAGCATTTCATTTCCCTATCAGAAGTTGAACTCATCTTGATAACATCAAAAAAATTTCCATTATGGATAACACCACAAATGGCCCCATTTCTTAGAGTAGGTTCTTGGAGACTAGATAATATTTGTTTTAGAAATGTGTTCACAGAAGGGCATTGCTGGAATTAGTCTTGCTATTCATATTTATACCCTGCATTTTTCCAACCATAGCAGTGTCTCTATCTTCTGAAAAAGACAAACCAGAGACATACTATCTTGTGATGAAGAGGAAGATAAAATTTTAGAATCAGGGGTTCTCAAATTGCTCTTGGCACTGAGTTTCTATGTGCCTTCCTTTCATTTACAGTGTGAGGAAGCAAGAACTTGCTCCTGTGGTGCTAAGGAGACTTGTGTTAAATTACTTACTCTAGAGGAGCTTTGCATTAAATAACTTACCCTTCCATTATTTGGCTTAGGCTGGTCACAGTTTTCTTTCTTTTTTTCAAAAGACATCATTTTGCTATGTAACTCAGATTAGACTCAAGTTCACAATTCTCCTGTCTCAGCCTCCTGAAGGCTGGGGATATAAGGGTGTAACACCATGCCCAGCTAGAGTATAGTTTCAAGCTTGAGTTTACCTTTGTGAAGCAGATATTATTAGGCTTGTGGTCAGTTCTTGAGGGCTTTTGCTTTGCTTTTTGTGGGACAGGTGCACCAGCAGGACATAAGGAACCAAGGAAGTCCTTTCCATTATTCAGTAGAAGTCACATACTTCTTAACTGGTATGGTAGTCAAATTCAGTCAAACCTTGACTCAACAACAGTTCTGATGTCTGATGTGTTGGTATCTAGGAAGGGATCGATGAATATTTGCTGATTAAATTTATATATCAAATATCAATGACTATTAGAACATTTAAATAGGTAAAATGAAAACATCAACCAAGGTAGTTTCTCAGTATGCAGACAGCTCAGCAGCTTGCCATTTCTTCAAAACATATTGTGGCTCAGGATGTTGGCTCCTCTGCTGCATGTACTAAGCAGAGGGATTGGACCAACCCCTTTACCGTAAAATGTTTGTGCTTGAGTGTTTGGGAGAAAGAAGTAGTACCCTAGAGCACTACCTCCTTTCTCTTTAAAAAAAAAAAAGTACTAATTTTATTTTGTATTTTAATCATATTCACTCTGCACTTCTTTACCTACCTACCTCCAGAGCCATCTCTGCTTCCCCACCCCTCCCAACTTCCTCTCATTTTCTGCTTTAGCCCACCAAGTCCAGTTTGTGCTATCCATATCATGTGACTATGAGACCATTCACTAGAGAATGCTTGACCTATCAGTGACCACACCTGAAGAAAACAGACTCTCCTTCTGCCAAAACCCATCAACTATTAATAGAAACTTTGTTAGGTGTGGGGTCTCATGAGCCCCTCCACCCTTCCTTCTTTAATGATGACTGGCTTGATCTTGTGCAAGTCTTATGCAGGTACCCACAGCTGCTCTGAGATCTCAAGCACAGTGGTCCTGTCATGTCCAGAAGACAGTATCTTGCTCCAGCTCTCTGAAATCTCCCAGACTTCGTTTTACATTTTATTTTGAGAAAGACTCTTAGTTGCCCAGGCTGGCTTTGAATTAACCCTGTAGCTGAGATTAGCGTACACTTCTGATCCTCCTGCTTAGGCTTTCTATAGCTACGATTACAAGCCCATACTACCAGACCCAGCTAATGAAATGATCTTAGGGAGCCTGGGTTTGTGAGAAAGAGTAAAGCCTTTATTGCATTGGACACTCCCCTTAAATAGATGAATCCACAGGACTCATTTGGGATTTGAGATTAATTTGCTTTCCTTCTACAGGGGAAGTTTTCCCACTGTCATCCCTTTCTTTGTTGCAGCATGGATCCACATGTTGAATACTGCAGGACATCGTCATTGAAATATTAGGTACTATAGGCGTTGTGTCACTCAGAAGTAGAGTGTACCCTTAGCGTGTATGAATCTAAGTTCAATCCCTAGCACCAAACAATAATGTAATGATAAGAGCCTTTAGAAATGATTGACAAGAGCACGTAATACAGCACAGGCCAGTGGCTTTCCGAATTTTGCTTATATCTGAATCATCTAGCATGCTTATTAAAATACAGCTTGTAGGTTCTACCCAGATTATCTGGTTCAATGGGCCTAGATGGGAGCGGGGGCCTAAGCATCTACATTGCTTGCTGCTGCTGCTGCTGCTAGTGATGATGATGGATGGTATCGAAAGGGGTTTAGATCCTGCCTCTGTCACTTATCAGTGTTGATATTGTGCTACTATTTCTATACCTGCCAAACAGGGTTTGTAAGAGTGAGCTGAATTATGTACTTCTTGAGAACATCAAGCCAAGGGACACTCATGAAGCCTGTGCGACTGTCATCAGCAAAGAAAAGGCATGTGAAAGGCACAGACAATCTCCTTGACCAAGGACTTCTCTACTAACAAATCCTTTACACACACACAGTCTTGCACTGCTCCCCTCCATGGAGTTCTAAAGCTTTGCTGCTTTCCTTAATTTCTTCTTTCCACTTGCATCACGTGGATAAAATGCATGCGATATTAAGTTCAGTAACTAACTTGCCCTCGTTGACTACTGCTTTTTAAGAACAACCAAGCCTCACATAATTGTCATTGATCATCTATGTGAAGGAAGTTATCCAATTTGCCACTTCTACCCTTTAGTATATTTCCTTATTATGTTAAGGACTTTGCAGGTCATTTGTTTTCTAAAAGGAACATAAAAAGAAAGGATTTTAAAAAATAATTGAATAGACTCGGTGTTCAGCTGTTATTACCTGAGAAATGAAGGGTTGTCAGGGGAAAATGTTAACATTACCAACAAATGTTCACATCGTAGAAGTGACTCTCAGAATTCTTATGAAGCAGAGAACATTTTATTTTTGCTGACAGGACCACCAAGTCTTTTCCAAATGTGATCACTCTTACTCTGAGCATTGCCAATGCAGTTCTCCAAACACAATTTATAACCATTTGCCCTCACAATCAAGTTTCTGTTTCAATATGTGTTACCCCTTCACAGTGCTTCATTTTTCTATAGAGATTTTTCCCACAAAGTGTCACATGTCAGTATAAATCATACATAGAGTTTATTTTAAATGCGAAGCCCCTAGCTCATCTTACTAAGCCGTTCACGAACTCACCTTATTTAACTTTTGAGACTAACCTTGTCAAAACTGCCATTTCTTACAAGAGGCACACTGAGGAATGTTTAACAATCATCTCCCTGGAAGGAAAAAAGAAAGAAAGAGAATTCCTGCTGCCAACAAAACCCTGAGTTATTGTGGTTGCCAGTTTTTCTGGGTGTAAATACCCTTGTAGGCCATTTTCAACTGATCCACGAGATACCACAGAATGCGAAGATGAGAGGAGACGTGCAATAGCTCTGGCTCTCCTGGAGGAGCTGCTGGTGGCTGTCACCAGGTGGCCACTCCCTAACGCATGTAGAAGATACACATGTCAATGGTGTGACTGCAACACAGTCTGTGATCTTATTCTCCAATACTGCTGTCAAGCCTCCTGGCCAGTGCTCTCTCTCCTGCCAGGAATTCCCATTAGTGTCCACACATGGAAAACGTCTATTTCATGGCCCAGGAAATGGTCAAATCTTTATTCATAGCTTTGCCACCACCTCCCAAGAAAAGAGTTAACCACTCTTTTATTCTATGTTTGCTTAGTGCCTTAGTGTACTTCATTATCTCTCATCGTATTACGCATGTGGGTGAGAATCTCTGTGTGTGTACCTACCACAGCATCAGGCACACAGCAAATCGATACATTACTATTTTGTGAGCCAAAACAGAAACTCAACAAACAAAAGAATCAGAAACATATTTTTCTAATAGTAAAAGTAATTTAAAGCCTATTAACAATTACAAGACAACCACTTTAAAAGTGAAATATTTCAGTAAGGAAATGAAGCATGTAGCATTTTTAGAGAATTAATATTTAAATACTTAAAATATATTTTACATAATTCTCACTACATTTCAAAAATGCTTAAGAAAAACCCCCACAGAAGTAAAGCCACCTACTCTAAACCAGAGGGTTAATTATTAATGGAGTCAAGGCTAAAATTTTTCTAATCTGCCTTTTCTTCTGAAATATGAAATCAGTCTAATCTATATCCAGAAGCAATGTAAGCTGCTGAAAGCACTAGGTATGCTACAGTCACTTAATAAATATCACTGACTTTCTTCAGCCACAGTCTGGTAAAGAGTAACTCTGTAATAGTCATTTAATTCATCTCAGCCATTCAAGTTTTGACAACTAGTATCGAAACAGGACTTGGAAAGCATGCTAAATTATAAGGTGTGTAATTTTCTAATTCATCAGTATAACAGTCATTCAGACCCTCATCTTATACAGACTGAGTGCCCACTAACAGCTAACATTTATTGTCTCCTTAACATGTGCCAAGAATATGCTCAACACTTGACATTCTCTCATTCCTACAAACATCTGAGACATACACTATTATTCTAATCCATGTTTTCCAGGTATGAGCTAGTAAGGTGAAATAATGTGACTAAGGCCCCTCAGCTAGCACATGGCAGGGTTGAAGCACATACTTGAGTTTGAAATCAGCATTGGCAAACACTATGAAATACAAATTCCTTTGTGTTGTGGAATGAATCTAGTGAGAGTTCAGCATCAAGGCAGGTATCAGGGACAAACAGATCAGGAACTTAGCCCTAACTTTAAAAGCGTTTAAGGTCTTCTCAGCACCACAGGAGGACACTGACATAATTACATATGATGATGCAATTGTGATTGAAACAAAACAAATTCAAAGAAAGCAGGCAGTACTGCCAACTTGTTGAGACAAAGAGACATCAGCCTTGAAGGAGAGTACTGAAACTGAAGGAAAGCATTGCAAATACACATTATAAATATATATATATATATATATATATATATATATATATATATATATATATATATCACTAAAGATTACAGATAACTGTACCATAAAGGTTTAAGAGGTTAAGGTTAGGTCTATATAACAGAGGGTCCTGGTCCTGAATATCAGGGAAAAGAAACTGAACACTATTCTCTAACTATTGCTTATAGATGACTAGACAGAATGACTATCGAAATTGCTTTTAGCACATCGTTTCTCTGTCCCTGTTTGGTAAGAGAGACTATCTGGGTGAGGACTGAAGTCCAGTTCCATAGGCCTGCTTGTGGGCAAAAGTCCCGAAAGTAGAGATGATGCCGCAAGCACCACCATGAGAGCCACATCCTTTCACGGCTCCAAGAACTGGTCTAACTGTGTCAGTGAAGGAATGAAGAAACAACAAACACACAAATACAGAAAAGCCGGGATTGGGTGGATGAGGGTCTCTGATGGAGAACACATGGCACTCCATGTTTATTAGATGACTTGAACAGACAGACAGAGTTGTTTCATATAGATGAACAAGGAGGAAGGGTTACCATAGACAGCTGAAGGAGGCAGGTTTAGATAATCTTGATGAAAGCAGTCTATAGGAGAGCTGTCTTCGGGTCATAAACATGTAGGGAAAGAAAATTACAGTGGATGTGCTCTGCACATGTTGTCAATATTCATAACCAGAGAGTAGAGGAAGATTTTGCCACCCTCTGAGCTTTGCCTGGGGAAGGTTTTACCACTCTCATTGTGCTGGGGCATGTGTTGCTGACATGGCGTTTCCCATCTGAAACAATACACATTCACTCAGGACCTCTCTCACTCACAAAACATGAGGGCTCTACACTGGGGATAGAGGAATTCAAAATTCAGTGACTCCACTGACTAGGAGGTAAATGGGAGGATTTGGACGGAGGTGATACCTTGTGAATGCAGGTTGGCACTTTGTTAATAAAGAAGAGTGAGATGAAATTAAAATAGAACAAAACAACAATAACAACAAAACTTCCAAGTGCAAATGTCCAGCTGGTTTTCATGGAAATGGAGTATAGAACACTACACACGCTAATAGTCAGAGCTTTATCTACCCAAATAAGCCTTCAAGTAAATCAATGTTTGGAGGATGTGAAGAGGAAATGCAATCAAAAACAAAAAGAGAGAAAACAAACTATCAAGTGTCCAGGAAGCCCAAATGAGAAATAATGCAGCATATTCTGTGGTCAGTAGGGCCGAGTAGTAAAAGGAACCCTGGAAAACAGAATGACAATTTACTGCTGCTCTTCACAGCTGCTTCAAGGGGGTTCCTGGAACCATGAGACACACAGAAACCATGGCAATTTGAGTTAGGACAGTGAAGAAGTGAAGACAGAAAGTATAGATGTCTTCTATAGCAAACTAAGTGAAAAAGCCATTGACATGAGAAAGATTTAGTCAAAGGAAGAACATCGAGGTGGACTAAAGATAAAACAAAAAGTTAGAAAAGGACAGAAAAAGGAGGGAGAAGGTTATTGAGACAGCAAGGAAACTGTGAAGTTAAAGTAACAACAAGAGTAATTCTGAAGACACTGGGAGAGTTACTATCTTCTCCTGAACCCCTAGAAAACAGGGCAAGAGCAGAAAATAGTTTTCAGTACAGGAAAGAATACAGTTATTAGGGGGAAATCCTTTTAATAATTTACCTGCATTCGAATTCAGTGTGCCTGCCAAGTCCTCACAGTCATTGTTTGATGAAAAGGCTTCCCCTAAAGGGAGCAGGTGTGTTTGGACCCCATTCAAGAGTGGAGCTGATGCTTCCTTTGGCAGTCACCCACTTTTCTTCTCTCACTCATTTCTCCACTTCCGACAGGACCCAGTTGCTCCCCCAATCCCAAGGAATTGTATCCAGGTCTATACCCATGGGGAGAATTCTCACAACTGAACGTATTAAAAGTGTAGCCATTGTTCATTGCCTTCCTAGCAGTCAGGGAAGAGCTGGTGCATTGTTAGATGCATTTCCAAGTGATAACTGTTCTCCTGTCCTAGCGTATTTCCTTCAAAGGATTCTACACAACAAAAAAAAAAAAAATTGTTCAAATAAGTAGAATTTCTAGTGATGAAGCAATCCATTTGGAAATACCAGGGAAAGGGGATCCTGACAAGGGACCTGATGAAATTATACAACCTGACTAAAATCAACCGGGCTATGATATACTAGTAGGCCTCACAGAGATGAGTGAAGAAAGGCGGGTACAACAGTAGAATGATGGTAATGTCTGTCACATATTAGTGCTGATTGAATAGTGGCCACCATTATTTGTCATGATGATAACAAATAACTACTATTAGTTTCCCCTTTCAAATCTACATAAACAAAAGAAATATGGATGGCAAATTCCTAGTGTATATGTGAGGGTTCTCATTGTCAACTCAACACAATCCCTTGGGATGAGTGTCATCTAGATCAGACTATCCTGTGGGAGATTACTTTGATTCCATTAATTGATGTGGGAAGACTTGGCCCATTATGACCAGCACCATTCTCTAGGCAGGGGATTTGGATCTATTTAGGAGAGAAAACAGAGTACTCACAAACATTCATGTGTTTATTTCAGTTCTCAACTGTGATGTAACCAGTAACTGCTTCAAACCCCTGATGCTGTGACTTCCCTGCAAAAATGGACTATAACCTGGAACTGTGAACTAAAATAAACCCTTTTGCCTCTAAGTTGTTTTTGTCAGAATGTTTTACCACAGCTACTGAGATGAATCTCAGACATGAGATAAACCTGTATAAGCAGTAAGGGAGCTCTGAAAAAAAGTCAGTGGGAGAAATAAGTGACATATCTCCTGTCCGAGATAGATAGATAGATGATGGATAGATAGATAGATAGATAGATAGATAGATAGATAGATAGATAAATAGATAGATAGCAGATAGACTGATGATACATAGGTAGATAGATGATAGATAGATGACTAATAGATAGACAGATGACAGATGGATAGGTAGATAGATAAATGGTAGAGAGAGAGATGATAGATAGATGACAGAGATGATAGAGAGATGACAGATGATAAATAGAGATAATAGATGATAGAGATGTTAGATATTACATAAATGAGTGTATATATATATGTGTATATATATATTTAGAGAGAGAGAAGCAGGCAGATAGATAATCAAGGAATTAGCATACACAATTGTGAAGCAAGGTAGGCCAGCTGCTAAAACATGAAAGCAAGGTAAATGCTACAAGTTTGATATAGAAATTATTCTTCAAGAAAATTTCAATTTTGCTCTTAACAGCATTCAGTGGATTTCAGAAAACCTACCCACATTCCAAAGGGAAATCTCCTACAAACAAGGTCTACAGATTGCAGATGCTATCTACCTCTATAAATGTTTATTAAAAGGCTTTTCCCTTATTAAATATCTTCCCAAGGAAGGCGGGGTTTCTCCCATGGGCAGAGAAGCCTTAATTAGCATGGCAGGGCAGGGCGCACCTGAGGCGAGGGAAGACAAGAGACCCACCCACTGGGTGGATGCGTCTACAATACAGATAAACTTGTCCCTTTAGCTTCCGTGAAGCAAGCAAGTTATAACTAATATTTTTGGCTAGGGACCTCCGTGGACTAGAGAGGAGAAGGATACCTCAATGTCTCAGCCCACTTCATCAGGAAGTGGGGGCACTTTTGGCCTCTACTCCTGCACTCTCCAGCCAGGAGTCCCACAAATGGTGCTTTAGGAAAGTCACAAGAGGATATTTGGCTTATATTTATGTAGCTAGAAGAGACTTCCCACAAGAGGGAATGTGTGAAAGCCTTGGAAGACTCAATAAAAGCAGGAAATAAAGTAAGAATTATGTAGGAGAAACAATCAGAACCTGAGAATCTCAAGGGGCATAAATATTAATGGGAATGCAAACAATTTTTATTTCTGTTTAGGTATCCAACGAAAAGTGACCCAACAATACTGGAGGATTAGGGAATACCCAGGGAGGTGACAGCAAGTTACAGAGACGTGAACTTCATGAAAGAAATGATGCTCTCCCCATCTGTTAAACTCGACTCTTTCGTACTAATTATCTTATTGTGCATGTGAATTAATTCTTAAACATAAATGGTGTTCTAGTTTCATCTTTGTTGTTGCGGTAAAATGTTGACCAAAAACAACTTAGGGGAGGAAAAGATTTCTTTCTGTTTACAAGTCTCAGTCCTTCATTGAGGGAAGTCAGGGCAGGAACTCAAGTAAGAACTTGAAGGAAGCTGTGGAGGAATGCTTCTTGTTGGCATGAATCCAGATTCATGCCCAGCTAGCTCTCATATATGATCCAGTACTATCTGCCTAGGGAATTATGCTGCCTACAGTGGGCATCAATCAACAATCAAGAAAATCCCCACAGACATCCCTACTTGCCAATCTGAATTGGGAAATTCCCTCAATTGAGACATCCTTCTCAGATGACTCTAGGCTGTGTTGAGTTGATTAAAAAACAATGCAAAACCAAATATTATCAAACTGACAAGTGACAAGATCCAGATTCAACTCTCCTATGAATTTAAGAAACTCTGACGCTATAATTGAGGCATGATTGATAGGGGAAGAAAGAGAAGAGGAAGAAGAAGAACAGCTAACTCTTACAACATCCTTACTGTCTCCCAATACAGCTTACTCATTACTTTCCTCTCATTGTTTCCCTTAAATGGCTCTGTGAACCAGTAATCTCCACTTTACACCCAAGAGAGTGGGACCGAAGGAGATAGATATAATGCAAGTGGCAAGCGACTCTCCCAGTGTAGATAAAAGTCTCAAGATGGCCTTTGCATCCTCTGTGCTCTTGACAAGGGACAGTTCAGAAGGATAAAACCAATACAAAAAGGTTCTTACCACCATCATTAGTGTCTCAGCATGCCAAAGAGTTGCTTTACAGAGACGTGAGAAGATCAGAAGAGAGCTGTGGGGTTGAAATGCTAGGTGAGGGACCTCTTCACATCCAACACAGGCAGCACATTGATCATGCAGGGTTTTCCATCTTCAAAGTTGTGTAAACTATTGCTCACGTCACTCACCCAGTGCTCTGTCAGACAACCTATCGTCTCAATTCTCCCTTAATTCGGTGCTTATGATGCAAATAACTTGGTGTAGCTCTCAACCTATAGTTGGTGACTGAGGTCCAATCACAATACAAAGAAAAGTACTTCTCACATAAAATGGAAATTGCCTCAGTAGCAGGAAAAGAAAGTCTGAATTTGAAAAGTATTCATTGGCTCAACAGAGTGATTTTTAGGCTCGGTTCTACCCCAGGCAGCTGTATAGAGGCCCCGCCTACACATCAGAGATCAGGGACAGTCCATATAAGGCAGGGGCTTTGTTGTTGTTGTCGTTGTTCATTTTAACAAAAGCAGATGCATAGCCCATAACCATTACCTCCCACTATATTAGGCAGTATAATGCAAAAATCAAAACGTAAGAGTCTTCAAGTGTTATCAAATCTATTAAGTCCAAAATAGTTCATTGACGACCAATTTCAAAGTACTTAAATGGTGCAACTGTATCTTAGCTTATGTGAAAATCAATGCAAAAGCATGAATCACCCAAGAGCGTGCTGGAGCCTTCCAAAGACAGTTTGTAATTAGCAAACGATTGATTTAAATAGACAGGACCCTGAAAACTGCAGAGATGAGGCAGGTGAAAAGCTAGAGTCTCAGTCCTTTACAATTAATCATTACTGTTCTGCCTTCTCCCCGCACCACACATGGGACTTCTGTATAAACTATAACCTCAGCATTTTACATGGTTTGGGAGTGATCAAAGTCTGACACCGCAGAGAGATACAGGGTGGTATAAATGGGAGTGTAAGGAGAGAGGTAAGGAAAAGGGAAATGATGTAATTATATTATAATATCAAAAATAAAATAATAACTTTTTAAAATGGGAATGCATTACCTAACTTAAGTATTTTTCATTTTAAGATCGGCACTACTATCATTAATATTAAAAAATGTCATTTTCCCCTCCCACTCCATGTTCTGGTCAATATTAAATAAAATCCAAGTGAAGATTGTAATTCACAGAGTCACAGAATCTTTGAAATGCAAGGAAGCTAAAGACTCTTTCACCCAGCTCCTGTGTCTGCAGAGTTAGGGAAGCAATGTGTCTGAAGCTGCAGAGGAGTAGATAGATGGCCAGAATCGCGGTCTCATTTCCATGCAACGTTATTCCCACTTACAGACTAATAGCACAGGGGGTTGACCTGGTGGTCTAAATCTTTTACCTTAAAGTGATTGATCTAACTGTTAATTACACCATTTTCCAAAAAGAGATCTGACCCTCTCTAAGAAGGTTCTAGTTAGGCCTGGATGCATGCCACATGCTGACATGTATTTGTAATTTATAGGCTAATAAATAATCCCTGTCTCTCTTCCTCCATATTCAAAGTATTTAGCAGCTTCTATCCAAGGCAGACCTTCCCATTGCTCACCAGGCTCATTTGCTTTTCATTGTGTCTGAAGATGTAAAAGGTCATTCATAAGGTGTACTGATTATGACCGGAAGTGGCATATATCACATTTGAGCCAGCTCACTTTGTTGATGGTGTAAGACTCTACCTTTGGATTCCCCTGCCTTTTGAATAAGGAAAGACAGAATAAATTAATATAGTCTGATCAGCCTGATCTACTGGTGACTATAAGAAGCAGAGCTGACAGTATTGAAAGAAGGGTGAGCCTTAATGTTCAGAGGGAGCCATTTGTTACTGCATCATTACTATACATTATCCAACTCGTGGAAAGAAATTTGTGCTCAGACTTCTTAGACATATTTCTGAGATAAGAAAAAACACACACAATACATTCCCAATTTGAAAAGGCAGACAGCTGTGCTGATCGATACTTATTTGGGAGAGATAAGAATCTTACTTATTTTCTATGTGCGTATACCTTAAAGGACATTCAAACTTATTTATTAACTTAATGATTTTATGATATATTTTTGGAAAGCTGACTTGGCTACACACAGATTTTTAACATAGATTACAGTTCTATATATGCTGCCAGTCATTAGTATGTAATCTCAGCCATAAATACAATGTTTCTTCTATAAACAACATACACAACATGACAGATGACATGACACAACAAAGCTAACTGGAGAAGAAGAGAGTGTGGATCTAACAGTTTCACAGTGGATCCCCCCAAAAAACACTATGGGGTTAATTCACATTGTATCAGTCAAATGTGCCTAGCAGCCTGGTCACAGCAGAAACTGGAGCATACTTCCATGGTCAGCACACACACACACACACACACACACACACACACACACTTGTGCTGCCCTTCTTTTCTCTTGTTCCTGCTTCAATCTCCCCTCCTTTCTTTGCTACTAATGGCATATTTTGCTATGCTAGACAAACCTTTCATTAAACAACAACAGTAGGTACCTAATTCATGCGTCTTTATCAAATTTCTTTGGCTTGGTACCTAATACTCGCTGGCTATTTATGAAGCTCTAGGCTACTCAGAGCTCAAAGTCTAGCTGTTGGAAATTCCAGGCAGCCCAGGATATCAGGGAAAAAACAGAAGCCTCCAACAACCTAACTGCAGCCTACAAAAGATGGACCATGAATTAGCCCTGTGTCCAAGGACCACATCAGCATCCCCTGCTGTGAACGAGATGATAGGAACTCAAAGCCTAAAACCCTAATCTCAACATGTTCTTTCGGAATTTTTACCAGGGGCTTAGAAATTTGTGTTTGGCAATCTTCCAACTAATGCTGAAGAAAAACTATAAAGTTTTGCGTCAGCCCACGAGCCTTGACGTATCTTTATATTTCCAAATTCATCTGGAACTCAGAGACTGGCAAGTCCCAGACCAGCAGCTCCTGAGTGTACATTATTCAGCTATTCTGAAGGCTTTGCCTGATTAGACATCGTTGATGGCAGAAGATGCAGCTTCATGCGCTGAGGAAGTGCTAGGCCATTGCCTTTTCTTAGATAACTCCATGATTAACAGGCTCACTTTGCTCATATTAGTAGCACTCCCTACCCTGCAGCCAGCCAGAATGGGAACACACTATTCTTTGTGCAGTCCAAGGGGCTTGCTTCCCAGGCATCAGTTTGGGTCAGGGAGACCATGATCAATGTAAGTCACTGCCTGTTCCCAGATTATCACCATTACCAACCAGTGAGACATTCTGTCCCGCTGCAACGCTCGGCTGGTTGGCCTGGTTCAGGATGTGGCTGGGCAACTGCACGGGGAATTCTGTTCAACAAGGAGCAGGCCCATTAAAAGCCTTTCCCTCCTGACCCCTGGAAGAAATGTCAGAGCAGCAAACTATCACTTATAGAGAACCTGTGTGCAATGTCCAAGAACCCCATTGTGTGGCCCTTCGAAGCCAGCTGGACTCTGAATTGCTGAATATGTTCCCCAGTAGAGGTCACTATGTGGGACAGCTGCCCTCAGGGAAAGGGAGCTGGGAAAAGAAGTTTCTACCTTTCCTGTCATTGTATTTCACCTTGAAACTGTTAGATACAGATTAGAGCTACCAGCAGTGTATGTGTGTGTATTATAAGAAAACTTCCATTTAAAAAAAAAAAACAGATATTTATAATGAAGTAACAGCTGCCCTCCAGTAGCATACTCTCCATGGTGGCAATGGAGCCCGCTTCAAACTCCACCAATGGCACAGATGACAGCACAAGTCATCACAAATTCTCTCTCTCTGAAACTAAAATCAGAAAAAAAAGAAAACCATACATGATAGTGTTTTTAAAAAGAATGTTTTTAAACATTAAGACTTTAAAGCCTCTGGCCATGAGATAAAATAGAATCCAAGTGCTCAAATGTGCAAACATGACCCTCCTAAAATGCGCAATTTTGTTAAGTGCTTTAATTCTATCCAGTCCTGTCAGATGAGATTCATAATAGATGTATGAGTAACAATAGCAAAAAAAAAAATGTTTTGGTACAGAAGTAGCAATAGAAAAAGCTTGGTTTCCTCCCCAGCCTCAAGAAAAAAAAGAAAAAAAAAAAAACATGCTGCCCATTATAACACCTGCTGCTCGCAATGAAGGCTGAGCCAAGCAAGCTTTGCCCTCCCATCCAAATGTCCATCTACCCGCAGAGAATTCAAGCTGTCCAGCCACACACCAGCTGCTTGCCTAGTGCTGCAGAAAGTCAGTCCTGCCTCCCTTGTCCTTCTGCATGCTTGTTCTCCCATTCCCCCACCTCTGGCTTTCCATGAAGGAGAAATCACTAACTCTGTCTACTGTGAACTCATAAACAAAGATTTGAGGCTTTTCCAGCAATGACTGGAGACTTCATGCTTTCCCTTTAACCTCTCTCTTCTACAGCTAGCATGATGCCACAAGGGGCATATATACACTAGAAAGGAGAAGCAACAGCTTCCCCTCAGGGACTAGGGGGAATGAGACTTCTTTAAAGGAGGAGGATGAAATGGTGAGCTGTGACCCAACCTCATACTCTTACTTCTAGCTCATTTTCTAATTCATGATGAAGAAATGTCTCTCAAGATCTCAACACTACTAGGAAGCTCATTCCTTTCCACTTTATTTTTCTTTCTCAAGTGCTGGATTCACAAAATACTTGTCTGTCCTGTCTGGACTTGACTTATGATTTATCTTATCTTACAGATGCGTATTTAAAATAACAACTGTAAACCTTAAAGTGTAAATGCTTTTGGCTTTGTTGTTGACTGATGAGTGGAGGGTGATTCTTGCTTCTTTAAATTTAGATGTCATCCATTCAGGCAGAACCCAAACTAGCCTAGTGATCCTACAAGCACACAGTGCCCTTACAATTGATCTTCGTTTTATAATGAATGACAGTACAATGTTCATAATCTCTCCTAGTTGATCATACTTGCAAGCTATGATGCCCTTTGACAGCTCTCACAACAACCTATCAGATGTCCCTGACTGTCTTCATCCAGGGCTACTCAATCTATGAGGATGAAAATGGAGACCTAACCTAGTCACACCACATAGCCCAGAGAAAAGCATCTCTTAAAATTCAACTCTTCAGAGACAATATTCTTACAAATCATGCAGAGATTTTGTGTTTCCTTGCAGAGGATCCGGTGCCTTAAAGTTCTTTCCATAGGCCTTAATCAATATGGAAATCTTCTAGCTTTCAGATCTTACACCTCTGAGAAGCCTTCCTTGACCACCTTATTGAATCCAGCCTGCCTACTACAACCCCAAATGAACACAAGGTCAGTTATATTTTATCTCAGCCATAATTAAAGTAACCACAGACCCTATTCTAGACTTCAGTTCTTACTTCTCCCTATGTCTACACTTTTTTTCTCTGTGACTTCCTAGTCTCTTCTTACTTTGACTACTAGGATGAGGCAGAGATGTCATTAAAGCCTTGGTTTATGAGTTCAGTAATATCCTACAGGCCAAGCAAGTTGCACAGTCAATCTTAAAGTCAAGACAGAGGGAAGTATAAGAAAATCAAAACTTGTTTGACCAAAGGGAGGGACTCAGCTGGTAGTTATGACTTAGACACTGTATTAAAAATGCCAATAAACTGCTAGGACACTGATGTTGA
>JAMJFZ010003071.1:0-87931 GCA_026225945.1 Cricetomys ansorgei
TGGCCTCTCCCGGTGGCATGACATAAACTGTGGCTCCCACGGAGCACTGAGCCTCTGTTCTCACGCCTGCAACTCAACATGACCTTAGTCTGAAGGATTGCATTTGCTCTGCTTTCCTGACAAAGGAGCCTTTCTAGGCTCTTGATGATGAATCCCATCCACTGGAGGACTCCTCCAAGGTGTAAAAGTTTGTGACTCACACACTCACGGGCTACAAATCTTTTCATCACGAAAGGACACCTTCCCCCCCTCCACTTTCTGTCAGCTTTCCTGAGATCACCTGTTCGTAAGTCAGAGAAGGGTCGTGAACGGCTGATTCCCCATGGGTGGTTGCAGATGGTATGGGTACATCAGGGATCCTTGTGTGGTATGGCATACATATATATGTGAAGTGTGTGGCACAATGTGTGTGCATCTGTGACATGTGTGTATGTTTGGAGGGTATACATATGTGCTGTGCATGATGGATATGCATATGTGATGTGCAGACACGTTGTGTAAAACTGTGTATGTATTACATGTTGTGTGCCATGCGTGGATATTTTGTGGTATATCCTGTCACATGTGTTTGCATGTTTCCCTTGCAGGTATTTTTGTGCTTTTCTCATGTTCATGCATTTGGCTTTTTGCTGGCTGATACTTTCATCCATACAGGTGTCTCCCATACTGCTTTCCAGAACCCATGGAAGAGAGACCTCTGCTGCACCCTCACTGTTTTCCGGATATCAGACCTTGAAGTATTTATCAAGTCTGCCATCATCCTCACACCAACTCAGCATGATGACCCAGGACTTTGTTAAAGGATTTGTGCAAAGCAGACATGACTCAGTTTCCCTCTCAAATGCTTGACTAACTTTGGGGAGGAAAGCTGGTCAGAAGAGTGTAGAATCTACACAATAACAAAGAATTAAGCATTTAAATTACCATGCTACCAGGGACAGCAGTGCTGACAGATGTGTATGTCTCGAAACAGATGTGGGTGTGGGTAGTTTTTATATGGCCAGCTCTCTGCCTGTCTCATACAGCATCATTCCTGCCTTACTCTTGTGAGTCTCCCATCACCCCCTCCTTTTCAAGTGGGTAGCCCCTTCCTCAGTCTCTGGGCCCAACCTTTCCCCCTTCCTCTTGTGAGTCCTGCTTCAGGGGGCTCATTTTGTAACGTGCTCACTTTCTTGTCAGGGACTTGATCATGTTGGAAATTCATGCTGACAGCATTTGGGGAAATCCCCTGAGTTACAGCCACCTCTGCACCCATTTTCTTAGGACAGATGGTATTTTGTGACAGCTGCCAGATTTACCAAGACCTTCTGAGTCTTGGGAGCGATTCAAGTAAAAGCAGAAAGCCTCCCAGGAAGAGAGGTAATGTCACCCGGTCTCAGCTTTCTCTCTGTCTAACAGCAGATCTCTTTGATTCGCTGCCCGGTGGCCCCTCCTGTGCCTGTCTCTCTCTATCCATATGCTCTGGGGGATGCACTTTGAAAAATTCCGAGACTCTTTTCGTTTAATTGGGAACAATTCACTTCACCGTGTTTACTGTACATTTCCACTTTGACCGTGTGACATGCTGTTCTCAATACTCTTCCCAGTGGTTTTTCAGTTCTGAAAATGAATAGGCTTCTGCTTCTCCATTATTATTTTTTTTCCAAATAAAAAGTATTCTGAACTGTCCTCCAGTTTAAGTCTTGTCTGTGTCATGTATTATATCAGAAATCACAACTGGCTCTCACTTTGACCGTCTAGTCTTATATGGGAATATCTCTATGACCCTCTCTGAGAGTTTGGGACACCAGTGTGTCCTGTCTTGTGTTGCTGTAACAAAATGCCTGACACAGTATTTTATGAAGAGAGTTATTTAACTCACGAGTTCAGTAAGTTCAAGAGGGTGATTCTAGGACAGGCCTCATGATGGATAAGATGGTGGTGGGAGATCACAGAAGAGAAAACGTAGATGTCAGATGGTGAGAGAGGGAGCAAAAGTGGCGATAAGTTAAGCTACCTCTTTTATAGCAATCCATGCTCACGAAAACGCACCTCATCCTGATAGAACATCAGTCATCCCTTCTGAGCGTGGCGCTTTTGTTACTGAATTCTATCTTGACTGCAGTCTAGATACCATTATGTGGGGACAAGGTTTCTAGCATATTCACTTTGGGGACACAAATGATGTCCTGACCATAACATCATGAGACATTTCAGATTGCCACTAACTGAAGAGCTTCTACAAAATTGGGGTCAACCTCATGCATCCTTCTACTCTCAATCTCGTTCAGGGCTTGTCTGGGAGACAGAGGGACAGGTACAGTATCGTTTCAATCCTGGGTTGTTGGTGATAAAACAATCAATAGTCAAAAAGATACCTGCTAAAGAATTCTGTGTTTTACAGAACCGCTCTAACTGTGAGTACATGATAAATGCACGGAAATAGAAGTGATCAGGAGTGGGGGCTGCAGGAGCCCAGGTGATTAAAACCAGTAGCATAAATTGGACTCACGTCTCATCTTTTAGCCTTCAAGCTGGTTCTTAACAGGAGTCCAACCTGGAGTGACACGGGGCGTGGACATATGGAGACCAGTACAACACACACAACAAAGTACTGTTTTTTGTCTTTTGTTTTGTTTTCGTTTTGAACTCTGATTTTGTGCTCTCGAAGTTTGGACCTTTAAGACCTAAACCTCATGAAACTGAAAAGGCCACGTTCCTCCAGTTCTCAACTTCTAACACATGGGGAATTTTTATGATTACAAGGGAGAGGGCCTTTGCAGGAGACGACATCCAGAGGTTATTTTTGTTTTGAAAGCCTTCATTTAAGTCAGAATGGGGAGAGAAGCAAAGGAGCATCGTGACTGTGTTTCTGATCTACGGGGTCTGACTTTTGTAGTAAAAACGTGGCACGCAATGTTTAAGAGACCCCTTCCAGCTCTGTCCCACACTGCACAGAACTTCTGTGGTCTTCAGCACCTCCCATCACCCTCATCAGCTCAGGATGATGGGGTTGAGTTCATCAAACTCACCAGTGCATGGATCTTGTAAACCTAACTGAGGCAAACCCTAACAATGCTGTCAGAAACAGTGGGGTGATCAAATACATGTGTGTCAATAATCAGACAAGAATAGTTGTTGTTGATAAGCATTTGCATTAAAACAATGTGAATTTTTGAACCAGTAGGAGAAATCATCCATTCCTTGCAATCTCAAATTTATTTCCTGGAAATAATCGTGTGAGTTCTATGAGTCTTAATCAGTATCTTTCAAAACAAATGTAATTCATTTTTCTATTTTCTTTTTAACATCAAAGTAAATTCTTAAAGTTCAAAAGACTAAGGACATGATGCTGTGTACCTTTAATCCTAGCATTCAGGAGACAGAGGCAGGAAGATTTCTGAGTTCAAGGCCAGCCTGGTATATATAGTGGGTTCTGGGCCTGCCAAGGCTACGTAGTGAGACCCTGCCTCAAAAAAAAATTCCAAAGTTTAATTTTTGCAATTAGTTAGTAGACAAGAAATGTAGCTAAAGGCAAAAACTTTCATACACTGCTAGTCAAAGCAATATTTGCTACAATTTTTAGAAGATAATTTGATAATATGAATTGAGTCTCTAAATTTTCATATCTGTTACTGCCGCATTTCTTCTTCTTGACCTGTTTTTGTTTTCATTGTTGCTGTTTTTAATAATAAAATGAATTTTACCACTGATGCTAGTAGTCACATTGTTCTAGAGGTTCTAGATAAAACAATAAAGATTAATTTTGACTATTCTGAAATAAAGAGCTTAGGCTCTCAAATCTGTAATGGCTGAGAAATACTTAAAGAAATGTTCAACATCCTTTGCCATCAGGGAAATGCAAATCAAAGCTTCTCTGAGATTCCATTTTACACCTGTTAGAATGGCTAAGATCAATAATACAAATGGCAGCTCATGCTGGAGAGGTTGTGGAGCAAGGGGAACACTCCTTCATTGCTAGCGGGAGTGCAAACTTGTACAGCCATTATGGAAATCAATATGGTGACTCCTCAGGAAATTGGAACTTAACCTACCTCAAGACCTAGCCATTCCACTCCTGGGTATATACCCCAAAGATGCTCCATTCTACCACAAGGATACTTGCTCAACTATGTTTATAACAGCTTTGTTCATAACAACCAGAAATTGGAAACAGCCTAGATGCCCCTCAAAAAAGAATGATGGATGGAACTAGAAAAAAATCATCCTGAGTGAGGTAACCTAGTCCTCAAAAGACAAACATGGCGTATTCCCCCTTATAAGTGGCTATTAACTGTTAAGCAAAAGACAAAAGTCCTGCAACCCACAGACCCGGAGAGACTGAACAAGAAGAAGAGGATCTCCCTGGTAGCGGGGAGGTGGAAGGGATGGTGCTGGTGGGCTGGGGGAGGATGGGAATGGGAGGAGGGGAGGCCAGGTGTGGGGAGAGGGATGGAAGGAGGGAGTGTATGGAGGGACAGCTGGAAGTGGGGGATTTTGAGGGGAAATCTGGAGACCAAGAGGAGTGGAAACTCACTGGAGCCCACGAATGAGATCTTGGAGAGGACTTCTAGCAATAGGGCACGGGAAACCTGAACAGGCCACCTCTCATAGCCGGCAAGGCTCCCAGTGGAAGGACTAGGGCTCCGCCCAGCTACAAAACTTTTCATGTATAACCATCCTCCCTACAGGACCCACCGGGACAATGGAAGGGCAGAACCCCATGATAAAGGCGAGAAACCAAGCCTGATTCCTTAGAGTAAGCCAGGGACTACAGACTAGATAACCAGGAGAGATTTCTAATGATATCTTGCTCTACTCATAGATCGGTGCCTACTCCAGACTCCCATCAGAGAGGCTTCTTCCAGCAGCTGATGGGAACAGATACAGAGGTCCAGAGTCAAACATCATGCACAGCTCTGGAAAACTCGCAGAAGATAGACAGAAGGCGTTTCGAGAATCAGAGGGGTTGGGGACATCAAGAGAGCTTGCCACACAGAGTCAACAGACCAGCACTCTTGGGGTACCTCAGAGCCTGAAGCCGAAGATAGGGAACCTGAAGGATCTCCTAGATAAGTTATGTGGTTGTCTAGCTTGGGGTTCTTGCAGAGAGTCTGAAGGCCTGAGTATATGTGAGAGTTCTCTGATGCTTTTCCCTGCCCATGGGACCATTTCCTCCAGCTGGGTTGCCTGATCCACCCTGGATGCGGGGACCAGTGCCAGGCCTTGTCCCAGTTATTGTGCCCTGTTTGAGTGGTGACCCTGGGAGGACTACTATCTTCTATGGATAGAAGTGGGAGTCAAGGGATGATGGGGTGCGAATGGGGACCAGAGGGAGGATGGAGGAACTGGGAGGAATGGAGGGGTTTAGGAGGGATGTTGATATGTTTTACACAAAAGAAGAAAAATAAATTTAAAAAAAAGTTTAGGCTCTCTGGCCTCTAATCTTAAGGAAGAGCTTGCTTTTACTGATCCTGACTGTCTGCATCCTTCAATCCCTTTTACAGTGTCAGGGTGCACTACTCATTATACCTACGACCATAAGGAGTTACAAAGACAAACTGCCACCCCTTAACAGATTCTGAGAAATGCCTCGTTAGGGAGCCTCGTCATTATCCAAACAGCTTAAGAGTGTGTCTGGACGAACGTAGATGCTACCGATTAGCCACTTGGCCTGGCACAATGTCATCCAGAAACGTGGTATAAAGAAAGACACGGAACTGCTGCGCATACTATACACTTTATTTATTTGTCTGTTTATGTATTTGTGTGTTTACTTGAGACAATAAACTCACTCCATCTCCCAGGCTTCCTTTCAGTCTCCCAAATGCTGGGCTCTCTGTAAGTGCCTGATATAAGAGTTAATTTTTATCGAGTATTTCCTGTGTGCTGAGTGTGATTCTGATTCATTGAGTTTTTTTTTTTTTTTTTATTTGAAAACGTATGGTTTATTTTTTCCAAGTTAGATACAGAAAAAGGCATAAACTATCCATTCGTGCAGTTTAACAAGGAAACACAAAGACTCGGTACCCAGAGAAGGTCCTGATGTATCCCTCCACCATCGCCAGCAACGTCATGGTCCTGTGGTGATGGTCACCAGGATCATTTTTCTTTTGCCTTTCACTCAAGTTTGGTGTCTGTAAAGAAGCCCCAGACTATAGGTTTAGTTTTATCTATTTTCTAGCTTCGTGCAAGTAGGTATTCTTTTGATGTCCTTTCTCATCGGAAAACTACAATTTATGTCCCCCCCCCATATATTATTGCATCTATGAGCATACTGTGAGTTTTCCATGGGTGGATGGATTCTAAGTTTGGGCGATCAAAAGCAATATGACTGTGGACTTTCTGTGCGTGTACTTTGGTACATAGGCTCTGGTGGTTCCTTAGGTCTAGTTAGTTTGCTCTAAGATGGAATATGATCTTTCAGCTTACCAACTTGAAAGAATTGATAATTAACGTTAACTTCTTCACACACGTAAGTCATTATTGAAAGCAGAGTTTAAGAATTCCCTTGTAGCGGGAGGGAAGGAAATGCGAAACAATACTTTCTCTGGCAACTATTTTAAAATGTACCATAAGGATTGCCAGAGGTCCTTGGAGAGGAAGGAAAGGCAGCAGGTGGAGGAAGGGCATACCTGGAGGAAGGAAATGGGATGGACTGCTCTCCTAAAGGCAGCCGTTGGGAACCAGATGTGCACAAGCCAGCTGTCTTACGATTGAGGTATGACAAGACAGAGACTAGGACCACCACATCACATGGAAAACGAGGAGGCAGTCTGGCAAAACAAAGAGCTTAGAAGGAAGCCCAAATTTATGTGAATAAAAATCTACTCAAACCTTCGGCTGACCGTTGGAGTATGCATCGTGGACTGAACGTCAGAACTCCAAGAAGTTTCTATGATGCAAAAAAATATCTAAGCAGAGATGTCAGCCACTGCTAACCACAAACAATGCAGGATGTAGATTTTGAGTTAAGCTAGGTGAAATAAGTGCTAAAATGAAAAAAAAATCATTTCTTAAAGGAACTCAATAGAATCCATGATCTCTATAAATTACCGTAATATCTACATACAATGTAGGATTACTATAGCTGTAAAGGAGCAACAGGCATAGCCACAATCAAGGCAAAATAAATGAAAAGAAAACAAATGGATATGATTTAGGCATTAAAATTACCAGACGACTGATTTTTTAAAATGTATTTATTTTTCTTCTCTCACATGACACATCGACTCTCCTTCTCCTCTTCCTCCACTCCTCCCAGCTCCCCCACCTCTCCTCTCCCCGAAATCTACCTCCTCCCTCCCGGCCAGTTCTCAGATAAGAGCAGTCCTCTCACGATTATTGCTCAAACAGGTCATAAGAAGATGGAACAAGGCTGGGCACTAATCCCTGTGTCAAGGGTGGACTAGGCGACTCAGCAGGAGGAAAAGGGTCCTAAGGGCAGGCAAAAAAGTCAGAAATCTCCTTCTCCAGTCTGTAGGAGTTCCTCAAGAACACCAATCTGGACAGCTACAAGACATATCCAGGGGAACTTTCTGGTTCCAAGTCTGCTGCTTCAGGCTCTGTGAACTCCCAAGGGTGCTGGTCAGTTGACTCCGTGGGGCTTGTTTTCCTGGTATCCTCTACCTCTCTGGTCCCTGAAATCCCTCCTTCCCCTCTTCTACCAGGCTCCCAAGTTCTGCATGATGTTTGGCTCTAGACATCTGCATCTGCTCCCATCAGCTGCCGGAGAAAGCCTCTCTGATGAAGAATGGTTAGGCTCTGATCTATGAGAAGAGCAGGATATCATTAGAAATCATCTCATGGCTATACAGTTCTAGTTCCTGTAGTAGCAGGCATGAGTTCCCTCCATTGGCATGGGGTTCTGTTCTTCTCTTGTCCAAGCAGCTCCTATAGAGAGGAAAGGTTATAGGTTGAAGGTTTTATGGTTAGGATGATGACTCAGTCTCACCCCTGGATGCCCTGCTGGGTTACAGTAGATGGCCTGTGCAGGGTCCCCATTCCCCATTACTAGAGGTTCTCTCCAGGGTCTCCCTCATAGATTTCAGTGGGTTTCCAATGCCCTAGGTCCCCTGATCCCCCCTAAATGTTCTCCAATTCCGGTCATCTCTCCATATATTCTTTCCCTTCACCCCTCTCCCCCAACCTGGTCCCTTCTCATCCCCGTTCCATCTTCCCCCAGCCCACCTGCACCATCTGTTCCATTTTCTCTTTACCAGGAAGATCCTGTGTCCCCACTGGGGTCCTTCATTGCTGGTAGGAGTGCAAACTTGTACCACCACTATGGAAACCAATATGGTGATTCCTCAAGAAATTGCGAATCGACTTTCCTCAAGACCCAGCTACACCATTCCTGCGCATATACACAAAGGATCTTCCATTCCATTACAAGGACACTTGCTCAACCAAGTTCATAGCAGCTTTATTCATAACAACCAGAAACTGGAAACAACCTAGATGCCCCTCAACCAAAGAATGGATTAAGAAATTGTGGTACATTTACACAAAGGAGTACTACTCAGCTTTAAAAAGTGATGACTTCATGAATTTTTCAGGCAAATGGATGGAACCAGAAAAAATCATGCTCAATGAGATAACCCAGTCCCAGAAAGACAAACAAGGTATGTGTTCACTTAGATGTGGATATGTGGGCAAAGGGGCTGCAATCCACAGACCCAGAGACACTGTGCAACAACCGTTTTAAAGCAGTTATTGTAGCAGTGTTTGGTGACACAAAGCAATAGCCCATTACAACTGCATAATGGGCTATTATTATATAGGAATCATTACGTATGAATCATTAGAATAATCACAATCAGGAAAAGAAAGGACGAGAAACAAATGAAAACTCTAGGACTAAGACGAAGTCTCTGAAATAATGAACTTGCCGATGGGTTTAACAGCCGATGGAAGATGACATGAGAAAGCTGAAGGGAAACAGGTTGACGGAGAACTTCCAAGCCATGAGAAAAATAACTAGAGGGTTCAACGGAGCAAGAGCTCCCTCCTGACAATGAAAACTGGAATCATGGGAAATGGAAGAGGATGGGACAGAGACAGAGTTTGAATAAATAGGGGTTGCAAACGTTCCCAAATCAATTAGTAAAATACCTAATGACTTGTTTAACTATGCTCGGCACTCAGGTGTTTTTTGAGGACACCTGAAAAGTGTATTTGAAACTCGTATATCTCAGGTTTAGTTTTTGGGGGGAAGCAGGGAGAGAGAGAGAGAGAGAGAAGGAGAGAGAGTGGGGGGAAGAGAGAGAGGGAGAGAGAGAGAGTCTATTTTGATTGCTAAATAGTGTTTTCTTGGGTAGCATTAAAAAAAAAAAAACAGGCAAAATATAAGGAGTTCCTTAAAACAGGATAAGTAAAATCTGCATCAGACATCAGTAAACAATAAAAAACAACTAAGCAAAAATAGGAATACCACAAAAAATACTAAAACAATCCACAATCTCAGCCACAAAGGTCAGTGCTATTGAGCCACAGTGGTCTGTCACAACTTCCCATCTTACAATTCAAATTGCCTTCATAGAACCACATTGAAGCAGAATGGAATCAACTGGGAGAGGTTGGCTTCCTTGTTAGTGAATTTCTATATACCTGAAGCTGGCCCAGAATTGAAAGACAGAAGGGAATATTTTAGAGGTCAACAAAGTCAGAAGGATGTTCAGGCCAGTGAAAGCTTAGAAGCTGTATTAGTCAATTTTTCATGACTACAACAAAACACCCAAAGCACAGTTACTTTATAAAGAAAAGAAGTTGGTTTTGATTCCTTGTTTTAAAAATGCAAGATCAAGGGACCACCTCTGGTAGTGGTCTCGCTACCAGAGTCCTAGGATGTTAAAAAGCATCACAACAGAAAGGGACTCAGTCTCTGTCTCTGCAGTCTCTGTCTCTGCTGTCTCTGTCTCTCTCTCTCTCTCTCTCTCTCTCTCTGGATGTGTGTGTGTGTATATGTGTCCCACTCTCTCACCTTCTTAAAGCCATGTGGATTTAAACATCAGGCTCCATGATGGCCTTATCTAACCTAACCCTAGAGAGCCACAAAAGCCCCACTTCTCACCCCCACAGTTAGGTAACCCCTCTACTTTCTTCCTCCCTCCCATCACGGATCACATTTCAACACATGAACTCATAGGAGACACATCCACATCTGATCTGCAGCACAAACCAAATATCCCAGTTCCTCTTGCCCATTATATAGCCTCAGAAACGTCCTGTCCTCACAAGGGAAAGAGGAATTTAAAAGAACTGCAGGAAGAATTTGGGCACTTGTGACACTACCTGTCCCGTCATCCACAAAGTTACTCATGCCCAGTGATTTGACCAAGGTTGTGTGGTTCTTTGCGTGAGGCTTCAGCCCAGCTAGGCTGGGGCTCTTCTACTTAGTTTGTCCCTGTATTCCCCAGCTTTTAAGATGTCCTCCTCACCTCTCCTGAGGTGCAGGAATGACCCATTCCTAGAGTTCTTAGATCGGGCACACTCATGTTTCTTCAGATTCCCAACGTGGATCCCTGAAGAAGCTGAGGCTGTATTTTGATTATTACAATGACAATTATGCTACTCCCGTGTTTCCTGGTTGCCTGAAAAGGGGCTCTAAAATCAGAGCGAGATAGTAGGACATCACAGCAAGCAATGGTGAGAAAAGAGAGCTGCAGGACCCTCTGGTTTAGCTCCCTTGTGTGGGAACACAGGAGAGTCCATGTCTGCTTACCGGAAAAGGGGGATCTGAGCTCTTGTGAAGGGCACATGAGGTAGTCTGTGGAGACAGATGCTATCTTACAACTCATGGATATATGTGATGGAGATGCAATGTCATGTAATCCATCCACGAACGTTCTTTGAAGAGTTAACAGCACAAATCACATTGCGACTGTGCTCAGAGGTAGACCCTTCTGCAGTGGCTTCATTGTCGTGGGACACTCTCGGTGTCTCTGGTTTCTGAAAAGATAAATCAGAAATATGGTGCCAGATGTTCACGTGTCTCCAGTTCTGGGAAGTTTGTCAGACAGAGTCAGAGGTGGCCACCGGATGGCATTGAGGCCAACCTAGCAGAGCTCTCAGCATCTCAGAGGGACAGCCAAGAAGGCAGATGGCTGCAAGCCTGTCAGTATCTAACTCAGTGCTCATTGGACAGAGCCTGTATTCAGATAGAAGACTAAGTGAACATTTAAAAATTCTTACATAATAATCTAAACTCATATTCACAAAATAACAATTTTTATTCCATTAATATATACCAGGGCAGCGTTTATCTCTGAACACACACACACACACACACACAATGTATGTATATGTATGTATATATATGCGTGTATCTACATGATGTTTTCCTCCTCTTCTGAGGGGAATAAGCTAGCAAGCTAATTTTCTTGTTTGGATGCTACAAATAAGGCCTGTCTTACTATGTTTTTTATAAGTGCTTTATTTCCCAAGGGAGAAGCAAACTGAAGGGTGAAGTCTAAGATCAGATACACGGCATAGCACTCATCAGTCCTGAAAAACTAAATGAGATTTCTTTCAGTTTCTGAAAAACCTTATCCAATTAGAGTTCTGCAGGATGATAAATTGTGCTGTGACAGAAGGAGCCCAGCTCCACCTCAACACACATTACCCCCACTCAAAAAAAAAACAAACAAACAACAACCTTATCTTGCTTTTAGTGATATGCTGTTTTTGTCTGGCTACCTTAGTGAAATTCCAATCATCTGTTATCTTCCTTTCATGACTGAATACTATAAGTCACTCATTTATTTTCTCCTGCTGAGAGGGCTAAAGGGTTTGTTGTAAGTTTCCATGTTATACTTGGGACCTTCAGGATTTATAAGACATCACTGTGTGTAGTTAAGGCAGAGAATTTTATGGTTGTGTTACAGCAGCTTGTTTATTAAGTTGCTGCATTTTAAATGAAAATGTGATTCAGTAGAATATGGCTTCATCTATCTATAAGTAGAAGTATGTGAATAATTTAACTTTGTTGAGCTCCCTGCATTGGGCAGATACAACATGCTTGATTCTTACCCTATTTCTTTCCCAAGCAAAATTTGCAAATATACATGATACATACAAATATACATGCAAATATACATTATTATGTTCATGGACTCTGAGATTATCATATTTAATTGTCAACTTAATACAACCTAGTTTTATCTAGGAAGAGAGTCTTAATGAGAGATTGTCTACATCAGGCTGTCTTTGGGCGTGTCCACGGGAGACCCTCTTAATTATGTTAATTCATGCAGGAAGACCTATATTTCTGTAGGTGGAATCATTCCCTAGGTAGGGAGTCTTGAACTATATGAATGGAGTAATCAAGCTGAAGATGAGCAAGCAAGCAAGCAATCATGCATGCACTCATTTTTCTCTGAGCTTGACTGTGGATGTGGTGCAAGCTGTCTCAAGATCCTGATGCTGTGACAGATTAAATGATGGCTGTAATCTGGAATTATAAACTTAGTAAATCCTCTCTCCTATTGCTTTTTGTCAAGGTATTTTACCACAGCAACACAAATGAAATAGAGCAGACTCACCACCTATCAACAAGTATCAAAGTAAGAAATTCTAAAGGAGTCTTTAGAAATTGTGAAAAGGACCCTTTTCCTCCAATGAGCTGTCGAGTTCAGGCTGGAGTAAGGATTAGTGCCTGACCATGTTCCATCTTGTTGTGCCCTGTTGTAGCAGAAATACTGGGAGAGCTGCTCTTTTCTGGGGAGAGGCAGAGGTGGAGGTAGGAGGATGGGGGGATAGATCTGGGAGAGAAGGGAGCTTGGGGGAGTTGGGAGGAGTAGAGGGAGAAGAGGAGGGGAGTTGGGGTGTTTTATATGAGAGAAGAAAAATAAACCAACAGAAAACTATCAAAAAAAAGAAGTCTGTTCTCCCACCTCAGACAGTGCATAAAAGGGTGACTTTGCTTTCACATCACACAGGTGAAGGCTTGTCTGAGACCACAGGGCCCCGAATGTCATTCAGTGAAAGTATCATATTCATGTTAAAGACACATGAACACAGGCAAACTGTGGTGAAAGTTGGGGTATTTTTATCACAGCTCAACTCTTTCCTTCTTTCTTCTTTGAGAAAAGCAACACTTATTAACAGAGTTTCCTGAGGCACTTCCCAAGAAGAGGCCTGTAGGACCAGAGAGGAGAGGCATTGTTCACTTTGTTGGCTTGTCCCATACATGTTCCATTCTGAGGAATCACAAAGAACTGATCCTCTTCTATCAAAGAAACATGGAGACTTGCTCTCTCCCGCCAACCCCACCCCAACACACAACAGCATCACTCAGAACCTTAGAAGCTTAATGAGGTTTGTATGGGCCAGCTATGGGACTGTTGGATGTAGATATTGTCCCCCAAAAAATCTGAATATAGGAAACAAGGAGAGGAATGACAAGGAGGAAATGCAAAAGGGCTTCTTTATGGGCCGACAGTAACTTGATATTGGCTTATTTGTACCATTACGGGAGCACCACGTGTATGTAATTATCCTTATAATAGAGAGCTTTCTTTAAGTCATAAACTGAACTAGCACACTGTAATGAAACCATGTTGCTTTCACTGCAGTTATTAGCACACACTAATTGTGCATTTGTAGGATTGCTGGGGTATTTTCATATAAATGTGGCTTTCACACTGACCATGCCTATCCGCTCTTCTTCCACCTCTGATGTCCCTCTTTCCCTCTTGCTCTCTGCCTCATTTCTGGTCCCTAATAGTTCCGTCTCTATTTTCCAGACAAATTTTGGAGGTTCTCACTTCTTGGAGAAGATTGTCCTTTGTTCAGATGGAATATGAGTTTCTTTTATTGGGAAAAATTTAAGAAGGTATAAAAGGATCAGCAGGTTAGTTTGCGAGCTGTATCTGCTCTGTAGATCATGTGTTGAGCAGCACCGGACTAGGGAAACACCTCAGTTGAAATTAAACTCAGAGAATCAGAATTCTGAAACCAGGCGAGTCTAGACTAGGGGCCTGCACCTGCTACTTTACTTAGTGAATGCTCCTGGGAAAATTGCTTCCTTTTTCATGTTGTCTGATCAGCAGAGGCAATCATGGTGACATCTAATCAAGTTGTGACTTTAATGGTATTTTAGTGCAAGTGCTCAAAAATGTTAATTGACAAATTTTTTTGTAAGTATTCATTGTACATTTATCAAGTATGTACGACTTACTGGTCCTTGTACTAGGTGTTAGAGCCACCAGGATGAACAAAACACCGGGTCGGAACCTGCTTAGATACCTTCCTTTTAGGAGGCCCTAGGTAGCCAGGACATGTGGAGGATAATTGCCCCTCTGACTTCACACAAATCACAAAGAGAAACAGTTATCACAGATGAATACTTCCAAAAGGACAGAACAGACATTTTAAATGGCTCTCCCAGAGGCAATAGAAAACACCAGCACCAACTGGCTGAAGAAACAAGGATGGCCTTAGTACTCATTTTTAATTCTATGGCTCCGGATCCATTTTCCCTGCGAGTCCTTTGATGCAATCTTTCTCAAAACATTGGCTCCATGTCTAGGGGATAGAGCAATCATGATAGTATTTCAGATTTCACCTTTTACACCCAACTGGGTCAAAAGGAAGCTGGCTTTCCTCTGAAGTTTCCTGGCAAAAGAGGCATGAACTTTCTGGAAAATAAAATTTTTTTTAAAAGCTCTATAAAACATAAAAAAGTACCCTCCTCAGGCTTTGGTCTCAGCGTTGCTGACTTAAGTTCCCATATATGAACTAATCATCAGCCAGTACAGGAAACCAGAGAGCACCAGGCCAGTGGCTCTCTCAGGAAAGATAGCAATCGAGAAGGCTATACTGCTCCCAGTAGATGCTGTGAGAAAATGTCAGAAAACCCTCCAGGAGTTCCCAGGGAAAGAACCACCATAGTAAATGTCAGGCCTTGAAAAACTCCCGGAGATGATGGTCGATTACAATTGTTTAATTCACAGACAAGGAACTCATAACAAAAATAAATGAATAAATTCAATTTTCCACAGCTTCTCAGTCAACTACAGACAGCAGCAACTCGGACTTCAGAGCTAGGGTTTCAGATCTAATGTGTCTTCAACACCAGCATATCCAGTTTTTCATCCTAACTAATAGAAACAAGAACAAAGCACATGATACGGGCAGATTATCCATTGCTCTGGAATCCCAGCAGCTGATGGGTACCTGAATTCACCTCAAGGAGAGTAGTGAAGGCAGCTTTATGTGATATAACTTATATACAAGACCCTCTGGTGCCTTCTGAGGATATAGATTACCTCTCAGCAGTCTGATGTTTTGTTTCCTTTCAACAAAATTTAAAAGGGCAGCCCGTGGTCTGAGAGAGGACCACAGTACTTGGGGAGCTGTGCTATGTTAATGTGTGGAGACGCTGATTAGCATAATAACCTACTTCATCTTAGTCACATGCAATGTGTGTAGACACCTTCAGCCTTAAGGCTTGGTGTGCAGAATTATACAATTATTAGATGATTGTACATTGTAGTAGCTGATCGCTACTGGATGGCTCACCAAGAGAGACAAGGAGGCATATAGGTGGAATCATAGGTGGGAGCCCTGCCAGGCCCCATCAGAGGGTACCACCATCATGGCAAGCTCCATACTGGAGAGTAGAACCCTCAGTGTGTCAGTTCAGGTGTTTTTATCGATCCTTAGGTGTTCTACTTAGAGCAGGTGCAGATCGTGAGCAACCAAACATCCCCCATAGAAATCCAACTCCTGCAGACAATACAAAATGCCAATACCTAGGCAGCCCTTTGCCAAACAGTGCACAAAGCAGTTATTTTATTACACACAACTAAAAATAAACTTCCACAGCATTTTGTGACGTTTTTGTTTAAACCCATAATTTCATCCTACTTGAAATAAATCCCAGGATAATAAGAACAACCTTATTATTCTAGTCATCATCTCCACGTGTCGAGGGGCTCACACTTAAACCATTCTGGAAATAGCTGTGTATGCTTTAGTGGACTGTCTTTATTTATTTTGGTTCACATTCCTGAGACACTTTCCAGGGTTGAAGACATTCACGAGGGAAACCTCACTGGTTCACTCTCATGAGCTAGCAATTTCTAATTTAATGTAAATCTTTAATGCTATTGCATCAGCAAGCCAAGCAGTTTTATCTGACCTGTGACCACTGGGTCTCTTCCATGCTGTAATATGTTTCCGTGAAATTTTAGTGTTACACTAAGAAGGCAGGCAAAACCTGTAACTATTTCTCAAGTCTCCACTGCGTGCTTTCGCTCTCATTGAAAAATAATTGTGTGATGTTTAATGGTGTGTTTAGCCTGTGCACATTTACAGTGTCGCTGAACCCAAGCTTTCCTTTATATCCTCTTATCTTTTTGCTAGTAAGCATCCCATCATCTCTAAGCATTTGATGGAGGCAGCAAAGGGGATTAGCCCTATTTGCTTCTGCCTAGGAATATGAAGAACAGTGAGTGACCTTTGGGGTGTCAGTTTGTTTCTCCACCTGTCCCATGATGCCCAGATGGAAAGCTGGGCTGATGCAGTCGAGCTGTGCATCCCTCCTTTTGGCTGTCAATAATACATGGATTTCTGAAAACTCAGGCACTTTGGCAATTTCTTCACATGTCCATCTCTCCACTGATGTGAAGTTTTCACAGATCTCAGTACTGCAATAAGCCTAAGATCTGAGAGCCCTTCCAGCTCCCCTTCCTAGTATTCTAGCCCTTTTCTCATCCTAAATGAAATTATCCATCCTTTTTAATAGCTACGGAATACTAATGAGTTCTACGCTTCACACTGGAGCAAGAAGAATGTTTTCAGGAAAATGTTTCTAAATTTTCAAAAGTTTTGTCGTCTAGGAAGTTGGGCCACTGTAGACTCATATATCAACAGTCTATGGAGTAATGCTGTATGCTTGTCCATCATCAAGTTAAAGACTTAAGTGAGAAGCTGCAGTTCTAGCCATTCCCAGGAAAATATTATCAGTTTAAAGTAAAGGTCATTTGAACCAAGTCAAATTAACTTAAGACATTTTAATATATCCAGATTTGAGGCAATTATTTTTTGAGCCATCTACTTTTTGATGGATGCATAGGAGTAATGACGATGAGCCTATTTGCATATGGGTCTTTATTTTCTGTATATTATCTTTAATTAAGCCTGGGCTTTCTATATGACACACGAGAGACCATTTTTCTTTCATTTGAAAACCTTAACAATTCTGTTTCCTGTTCAGGTTACATCTTAACTAATATATATGATGGGTCTGATGGATCACTGTTTGGATTGGAGACCTTGGTCTCTAAGTCCCAATCATGGCTGTGTATGTACTTCTCTCTTTTGTCTGCCTAACATTTGAGTTTAGTTATTGACCTGAGTCATTGTCTCAGCCCCTGTATGTCCATGATAACCACTCAGATTATAACCCTGATCCTGGTGAGGTGTGATGGTCTGAAAACAACATACAGACACAAACTGTTCTGACACATCTTGTCTTCCCTGTAACTATCAACTCCTTGAAGATCTAGACTGTGTCTTACCCCAAGAACAGAATCTAGTATGGATGCTGGCAGAAATATGTGAGGAGTGCTGGAGAATCTAGGCATCAGGACACACTCACAGACAAGTTATTCAGCTGGAAATGTGTTCTAGGAAAGTCCAAGTGTGTTCAGAAGGACTGTGGCTTGCACTCCAGGAGTGTAAGCTGTACTGCACCAGCACGTCTGCTGATTCCAGGCGTGTCTGTGGCTAGAACTGTGAGACCTGGTCTTTACAGCAATTATTCTGGATTTACCTTGTTTCAATTTTATCTTAAGAAAACCCATTCTTCCATCCCTTCGTTTTATCCCTCCTTCCCCACTCCCCCACTTTCTCTTTCTATCTCTCCCGCCTCTTCTCTCTCCCTCACTCCTTTCATTCCTTCCTCTCCCTCTCTCCTTCAATCCCTCTCTCTGTCACTTCTCTTTTCATCCCTTCTTTGATTTCTTGACACCTCCTACCTGTCTGTCATTGGCTTAGGTACTGGATATCGTGACACAAGACAATGAACCCGAGGCCCTGATGCACATCTCAGTAGTTTTCTACACCACCTCTTAGACTTTCTGATCTGTTTTTTTTTTTTCTTTTTAGTGTGTCATCATCACTGTTTACATAGTTGACACTCTTTTATTCTCCAATGATAACATAAAGAAAGACACCCATGACTGGCTGTGATGGTCTCTCTAGCATCCCAAATGTATGAACATCTTGGAGTCACTAGCCTGGGTGAATATGATGACTTACTGTTGGAGAAGTCAGAGAATGTGCTTCCGTACAGTTAGGGACATATGGCATCATCACCCATCCCATGCCTTTAAAGGACAGTAAACTGCTCTCTTCTATGGGGAGAAGGGGGGTGAGTGGGTGGGGGTGGGAGGGTATAAAATAGGAGGAGAGGGAAGATGAGGCTTAGCTGGGAGGAGTGGAGGGAGGGTAGGAGGGTTGTTGATATGGATTATATGAAAGAAGAAAGATAAATAAAAAATAATAAATGGGAAAAATGTAATCTTTGCTCTTTGATTATTTTGGTGTTCTATTAATGAGAACTAAGTGTGTTTGCAAGTGATTAAAAGACAAAAATAGCACTTCTTTTTTAGTTAAAATGGCCCAGGTCTAAAATGGGTGCTTAGATGTATTCAAATATGTTGCCAAGTGTGGTTGCAGATCCTGTAACCTCAGCCTTTGGCAGGCTGAGCAAGGAGGTTAGTTAGGTCAAGGTCTGCCTGGGTTCCAGGAGGAGACTGTCTCAACCCAAAGGGAAAATAACAAGCAACACAAACCCTCTGTTTCATTTCCTACCCTGAAGGTTGTTTTCCTCATGATCTTCAAAGTCACTTTAGCTCCAACCATCATGTTGACATTTCATCCAGTAAAAAGGGTCAAAAAAGGGCAATGTGGGTAGTTTTTCCAAATCTCCCTCTCCCCCTCTTTCTTTTTCTCTCGCCCTCCTTCCCTCCCTCTTCTTTCTCTTCATCTTTCTCCATTTAAACTCTTTTGTCCGTCGACTATAACTAGCTACAAGAGACATTAGGAAATGTATTATTCTTGCAGACAATTGCTCAGCTAAAAATTGGAGGCTCAGTCACTATAGAAGGAAGGAAGAATGGCTGTGAGGGATACAGGTTGGCATCCCAGTTCTGTGCCCAGAGAAGCAGTAAACAGACAATAAGAACAGAGATCTACTGTGTGAGGCCTCAGGGTGGTGTCTGGGGAGTGCCAGGAAAAGAGGCGACTTTGTACAGTTATATGCGACCCGTGGGCCTGTCTCATGAAGCTCTGGCAGCAAAGGGCCTCATGTCTGGATCTTCATGTTGCCTGCTCGGCAGAGGGACAGCTGTTAGCAGCTATGTCTATCCAGCAGGAACCGGGGAACCCCTCTCCAGAGTCCTGGAAATTGCTGCAGAGAGCCCTCAACTGCCTTCTCACAGAAGGTGAAGGGAAGTTGCGACTCTTAGCCTCGCATGTCTCATATGCAGCCCAGAAACCTTGATCCACGATGCAGCATTCACCCTACGAGCCTCACCGTGGCCTGAGGATTGGGGTTCATTAGGGGACGACTGAGCCAACGTCTCCCAAATACAGTCACACACATCATCAACCTGAGGAGAGGAAAACACACAGAACACAGATGGGCTCCTGAGGACTCAGGAAAGGGGAAAGAGTACATTTAAGACTCATCTGTTAAGCTGACATCACAGAAAGGAAGCAAACAAAAAGAGACAATGGGACAGATGACATCAGGAAAAACTCTGAAAACCCAGAATGCAGGAGTCCCCACAGTTTTGGCCTCTACAGTTGCAGTTACTCGAAGTTTACTAAAGTCTTAAAGTATTTAAGCTATGGAGATGGCTCGGAGGGTAGAAGTGCTTGCCACACAAGCATGAGGACCCTACATAAAGCCAGACATGGTAGGACATGACCGTGACCCCGGCACACCTACTACAAAACAGGAGGTAGAGACAGGAGAATCCCTAGAAACTTGCAGGCCATTTATCCTGGCGAACACAGTGAAAATAAGAGACCCCCCATCTCAAACAACATGAAAGGAGAAAACCAACACCCAAGGGGCTCAGCAGACCTCCACACGCATGCCATGACATACATACAATTGTACCTCACATGTGAACACATGCACACATGAGAGAGAGAAAGAGAGAGGGGGGAGAGAATTTAATAGAAAATCCCCCAAAGGAATAACCCATAAGTCTGAAATTGAGCATCCTTCTGACTGAGATAAAGATATCTCATGCTGTCCTTCATCATGCCTGGGACGTGAAGCATCTCAGCCACATGTTCCTCCCCCCGCTTTGCTTTATGTGCCACCATCCAGTCATTTAGTTATCAAATTGTCCCAGACTTCATTTTTCTTTAGTAACCTTATGTTGCTTAATATTAACCCCAAAGTGCCAGGACAATGGTGCGCTAATTTTAGTACAATAGAGTTTATAATCATGGTATTATTAATTACTATGAATCTCTTACTGTACCTGATATGTTAAGCATTGTTACAGATATACACATAGAAGGGAAAGCAGCACGACAGAGTTCAACAGTAGTTAATTTCAGGTTTCCATTGGGGATCTTAGAACAAATTTTCCTCAGATACTGAAGGGCTGCTGTATGTAAAGGGACAATACGTAGAGCATATGTAAAGACATAATGCAACAACATTCCCAAGGCCAACAGATTACCTGGGTCAGGACATGTTTAACTTTCTACCCATGACCTCTTTTCACCCAAGAAATTTTTAGATGACCCTAGGGATCTAGGTATATAAAATAGGTATATAAATCAAGCAATTACGATAAATCATTAAGAACTCTATTTGAGGTATTCTCTGGTATATGTATAATTTTGCCACTTACTAGTGATTAAAATAAGTTGGCTTACTAACGAGATGGAGGTGCTTGTTTTAATGTGAAGGAGTTATTCTTGGTGGCGGATCATCAGTGCTTTCAGAGTCCACTGATGTTTCAATCTTACAGTTGTCAATGTTGAGAATACTGATCCGTACAAACATGCACTACAAAATAGCAGGTGTATGTTTAGGGCCGTTTCTGAAATTGTTGGAAATTCTCTCCAAATATCAAGTTAAAATTTACTAACCAATAGTCTGTGTGTGTGTGTGTGTGTGTGTGTGTGTGTGTGTGGTGTGTAACTCAAGTCTGCAACTCAGACATCAATTTTTAAAACCAGACGCTCTAATACAAAGATATACTAACTTGATATTTATGTACTGAGGAATAGCAGTGAGAAACTATTAAAAGTCTTTGCTTTCCATACTTCATTATGTTCTGTAAAGGCAGAAAATACTGTATGGACAATGAAGACACTGCAAGTCATCATAACCTGGTCTGGAATCTGACTCAAAGTGTTCAAGCAACCTTGGTTGGCATTATAAGGTCTGATGTCACAGCACTGCAACGTGCATGTGTCTTGGGTCCATAACCAAGATTATGGTGAAGTTGTGTGGTGCAGCATAGACGAGCCCACCACCAGACACCCCTCAGATTCCTCTCAAGTTCGATTTCAAATGATAGTTGCTCACTGTCGACTCAGAAACCTTTTATTGTTACTAAAAATGTTCACAACCCCATGCAGGGTCTTGGCCCATACACAGCTTAATATACTTAAGAAGCTGTGAGCTATATGACCAGCCAGGAAGCCACCACATTGCCTACAGGTCACACTTGTGGGAAGTGGAGCTGCTAGCTCTCTTAACAAACAAAAACCTCCCCAATTAGTTCAAATTGGATAGCATTCAATTACTAGCAACTTTCTTAAAGCCATCTGGAGAAAGTCACACGCGTACACCTAAAAATGGCAGAGGAGGTCCTGCTCCTACTAAGGAAGCTGTATACACTTTCCTAAGGTAAAAGCCTCAGGTGCATCGGGGCACACCTGTAACCGTCACCCTTTTTATCCCTTGTAAGGCTTTTCTAGTTCCTGGCCTATTTTTGAGTCTGTACTCTTATGGTACAGACTCAGGGATGCCGACTCTTGCTATTACACGGCAAGCTCGGAATAAATAGACTGCTTGCTCCCCATTGCTTCACTGATGGCTGCAGAAAGTACGTTCCTTTCAAAATCCATTCCAGCAGCTCTACATGCAAGGACTCCGTTGCCACCTCTTCCAGAAAGTCTCCGCTGTTCACCCCATGTCCAATCTTCATGGCTTTCTCCCAAGTGTATGACCTCACGTTATCCCAGACAGTGGCGAGTGACCTGATATCCTCACTCCACCGTGTCCCCGCCCTCTCCATCTCACACTGGCATTTGATCTCTCTAGAGTGCCATTTAGGAGCTTGGTATATTTGATCTTGCTATACTAGCTTCTCATTGTCTAACTTGAATGTGTTTCATATGAAACTATGAAACTAAGAATTTCTCAAGGACTCTCTCGAAACAGTGCAAAGCAAAGTGGATGGGCCGATGTGGCACCAGAAGCCCCTTGGGTAATTTCATAAACGCAAATGAGCTGAGTCCTGGTTCTGACCTTTCCGATCCAATCAGAAAGTCCCCAGTGATCCGCTTGCGCGCCGCAGTTTGGGAGGCTGTGCCCTACAGCTTCTGGCACTGTTATGGGGTCCTAGAAGTGCTCAGATACTTGCGGAATAGAATTGATTGCTTCCTTTGGAAGAGCCAAACCTTCAAATAGCAGCATCGCCTTTCGTCTTCAAGGACTAAATAAACACGACAGAAGGAATAATTCCTTGGCCTGAGAACACAGGGTAAAAAGCACTGAGAAACAGCTCCTCCCACACATTCGGCTTCCACACAAAGACTTCAAGAAGGGGAGATTGTGATGCTCTGTGAAGACTGAGTTAAATACTAGCAAATTCACAGACCCGACAGTAGTGCCAAGCTGTATACCAGATGGGAAGTCTGGAAGGATAAAGGAAGCTAATGACCATGGGGAGAGCTGTTTCCTAAACAGGGGCTGCATCAAACGGAAGACACAAGTGAGTGAGGAAGTCCCAGGTACCGTTAAGCCAAAACAATATCTCTAACAGAAACCTGAGGCATGCTGACCACGTGACAGATAGAAACAGGAGCACAGACTAAACTTGCCTGCCTTCCTTCTTAAACATGATAATGAATGCAAATCCTGCACCTTGCATATGTGCAAGGCAACATATGCAAAGCAATTGGAGGATTCAGGAATATGAAATTATATTGGGGGGAATTTTGCGTGTGGTTTATAGAGGCAATGTGGCCGACAATCACTACAGAAAGAAAATTCACACTTCCTGTTTACCTCTTTTTGCTTTAAGGAAGTCCAGATGACCCAGCTTCTTCTTCTTCCTCCTTCTCTTCTTCCATGCCCTCCTCTTCTTTTTCAGAAAACACATGAAATAGACAAAAATCATGACAGATGAAGCTAGTTAAACTGGTCTGGTGGGAACAGAGATGCCTGGCAATCAGCAACTCTGTAAGTCTATCATTTTATATTACGGTATTTTCTGAACAGCCCACAGAGCCTGTTGGTAAAGGGCTGCAAGAGGTTTCTAGAGCAGACCATTATAGCTGTTTAGTGGTCATGCTAAAGTATTCAGGGATGTTCTGAAACCAAGTCCAGGCTACAGTTAAAGTCCAAAGGGCTCATATTGAATATAACCAAAGGCCAGGCTCCGTTTTCAACGGCTTCCCAGATTCCAAACTCTTCTTAAGATTCAAACTGAGATTACAAAACAGTGTTCCAAATTCTTCTCTGGTCACAGCTCTGGATGAAACACTACTTCTGTGAAAACACTGATCATAAATCCTAAGAAGAATGGAGTATTTATTCCAATAATGCCTGATCTTCCTTCCCAAGGAAAAACACATTTAAAAGTCTGCACCAAGATGTGAGCTCGTTGTTGACGAGAAACCTGGTAAACATATTAACACCACCTTAAAATATGAGTTGTGTCATAGAACCATCTTGGCAATTAGACACGGCAGCGCAGAGTAAAGAACTAAAAGCCAATTATGGGTCCCCTGGCTCTGGAGAAACTTCATAAAAAATTAATGCTGAGTGAAATAGAAACCATCTGAACTACAGCAGGCAAACATGTGGGATGTACTGTGACAGCCAAGGCCCAGCAACAAAGAACATTTTCCATTATCATTTGTTACACTGGAATGGTCTTCTGTCTTAGCTTCTGCTTGGGCTGAAAAGCATTTTCAGAATAGAAAAGTGTTGGGGAATGAGGATCGGAGTGAGGCTGGTAGTTGGCCGATACATTTGAAACAAATGTGTGGTTCTTAAATACTCTGGGTGGCAGGGGTGGACCAGAGGATGCGAGCAAAATTCTATAAGGCCAAGCCTTGCGGGTGGGGGAATTAAAGGTTGGGAAATCTGCGATGGATGATAATATTGCTCTTTTGCATTGTTAAGCTTGATGGCTAACTGTGACCTAGAGAGGACAATCTCTGAGCAAGTCCCTATGCCTCATCAACCATCATGTGTTAGTCGTCTTTCCACCTCTGTAACAAAACACCTGACACAAGCAACTTGAAAAGAAGAAAGGTTGACTTTGACTCATGGATTCAGAAGGCTAAAGTCTGAACAATTCGTGAATTAGGGTTGGAGTCTGTAGCGAGGCAGTAGAGCATGACAGGGAGCCGTTCACCTCATTGCAGCCAGGAAGCAAGGAGAAGGAGAAAAATGAACTGGGGTCTCCACATCCCCTCAAAGGCACAGGCCCAAGTAACCTGTATTCTTCCCACTGGGTCCCATCCCTTAAAGGTTCCCTGACTCCCCAACAGTCCTTAGCATGCAAACCTTTGAGAAGCATTTAAGGTCCTAAGTTTCTCAGTCTCCTCGATCACAGTCTCATCACAATTAGAGTTACGATGAATGGTTATTGGGAGAGCTCAACCGGAGCCATGAAAGGGCTTCGTAGGCTGTGAGATATTGGGAAGCTGGGGATATTGTTTCACAATGCATCATGACTGTGTTTTCCAGAATCAAACTAAAGACTAAAAGGGCAATTGCTTTTATAAGAGATAGTACTGGGAAAGCATGGGGTAAGGTTAAGTGAAACAGTTCTGATTTCTTTCCTTTTCTTGAGGCCATTCAGCTCTATGGTACATGTTATGTATACCGTCAGTCCTTATTATCTGTGAGCCCACATCAGTGGGGTCTGCATCCACCCATAACTCTCCTCCAATCAAAAATGTTCTCAAAAGTCAAGTCTGTGCTGCAGTCATTTTTTTTCTTGCCATCCCTTAAAAATACAGAGGAGCAACTATTTGCATAGCATCTGCATGATAGGAAGTCTTATAACTCATCTGAGATGATTTAAAGATCGCAGGATGTGCAGAGAGATTCTGTGCAAGTGCGAAGCACCTTTTCCCTACTTGTGTCCCTGATGTATCTTTCTCCACAGCACTTCTTATCATCTTGTCCATTATAAAATTTTACTTTTTTATCTTTCCTTATTTATGAGAATTTCATACACAGCTGCAGTGAAATGTGATTCCGTTCCTTAACACACCCCTCCCAAATTCATAACGTTCTGATAGCTCACTAAGTCCAGTTAGTGCTGCTCACATGTCATGAATGGGGGTTGTCCACTGGAGCATGGGAATCCTACTCATGGCCACACCTGGGACTTGAGCATCTGTGGATCTTGGCTTTGAGAGGAATATACCAGAATCAACCCTTTTTGGATACCAAAGGATCATTGTAATACATACATAAATAGGTGTACATGTACAGTGTGTGCACTTATAAACACATACATTTGACGTGCATATAAATATCTTACAGAATTCCTGCATGGTAAAAGGGCTATCTGTATGGAAATAAAAATATATCATGTAAGACAGGTAGTTAGGTAGATAAATGGATTGATAGAATAGATAGATAAATAAATAAATAGATAGACAGACAGACAGACAGACAGATAGATAGATGATAGACAGGCAGATGGACAGTTTTAAACTTAATATTATGGGAAGCCGTACCAACTGTGCTTGTTGAATGGGTACTCAGAGAAATCGTGATACACTGACGCTCCAGTTTGATTTGATTTGCCTGATTTTGCTCATCTATGGTATGCTTTTTTTTCTTTCCCTACAGCACTGTCGCTCTTAATCTGTGATCTTGCCTGTTTCTATGTTTATACTGGTGAACACATTGCAGGAGGAGAAAGGAGAGGCTGGTGAGCATCGCCCAGGGTATTGGTTAGATTACCACATCCTTAGGTACAGAGTTTGGGGGCTAATACATCCAAGACCCAATATCTGAAAGACATTTTATAAGACTGTCTCTGTAATGTCTTCAGATTAGGGAGGAGAGAATTAGGGCTACACGGTAGGCTCCCAGGACTGGTAAATACAGTTGATATAAGAAAACGCGGCAAAAACAACTTAAAGAAGTGAGGGGAAAAGGGCAATCACAAGTGGGGTGTAAGAAAAGAAGAACCCCAAACTGGGGAACTCGTTACTATAGTGCTGGCGGTGGAGGGAGCACATCCTACTTAATTTAGAATTGCTATGTATGAATAAGACATTTGCGAGAGCATAGATTCTTAGGTGTGCTTGCATTTATCTGGTACCTCCTTTTATGAGGCTTTCAGTCTTGGAAACCCAAGAGTAGAATGAGTGGCAGACTGTTTAAGGTAGGAGATAAAACAAAAACCAGTCCACCATACATAAATCAACAAAAGCCTTGACTTTCCGTGTCTGGTCAGCAACACATTCTGCTTTCCCTGATGTGAGAGATTTCACTGGCTTTAATTCATTAAGTAATCAACATGTATTTCTAAGCACACATTATATGCCAGATTAAATCCATAAAAAGATATTTGTCATGGGAGTGAAGGATGAAATATTTTGAAATCTACGGAATCACAGGAAGACTTGTTGATTAAATTCTAAAAGACTGGCTTTTAATACAGTTTCCCCTTCTGAACTGTATGCCTTAAAGGCAGACAGCATCCCTTATTCATCGCACCACCCTCCGATAGAAGGTGTCAGATAAATATTTATTGAATTAATGTGTTTCACTTATCATTGCTGTGTAACGAAGTACCCCAAGGCTTCATGGATTAAGCAGTCATTTTATTCCATTGCTCACTGTTTTATGCATTTCTGTGTGTGGCTCAGCAAGGCAGTTTGTCTAAGCTCCATATACCATTGGCAGGGCTTCTCTTGCTCTCCATGCAGCCTCAGGGCCTCTGTCTCTCCACGCATCTGCTCTGCTTCCCCCTCAAGTCAACTAGGCTGCAGGAGTCAGCTAAACTTCCTCATAGAAATTTAGGGTCCTCGGGTCATGAGACAGAAGCTGGTAAAAAAAAAAAAACCTCATGAAGCTCAGGTCCTGACCTGGCACAGTCAGATCCGCTTTACCCATTCGTCAAAGTATAGAAGCACTGTGGGATAGACCTCAAAAAGACGTGAATACCGGGAGATGCGGATAACTGACCCATCTCTGGGATCTGCTAGAGTGAACACGTGAACATAACCATTAAGAAACGCTCAGATTTTAGGGAAAATGTTCTAGGCAAAGGGAAATACTTCATAAAGCCAAGTGTCCATGTGATGGGAGAGGACAGTGCCCTGGAAGGTGTGTGTGAGGGGAAAACGTGGTAGAGGGGAGCAGAGCTCAGCTCCGTTTCAGTCCCGTGAAGCCTGAAGGTTCACGATGCCGCAGTGCTAAGCCTCTACATTTCTATTTCTGTTCGCCCAACTAAAAGATTTTAATGTGCTCAAAGATCACGGGACACCAAGGACAGTGAACTGTGTCTCTCACGACCGTCACAGATCTCCTTTCAGGAACTAACCCGTGCCTTTAGCACACTCAGACTACTGAAGCAGGACACACACTCAAGAATCCTAACATGATTTATTTTAAATTTTATTCTTGGCTATCTAGGCTGTCTTTTTTTTTTTTTCAAACAATAAAAAATACAAGGCTCTCTTCTAGGCAAATGACATTGTCTGAATTTATTAAAAATTTGGAATGGTTTTATACGTCAGATAGAAATGCGGGAAGGTATGACAGTGGATCATGACATGTATCTGTATGGTGTAACCCATGCATCAGATGCTGCTTTAACGGCTAGCAGTTAGCTTCTTGAGGGAGAGATGCCTCGTTCAGAATCGCGCTTGCAGGAAGGGCGCTGGCAGTTATCTGAAACTTCACTGCAGAAATTGCAGTGTGAGCAGCAAAGAAGAGAGAACTCACCCAGTATTCTGGCAATGCCTTAACGCCCGTGTGTGATTGCGCAATGGCTCTGGAGATTCGTAGGTCCTATCTAGAAGTTCTGCTCTCAGGAAGTCCCTGTAGAACATCATGATCTTCCACTTCCTGTCAAGCCCCACTATGAGTTGTCCTTCCAGCTTCTAGGTTTCATTCCTGGCCTCCACTCTTGCTCCCTCCACAAGAGACCTACAGATCCGGTTCTGATATTCCTCCCCACCACACCCCCATGAGCCCCACAGCAAGAAGTGCCACCACAGCAGGAAACAGCTAGGCCCTTAGAGAAGGGACTGTCCTAAACTGGAATACCCCTCCACCTCATTGGAGAGTTTGCTGAGTTGCAGAGGCAAGTCTGCACAGGGGGCGCCATCCTGGGTGTGGGCTTCCAAATAACTGTTCAAAGCTAGCCTGTCATTGTTCACCCACTGGGCACAGTTCATCTCAAATCCTTCTCTGTTCTTCTCCCCAGACAGTCTACTTGTGAGATTCCTTCCCTAGCTCCAGCTGGAGACAGACCCGTAGGTAGTGTTACATGTCAAGCCACATCAGGCCGGTATCAGTCAACCCCCACTGATAAGCGTTAGCTGCAGATGGAGCTCTCAGTGTAGCTGCTGGACTGAAAACTGCAATAGATGCCAATGAGGAGGTGATTAGCAAGTTAAATAGCTGTTTCCCTAATCCTGGGGAAAAAGTAGGAACAATTATTACTAGAAAAAGTGAGAATACTCATCAGAGGTGAGTGGTTTGTTCAGTACACAGCCAGCCACCCCAGATGTAAGGGTTGTTTAGAGCCGGCTTCACACCCAGGTGACGACAGCACACTGTGGGTGCTCCCTGATCCTCCTCGTGACTTGCGTGGCACATGCTATTACGATGGCCATTTTAGAAGGGAGGTTAGATGTGTGTTTGAGGTCACGCAGGAAGCAATGAAAAAAACCTGCATTTTAACTCTAACACTGTAAAATGTCAACTTCCTGGGGGAGACACCTGACACAAACATAACTTGGCCTGCACACTAGCAATTTGGGTGAAGGGAGTGTTATTTGTATGTGATCTTTATTGTCTGGTGTCAGCAGCGGCTCTCAGTAGCCACTATTTTTAATTAAGGTATCTATAATAGATTTGTGGAATTACCATTAGGTTCCCTGCTTATGGAACATTTTTCTTCGTGCATACTGTAGTGTTTCCTTCTGTTTGTTTGCTTGCTTGGGATGGGGTCTCTTGTGTCTCAGGCTGGTCTTAAACTCCTAATCCTTCTGTCTTAGCCTATAAAGTGCTGAGAATATAGTCGTGTACCACCGTGACTAGCTATGCTTTATCATTTTGATTGACATTTCTACAGCAGCCCTTTGTTATAATGTACTGTCGTCTTCTTGCAAATAGAGATACGTGAGGAAGGAAGGTAGGAGGTCTTACTTTACTTCAGTAGTCAACAGTCAGAGCATAGCCAATAGAAGACGTGGACCTAAATCAAACTTACCAAAAAAGGGGGTTGAGTTGATGTAGCCCAGGCTACCCTCAGACCCTGCTTCTGTCACCTGAATTCTGGGATCATAGGTGTAAGCCAACCTGCGTGGCTTTAAGATAGTAAGTTTTATGTTCTGTGTGTTTTTGCCAGAATGCCACAATGGTGGTATTCAGGGTGACTGCGTGAGTCATGGGTTTTTACTCCCCCACTGGCCTTCAGGGTGGTCTGCCATGAGGAGAGGGAGCCCAGACACCCGAAGTTGCTAGGAGGGAAGATGGTCAGAGACTCTGACAAATGAAGGCCATGCTGGAGGCAGCTAACACAGCGAGTGTGAACCTGGCATCTTAAGCTGTCTCCAGCATGGATTTGGCAAGGAAAAGATGGGAAAGAAATGGGGGAGAGGAGGAGTTTGTAACGGCCTTCTTGGGCCTTTCATAGTCATCAGGAGCCTTTCAAAACCTCCCGAAGGGCTTCTTTGGAAGTGGGAGTGGATGAAGAGGTTTACTTACCTTCACCACCCTCTGGCTACCGTGGCTGGAACACAGCTGTGACCTCTTCACCCGGTGTCCCTCTGATCCTCTCTGCCATGACACCTCTTTCTGGAGTGGAAAGTTTCCTCTCCAACTCTCCCAGCAGCAAGGGCAATGGAGGAGAGAAGTCCTCCCAAGAGGTGGACTTTGATCCTCCATGTCAGAGGCTGGGGCATCTTTTTACAAGGTCAGTTGTTATTTATAAACACCCCTCCCCATACAACACACACACACTTCCCTTTGGAAATCCAGCTTTAACCAATGAAGGGCTTATTCAGCTGGAAAAAAATAGCAGCATCCAACATGACTGGGCTCTCTGTTTGAGATGTGAAATTTTGCATGTAAATCAAACAGCGTTTGCTGGGGTATTCATTACCTGGGCAAACACAGGCTGCCTCTTGTGTGTGTACACGTTAGAGAAAGATGGTGGGTTCTTTAGCGAGAAAATTGTCAACACCACAAACATAAAAAACTTAGGATTAAGGAGTTTTTTTCTTACCTCAAACATTTATTTGTTCACAATTCCCACAGGTTGCTATGCATTTCTGCTGAGAGGCAGAATTCCTGAGTGAGGTACTCAGGCATTCCTGACTACCCTTGGGATAGCCAAGGTGGTACAAATGTAGCTTTCATTGTGTTTCAGTCAACAGGACATGGGGATCAAGGCTCTTTGCTGTAGAAGAACGAAACAGTACCAGGCTCATGCAGGAAGAGGGATGCTGGTCTCTTCAGTGGTCCCATCCTCTCAGACTCAGTGATACCAGGAAAGTGGGCCCAGGCTAGAGTAACCCCAGTAACTCACTAATGTTTCCTCTTGTTCCAGACCATAGTTGGAGTATCAGCAGGCATCGGTATCCTGAAGAGAGGTTGCTGGCTGGCTATCCACTGAAACAAACATTGGAATTGCTCACCTGGAGGGCTCCTAAGGGTCCCTCCCCCCTCACTCTATTCCACTCTGTGATGGGGACTACAGGAAAAAAAATCCCATAGTGACCTCCAAACTGGCAGGCACCTGGGAACCTGATTTCAGGAATCTTCCTGGTATTCCTTAACAGATCGGTGCCACCCACTGTGACCAAACTCTGCAAGACTTTATCTAGACCACCTGCTTCCCTTCTCTGAGTCTAGAACTTGGGGGAGAGTGTCTACGTGGTCAGTCCCCAGTAAAGATCCTGGGCACAGAGGCCGTTTGATTCTCTGGTACACATCATGGCAGATGCGTGGTCACAGCTCATTGATACGGAGTCTGGCACTTCCGATGTGACTTGCATGGGAGAGGACCTTTGGGACTGTCTGCCTGGTTTCCTGTGGACTTTATCCATGGATCTTTTGACTGTAATAAATCAGTCACTAGGACGACTGAGCCTGTGGGTCACTGATAGCTCATAGCATCTGAGGGTGGTCTTGGGGACCCTATCACCAGGGCACAGGCCTGGTGTTGCTTCCTAGAACCCTTTGCCCTTTGTAGACTAAACAATTTTCAGCTAAGTTCAGCAAATAGGAAGTGATGGAGGGATATTGGACAAACAAACAAAGAGTCAGACTAGACTACTCCTGACCGCAGACCCTGTTTCTAGTAATAACTGATTCTCATGCTCAGACCAGACTGGCCTATGGGATTCTAGTGTCTGCCATATAACCTCAGTTCCCGCCATATCTTGACACCAACTACTCCGTTTCTAATTGTGAGGACGACTCGGCTCCACTGTTTGCCCTCCTGTCTCTTCTATCTCCTGTATAAACAATTCCTCTCAGTCAGGTGCTCTCTTTAAAAACACCTAAGATGGGTTTCTTTTTCCTAGTTTGACCCACCTGCTATCAATGTCTCCTCCATGCCAAGCAAAAGGCCTTCGGGTGTGAAGGACACCAAGGACCTCAGTGTCTGTTCACAAAGGCTGCCTCTGTACAAATCACATATGCTGGTGTGCTCAGGGTTCGTCCTATGAATGGAAACTTGTTCTGACTCCTAAGCCACAGTGCCATGTGATGGGCTTCAGCCACACACTAGGTGTGGTGCTTCTGACACTGGATTTCTGACTGTCTCTTGAGCACAGGAAAACCACCACATTTCTAACACTCCTGGGTTGGAGCACTATAATATTAGTGTGTATGATCGCCCACTGAGCTGTGCATCTCAGGCCAAATGTGGCCCTAGGATGACAGCTGTGAGGTCACAAGCATGTCTTAAATGCACAGCTCAACCAGAGGACTGACGTGAATGATCTGATGTAACAAGTACAAGCATGGCATCTCTCCCCCAAATCCCACGTGAATCTACCAGACAGCGGCAGCATCTTCACTCAGATCTCCTTCTAGCAAGCAGCAGATAATGAAGGACTTGGCATATCCTCGACAGCCTCTCTCTGACTGTGGTCCTGGTTGTCCAACGCAACTCTAGTCAGGGAAGTGACCTGACAAGTGTCAGGAGCACTGCCATTAGACCAGATCTTGCGGGACAGCTGAGCACCTGAAGCTATGATCGGGACATGATCAGCCATGACCGCGGAACGACCCTGTAGTGGAGAAGGGCGAGAGGAGTATGTTTCTTGTGCCTTGAGGCACAGAATAGAAAGTTCTGTGACTGGAGGAAGGTATGGCAGGGAGTGGGGGGAGGGTGATGATCTGGCCAGAGAGTATAACTGAGGCAGGCCTCAAGAGTAAAATAGGGTCTAGCTCATATGGGGCCCTTTTCAGTGGATGATTGGAAATTTACTCTAAAAGCAAAGTCAGTTAGCTATGGAGAGGCTTTGGACAAATAATCTGAATCTAGATTTCAACCCCTCAATACTTACTGTGACTACATTGTGGAGAAGGAGTTAAAAGGGGGTAGAGGGGTTCAAGATCATTTAAAAGATAGAGTAGGGAATATCTGATGAAGGATTGGATTTCAGGCTTATGGGGGATTTGTCTGGAATTTGCCCCTGAGCCTGGCTTGGCAGCTGTACCTAAGGCACTGACATCCACTGAGAGAGAGAACTCTATGATATGTCAGGTCTTCAGAGAAACTTGTATCCTATCATGGAGATGATGAGTGTGGGCTATCACTGGAGTTTGCAGAGAGAAGGTGACCAGAAGGCAGCTAGCTAGGGGAGTCTACAGCTCTAGAAAAGACCACGCTATGTACCTAGATTTGGGAGGTGCCAGAAGATTCATGGAAATGTAAAACCATTGGAGTTGAGGGGCGGTGGTTGCACACACCTTTAGTTCCGCACTCGGGAGGCAGTGACAGGGGAGTTCGAGGCCAGCCTGGTCTACAGAGTGAGTTCTGGGACAGCCAGACTTACAACAGAGAAACCTTGTCTAGAAAAAAAAAAAACAAAACAAGAAAACATCAGAGTTGCTGAAATGATCAAAGGCTAGCACAGTGCACTGGAGTGTTCCAGAGACCATAGGAGAGACCTTCAAGGACAGAGTGGGCGAGAGAGCTCAGCGCCTCAAAAGGAGAAAAACTCGGTCTTCATCTCCGGCTTGAAAACAGACCATTGGAGATGCTCTGCTTTCAATGTGGCTTCTCGTCTCCAATGCTCATGTTGGAAACTGGGCCTCAATGTGATGCCGTTGGCAGGTGATCAGACCTTCAAGAGGTGGATATGCCTTTAAGAGTGGTCAGTGTAGCTCTCATGGGGTTAGGTTAGTTACTATGAGGACAGTTCACTATCGTAAGGCTGAACTCACATTTTCTCTTTTCCAATCATGCCTACTTTTCCTCCTGCTTTCTGCCTCAGGAAGACACAGCATGAAGGAGACAGTGCCCTTCTGCTCTGCCTACTGCATCTCACAGTGTACTCAATAACCCCCAAAGAAGATGAGAGAGCACAAGATCTTCGCCAGAAGCTAAGAAGATAAAAATGCCATGCTCCTAGGCTTCCCTGCCTGGAGAACCATGAGATAAATAAAGTGGTTTTCTTTCTAAATGCCCCAGTTTCAGGTATTTTGTTACAGCAACGAAATGCACTAAGACAGATACCTTCACGTTGGTAGTTTCAATAGGATAATAGAAGTAGAACCCAAAATTCAGAGGCTTGTTAACAGAGGGGAGGAGAGAGAATGAAAAATGACCAGAAGGACATGAGTTCGGAGAAGGCTTTTTAAAACATTGAAGGGACTCAACTTGAGATTGTGTCAATGCTGACAGGAAGCAGCTGTGAGGGGCCCAGAGACTCAAGCCACAGGAGGAAGAGCAGATAAGAGGCACAGCAAAGCCCTTGACAAAGTGACTTGAAACAAGGCAAAGACAGGGACTTTGGTTTGAATGTGGAGACAGGGGGACTTTTCCACTTCAAGGATTGGAAGGAGGGAACGTTTGGTAAAAATTACAGGCAAGTCCATAGATTTGGGACAGATAGATGGGGTTCGGCGGGGAATACAAATTCCTAACTAATAGCATCTCCTGTTCTCCTTTGAAATTTGGGTTTCATGTGTCAGGGTCAGACATCTAAAGACAATGAGGGCACTTAGGAGGATCTGTGGTTGAAATCAGTAGTATGTAAACACGTGATAATCTCAAGACAAAAAAAAACAGGCAAAAGTTTGGGAAGGAAAATTCCTTTCCTTTCTCTGTAAGATTTGAAGATACACCAGAATGACTTCGAGGAAAAACACAAAGGGTTTCTAACTCGTGTGGCACTCTTGAGGTTCTCTACTCGTCTGCACTGAGACAGAACAACACAGCTGTCCTGCAGGAAGTCCTGTGGTTCGGCTGGGGCTAGGGCTGGGGCTCTGCGGGTAACTCAAGGAGGCAGTTTTCTTTGCACAAGAGGGACAAATCGCTCTTGCTTTATGCATGGTCACAACTGTCTGTGTGACCTGTCTGTGGAAGGTAGACCCTTCCTTCTGCCGGCTCACCACCCATCTGCATGCCGAAGCATTCCTCCACAGAAAAAGGACCCTTTAGCCCTTCTGACCCAGCAGGAAGGGAGGGAAGAGGCTGGCTAACACCACAGTGCCATTAGTCAGTTACTAGTAGCAACCAGAGGAGGGGAGAGGCTGACTCTGGGGGGTGTGGGTGGGATGGTGAGGAGATCCCAGCACAGGAACTTGGGAGCAAAGGGGCTATAGAGTCAGGAAGGGATACAAAATATCTGAGCCGGATGACAGAAGTACGTGGAAAGTCCTACAAACAGTTCTGCCCCTTCTACCAGCTGTCAAGAAAGGGGAGGAGAAATCCTCTGGGATGGGGAAGAGGGTGGGAGCCGTTAGGAAGTTATTTAAGAGCCAACTCTCTGGTCACTTTGCTTGAGTCCTTTTGAGGAAGTATCCAGAGGCACACAAGGAGCCTAGCGGGGCACCCTCTCAGGAGCACAACCAGGTAAGAGACCCTCGGAGCAGCACTGAACAGCCCTGCCCCAAGCTACCACTGTCCCTCTGTACCTATGCTTCTGCATCTCTAAAGGCACTGGGAGAGACTGGAGGCAGCCCCTCCCTCCAGTTCCAGCCCTTAGCCTCTAAGTTTGCACTGCTCAGCCCCTCTTCTAAGAGGGACCTTCCTTGAACTCCACCAAGCTATGCTAGGAGCACAGCTGGCATAGAAGGTTCTTACATGCAGATGTGAGCTTCGTTGCTCCTCCAAGGGTAAGCCCCCTTTCCTAAGGGAAGCCAACTGGAGCAGGGACTAAGGTTAGAGGGGAGGGTAAGGCCATCTGGGAATGTCTGCCTAGCTAGAAGACAGCAGGCTTGGTTGCCCTGCCCTGGCCACTCCTTCTCTCATCTCAACACAGGGGCTGAACTCAAGTTGCTTTCCCTTCCCTGCATCTGCCAAGAAGGACAGTTCCTCATCTCTTCTCACATAGGTAGCCTGAACCTCCTTTCTTGACCAGCATCTGGAATGTTCCAGTTCTCTGCTTTACTTGCTTTCTCCCAGAAGGTTGCCCAGCTGCCCAGTACTGCTCCCCTGCCACGCCCCACTGCTGGCCTCTAGTGACCAATCAGTATGTCTTTGCTGTTTAACACAAGAAGACTGAGTTTTCTTGACTTCCCTGCAATGAGACTTTTCCCTTTAAACTCTTTCCCTGTCTCAGCTCCCTGGAGATTGTGAGTAATTCTCCAAAGGCACCTATCCCTATCTCATTCTTCCAAGAACCCCTGTCTTCCCTCAAGACCAAATACCTTACCAACTGGACCTGTGCTCAGCCTTGCTCCCTCTGCTCCACTCATTTCTAGAACAGTCTAATCAAGTTGATTCTATAATGGCAATGCTTCATCTTGCAAGGGTGTGCCTGGTTTTTGCAAACAGCCAGGTTGCCAAGAGTCACGGCACGGTGAGCCAGGTGAAGAGCGTTCGGAAACAAAGGCCCCCTTCATTTGGCCAGCTGGTCAACAAGTCCTTATTGGGCCCTGAGGGTAAGGTGCATAGTATTTAGACTGGCTGGTCGCCTGCACAAACTCTGAGGGAAGAATAAGCAGGCCAGACTAAGTAGGGGCGAGTCTACTCACAATCCAACTGGGTGTAGCTATAGCCTCCATTCCACACACTGAAACAGATTTATGTACGACTCTTGTCAGGCTCATCCACAACCCTACCATACTGCAAGCTCTCAGGGAATAGGTACTGTTTGGGTTCCTGATGTACCTACCCTAAGCAGTAAAACCACAGCCTGACACATAAGAAGCCCCCAGTGAACACTGACTAAATTAAATGGCAGGTATGACAGCTTTCGGGGACCATCCTGATCTGCACATGCTCTTCGGAGTCTAATCTTCACCGTGACTTAGGTTTGGTGGATCATGAGATGAGCAGGTGCTTGTTCCTACAAACATACGGGCTTCGGGATGCTGGGGAAAGAAAACTCCTGCCGTCTGAAATCTTTAAAGATTTTCTTTGTTTCGAGCACACTCTTTCTCCTGATTTCTATATGTTTTGACAAACAGGATATCTTCCTGAGACCCGGGGTGGGGGACACTCTCCATTACCAGGTGATCCTCACTTTCACCTCACGGTTTTCATGTGTATGTAATTTACAACGTGTTGCTTGGGTGCCATTATGCACAGGTGAACCTCTGTCTCTACTTTAGAATCCTAGCCACAAGTGGTACCCATGTCACTTTCCTCTCCCATGGACTCTCTTCTCCCCTCCCCAAGGATTTAGTAGAGCTGAGAATGTCAGACACTCCAGCGACAACCTTTGGGGGCAGGAGAGCAGTCCCACTCAACAACTCCAATGCGGCAGAAGACGACCTCCCGACAGAGGAGCTGCACGACATGTTGCCCAGGGGTGTCAACCTGCAAGGTAGGAGGAGCACACAGCCGTGCCTGGCAGAGCCCTGCCCCCTTTCCTATATGAGAACCCTCCCCCACTAAGATCTACAAAAATATGCACCCTCCTCAAGAAAGGGTTCCAAAACTCCAAATCACCAAAGATCCCGAACGATGGTCCTGGTTTTGGTATTAACTGATCTTGACACATAAGGGAAGCCAGTTATTCCTTCTGTGTCTCAGATGTTCCTTTAACAAAACACGGTGCCGGATTCACTGAGGCCTCTTCCACTCCTAAAGTTCTGTGCTTTGGAGAACGTCCTCTAGCTGAAATATTCCACTTCTAAAATATTGCAGCTGTGGCTGGTTGTCTGGCTTGCAGCTCCCTCCTTCTCCCTCCTCCATCCATGGCTGTGAGTCTCAGAGCTGGCGAGAGGTGCCAGATTCTGACAGTAATAGAGATGGAAGCCCTCTATGTGTCTCCTGAGCAGCCGGGGGAGCAGGCAAGGCAAGCTGCTTCCTCTGCCTCACCCTGAGGGGCCTCTCTGGATGCAGCAGCCACCATCTGACTTCCCCTTGGCCCTTGTCAGCTGTGACAGGGCCCAGGTACCAGCACTGGCTTGGTGGTGCAGAAACCATTCCCTTGGGGAATAAGCAGGGACATTCAGACTGTTGTCCCTGAATAGCATCTAGTTGGCAGTACATTGAGGAATATCATTTATGAACCAAAACCCAGTTTTGCTCCTGCGGGCTCTCTGCTGTTTCATGGGGGATAAACATCTACTGGCTGAGGTAGGTGCAGACAGTCACACTGTGGCTCTTAGTGCCCAAGAACTAACTCTCCCAGCTAAGTGCCACATTCTAAACCCTGACATTAAAGCCACGGACCTAGGGATATACAACCAACCGGCCTCAGCCCCCTTTGTATAGATTAGGAAACAGATCTAAAGCAATCCATCGATATACTTTACTTCTTTGCTGCTTAGACTAGAAGTCTTTTTATTTTTTTAAGAATGCAAATAAAATTGGAAAGCCTGCAGACACCAAACTGTCCCACGGGTCACCTTGGGGTATTCAGTTTTCTTGTAAAATTCCCCTCTGGCAGAGAAGACACTGTGCTCTGAGGAGTGCATTGGCTTTGGAAGAAGGCAGCCACAGGAAAAAGAGAGGGAGCTCAGAAACCCACACCAGGACTGATGAGGAGATATGTTAACCTGCATGCCTGTGGTAAGGGCACAAAGAATCCCTGGTCCAGGAGGTAGAAACCCCAGCTTCCCATTCCAGAACAAGTCATCTAAGTCCACAAGCCTTAGTTTTCCCATCAGTAAAATAGAAGCTCCCTGATATAAGGGGTATTCCTTAGGACCAGATAAATATTGCCCACAGCACCATCTGACCCACCGCACATGACCGGTGGTGGCGGGTTAGCTAGAATGTGCACACACTCCTTCCCCATCAAGATCAAGTCATCACTGATGGAGAACCTAAGGAAATTGGAGATCTGAGCTAAATATTGCCAATGGCACATAAAAAGCACTTTGAGTAGGTCGGTTGATTTTTTTTTTTTTCCCCTCTCGAACCTGAGATAATTGGTTTTCTGTAAATCTACTATTGGAAGCAGAGATGGGGAATAATTCACCTGTTTTGAAAAGGCAGTCCTTATTTACTTGGCAGTCATATGCCCACAGCCCACATGACACATGAGCTGCTCCCAAGCAGCCCTCACACAGGGAAGTGAGGGGCCGGTGATTGCATTATAATCTGAATGGATGAAAACAGTCAGTCACTTACAACTTGAGTGACTCACCATTCCTAATCATTATAACTCATTAATAACACATTTCAGCTTCCGAAAGCGTGTGTTTGTCCAGTGTTTTTCACTGCATGCTGTGAGGATGGCGGCTTTGGACCAAGAATCATAGCTGGTGTTCTCAAGAGAGCTGGGGTTGGGGTAGAGGGGAGATCATCATCAGACATACTGTCGGCACCAGACTGTTACTCTGAAGAGTTCGAATTTCTGTTTATTTGCCTAAAAAACACAGAGTGGGCTTGGCACTAAATATTAAGCTGCACCACCTCCCCTAACCCACCCCCAATCACCTCGTAAAGGGACAAATTAATGCCAAGGAAGGCAGTCAGACTTTGGCACTGGTTCCTGTAGTTTTCTTGCAGTTCACCCAGTGGCCACTAGTGGACCCCAGGAGTACGTAGGTCTCCACTTTCAGGAAGCCTCTGATTCTAGGATGGCAGAGCACTATGTCCAGTTCTTTATCCCCCCACCCTCAATGGCAACTTATTCTTTTTGAAAGCCTCCATTGTAAAACTGACTGAGCAGATCAGAGGGAAAAAAAGAGAGGAAAAGAAAGAAAATGTCAGGCTTTTCAATTTCATTAGTCCATTAGCCATACATACTGACCATTACTGGGAGGGGTATCCAGAATTTGGCTGGTGTGTATAATAGACTTTCATCGTGGCTGCTAATACTTGGTTAAGAACTTTTTTATTAGAGTGAAACATGCCGTATTCTCAACTACTTGAAAGGCTGATGTAAAAGGATCATTTCCAAAGGCCAGCCTGGGCAACACAGCAACAGCCCTTCTCAAAATATTATTTTAGTAAGGTTAAAAAAAAATCTACATCGAACTGTATAAACTCATATAAACTTCCCCTAACACATACTATAGTATTTAACAAAAACATGAGTATTTGATATTATAATGGGACCTTAGATGTAGGAACAGGCTATAGACATGTCTGATATCATCACATACTTTTAGAGATCCTCAGTGTCTCCCTGTGTGTCCTATACTAGAGAAATTACCATGAATATCTGTCCATATTATTTAGATTGACATGGAGTGTGTGTGTGTGTGTGTGTGTGTGTGTGTGTACTGTGGGTGTACATGGAGGCAAGAGGTTAATGTTGGCTCTCTTCATTGATTAGTTTCCATCTTATATATTGGGTCTGGGTCTCTCACTTAGACCTCACTCATCAGTTTGGCTAGTCTTGCTCTAGGGATCTCCTGCCTCTACCTCTGAATTAAGGGCTAGCATCCAGACATTGCTCCTCACTCTTGGGTGGCAAGTACTTTTACCAGCTGAGCCATCTTTCCGGCCCCATTTTGGCATCCATTTCTAAAAGACTGTTGCACACATTCAGTTGGAGTTCCTGTAAAATCTCTTCACAGCCTTCCAGGTTTCAAGTTATGTGTAGCTAGAAGCATAATGCTACATAAGACTACTTCATCCTCTTGGGCTGTGGGACTCTGTTATGAACAGAGTGGCCATCTGTAGCAGTAACTATAATATTCATATGGCAGGTGCTACTGTGCTGGAGTCAAACACGAAAGGAAGGATGGCCTGATGGACATTCAAATGGAGGCAGACCCAGCAGTTTTGGGGAGAGTGGGTCTAAGTGTGTTTCTGAGAATTTCTTCCCTTTCATCATTCTGTGTCAGAACTAAACCATTCTCTTCAGCAGTGAGTAACTGACTTCTCCTCGGTGCCAAAGAAACTCTTTGGATTTTAGGATTACTGAGAGAACGAGAGAGACATCCGACACATGATGAAGAAACGAAGATGTTAAGTGAGGTTCATCCCTCAGCCAGTTCACAAAAAGTATTTACTGTCATTTACACGTCAGAAGCTGTTCCAGAGTCTATACAATGACAAAAAGAGAAAGTCTGTCTCTAACTTCTGTGGTTTTCATTTAAATAAAAAAAGCAGAGATCATGGCAATTCAGTTTAATAAATACTGTAATGAGATTTAGGCAAATGACAGTAAGACACTAGAGAGACAGGCCTTGTGGCATGGTGAAGTAGGAAAGAGAATGAAGAAGGCTTATTGATTAAAAAGAAAGACATCTCAACTGAGTACGATGACAAAGAATGTTCTAGACATGCTATGCATGGCAGTAGAGACTTTTAATCCCAGCACTTGGGATATAACAGTAGAAGTGTATGCAATTCAAGTTCATCCTCAGCTACCTGACAAATTCAAGGCTAGTCTGAGCAAATAGAAGACTCTTTGTCTCAATAAAATTTAAAATAATGAATAAAAGCAAGGGCTGAGCCAAGTGTGGTAGCACAAGCTTGAAATCCCTGTGCAGTGGGACTGGGATCATGAGTTTCTGATCAGTCTGTACTACATACAGATGATGTTGACCACATGTCAAATGAAGAAGGAGTGGAGGGGTAGAGAGATGATTTCTGGATAAGAGAGCTTGATGTACAGCTATGAGAACCAGATCTTAGTACCCATGTAATTAATTAGGCATTTTGCAACCCCAGGTCTTGAGGTTAGAGGACACAGGCAGACAGTTGAGTTTGTTTCCAACCTAACTGAGAAAACTCGAACCTCCAGCTCAGGGAGAGACCTGGCCTTAAAGAAACATACAGGAAGAGATTGAGGATGACACCTAAAATCCTCCTCTGGCCTTCAAATACATGCACAGAGATGTATACCACCCCCACACACTCTGCATGCACCACACTTTTTAGGGCAGATGATAAATAAGACTCTTCTCAAAGATGGAGGAAGAGAGGAGATAGAGTACATGGAAGATCATTTTCAAAAGGACGGATAGCATATACTTAGTGGTGAGAATTGGATATCGGACAAAGAAAGATAAGCCTTGAGAACTTAGCAGGGGTCACACTACAATAAGCATCAAAGACCCTGCTTTCCTTCCATCCCATAAAACACAGGGAACTTGCTGTGGACTCTCAATAGTGGATTTACGTTTTATAGGAGTAATTCTCGTATTGAAGAGAAGATTGAAAGAAGGAAATATTTCAGGCTGGAGAAGAAGTATACCAGAAGGCATTTAGCCCCGGAGAAGGTGTGGCGTCTCATTTCTCTTATTCTAGGATTCCTGAAGCATTTTAGGGTACAGAAAATTTCAGCAGCAGCAGTTTAAATAATAGCTGCCAAAGAAAAATGTCTTTAATTGTCCTAATTCTACTTTCTTCTCCTGAGTTGCTAAAAGATGTGTGAGAAAAAAACAAAAAAAAACTTCCTGCAGCTCTTTCCACCATAAACAGACCTACTTCCTCATGCATAGTGCTAATGCCTATATCTTAGTAATAATGTTACCAAAGATTGCAGGGAGATCTCAGCTCACCGGGGAATTCCTAGAATATGAACCCAAACATTTAACTTACTGCAAGATTCCATCTGTGACAGGTATAATCATTCTCAGAAGAATATTTTTTGCAACCCAGGGAGAAGATAATCCACTTTTTTTCATATTAGGGAAAGAGTAGGAGGACAGAGAGGCAGCTGACTCTTGAGAAGAGAGATTCTGTTGGATTTTTTTTTTCCTTTCTTTCTTTAACAGCCCATTTTCTGATGTGTTTGGAATTAGACTAAATTGTGTTAGGTAGACTTTTTGAAAGCTGTCACTTTGAAAGGGCAAGCTGCCAGGTTCCTAGCTATAATATAAGTTAAAAAAAAAAAAAAAAAGAAGTGGCTTCCCAGTGAGCTGTTCCATTTTGCTAGGAGCTGAGCTTGAACAGGGAGATATGCATTCATTTCTTGTTTGTGGTGAATGAATCCGGAACAATGAGAAAGCTCTTTCTATCTAAATTTTGTTTTGTTAGGCCACTAAACGACACACAATCAGCCCACTAGCTTAACAGATGTTTTCTGAGTAGCACACACTTGGGGAGGGGTACCAATAGGCAAATGGGCACTAGAATGCCTTATGTTATTTTTATACCTATGCTTATGTTTTATGGTAACCAACTGTAGAATCCTTGTATAACCGTGTACTGTAAGAGCCAAATTCTGTTCCTGGCTTGCTCTGTGGGTGACTATCCATTATCAACCAGAGAAACGTTATTCATTTGGTGGCACTGGAGACCTCATCTTCCTTCCCCAATACAAACTGTGATTTAGATGTAGTTTGTCCCCAGAGACTCAAATTCACTGTCTCAGTGTGGTGAAGTGAGAGGTAGACCCTAATGTAAAGTTCTTTTACCAGTGGGGATGTGCCTTTGGAAGACATCAAGGTCCTTCTTATGGTACCCTGAGCTAGTTCCCATGAAAGTGGGTGTTTATAAAAGATAGAGCCTGACCATATCACTCTCTGCAGGCCTGGCTGTGATACCTCTTTTTCTCTTGTCAAGATTGCATATTTATAATGCTATGTACCACAAACAATGAGACATTGTTCAGGTCCCTCACCAGATCAAAAATATGTAGTTTAAACTGTTGGCCTCCAATCACCCTATTTCCCTTCTCTCTCCTTTCTCCCTTCTTCCCTCTCTTCTTCCTCTCCTCTCCTCTCTCTCTTCTCCTCTCCTCTCCTCTCCTCTCCTCTTCTCTCCTCTTTCTTCTCTTCTCTTTCCATTTTTCCCATTTTCCATCTCATGAGTCTTTCTCTTCATTATAAAAACCCATTCTTAGGTATTTCTTTACAGTAATGAGAAACAGATTAAAACACCTAGTGAGTCCTCTGACTCATTAGAAGACTGTGGGTCCCTGTTTCCTGGTCCCCTCCCTGGGACAGCCAAGCCATTGGCCCAGTTTTTAGGAGGGAGACATAGTCAGGAACTTTACAGGGGCAAGAGGGTCTTGGGCAGAAGCTTGAGAGTGGTGAGATACAGATTTCTTGGGAAGGCAGTGTCAGGTTTGTCAGTGAACAGTTCAGCTCATTTATTGATATATGTATATCACTCCCCTTGCATATATATATATATATATATATATATATATATATATATACACACACACACACACACACACACACACAAATATACATGAAGGAGAGAGGGAAATACCTTGTGTGATGATATGTTACTGGCTAGGGCAGTGATACTAGGAGAGTTCTATTTGCATGGGAGGCTCACAACCAGATATGGGTGGCCACATGTTATTGGCTGGGGCCAAAAATCTTGAGGAAATCTCCTTTGCATAAAGAGAGGTTTTACAGGGGCCAGAGGAAGAGACTTTATAAGGCCATAGAGAGAGAGAAGAAGTCCAGCCTGGGGCCCTCCAGCTGCAGTGATCAGATGAACATTAACCAGACCTTGGAGAAGCAGGATATTATCATGTGTTATGTGACATAAGACATGGCAGTGCTTGGAGGAGCTTTGCTAGATGTTATTGCTAGCTGGGGTCTGTCAGAGTAAGAACAGGGAGCAGCCAATGCCTTCTGCTCTCAGGGTGGGTGAGAAATCCAGGGTTCAAAGCACACTTTAACCTCCTCTTGGCTCTAGGCCAGCTCCACAGAAGATTACTCTGAAGGGAAGGCAACATGGCTGTCATGTTCTGTTTCCAAAGAAAAAGCCACCCAATTTTGTCTTCCCATGCATCTTAAATGTTTGACTGGCATCTCAAATGTGATTGCCTTAAACCTTTTACCTGTAAGAGTGGCTTTTAATCTTCCACACCTCAGCCAAGTTTCATTTTTATGTCTTTTTTTTTTTGCCAAGTCTCATTTTTTAAATGAAATGTTTTTCTTAGTTTAGATTGTTTGAAGATGGAATCTTAAGAGATTAGATGGGGACCTTTTATTTAACGTTGCCCTGGTTTCTCCTCACTTAGAATGCAGTGCTTTCCTATGATTTTTTCCCTTCTTTCCAAAGGCACTGACTTATTAGAGTGATAGTGTAATAAATAAATTAATAAATAAGTAAATAAATAATACTTGGAAAACATGTCTTTTGAAAATTTGATGCTTAAAATTAAATATTCACAAAAGCAGAGTAATAGGTCAACTACATATATAAATACATACATACTCAAATATGTATACGTCAGGTGTGTGATTTACTATGGTGCCATGTACATATGTATATGTTCATCTGCATAAGTACATAGGCCAGAGGAGGATATCCAGTGTCTTGGTCTGTCATTCTCAACCTTGCTTCTTTAAGACTGGATCTCTCACTAATTCAGTTACTTCCTATTTTTGACTAGACCAGTAGACAGCAAACTCCAGCAATCCTCCTGTCTCTCTCTTCCATAGTTCCAGGGTTACAGGAGTGTGTGACTACACCCAGACGTTTAAGTAGGTAATATGTATCTGAACTCAGGTCCACATGTTTGCATAGCAAGCCCCATTTACCCATCTCCTAGGCCCTACATTATTTTCAAAACAAATTGTATATATTTATTTTCACTAAGAAAAAAACTCTCGTTCAAACCATAAGGTGTGTGTGTGTGTGTGTGTGTGTGTTAGGCTGGGTACCCTCAAAACTTCATTAGCATCTTTACTTATCCTTTGTTCCAAATAGCACAAAGACCTGGTGATCTTATTCCAATGTGAAACAAAAGTTCTGGTGCCTCCATGTGAAAACACACACACACCTACTCCAACAATATGTGTGGCCCTCAAAATTGCTTGTCTTGGAAATAAAACTGCCTGATAAATGATATTTAAAGAACTTATTTGTTTGCTCCTGTGGTTAATGAAATAATTCATTTTAAAATGAAAAAAAAAAATCAAGACATGAATGTTCAGGCCCGAGTGAAAAGCAGCAAACCTTCTGGGACGTTTGTCACATACTTGCCGAGGCATGAGTAATGACGAGATGACCAAGGGACAGACTTCTCCTCAAGGGATGTCCAGTCCTGCAGGTGGCCTCATCTGGATGAAGGTGAAATAAGAAGTTGTTAATGGTGGTCTATACCTTTTTTTATAAAAAGGGAAACGTATTATTCTAAGACTAGAGCGGGAAAGGACTTGTCTACTTGCAGAGTTGGGTAAAGAGAAGCAAGCATCTCTGAGAAAACAAGAGATAGGCAAGGCCACGCTTCCAGGGCAGGTTGAGGGTCTATTTCCTGACAGGATCCTGGGTAACATTCTTACTGAGTGCCTTGGACACCCTCACAGACACTGATTTTTAAACTTTAGAATCTCAGGGACTGCCCAGATGTTAGGAGCTGTTACTGTTGTTATAGCTGTTACTATTACTGTGACTGTGACTGTGACTGTGACTGTCACAGTTACTGTCAGTGTTAACTATTTATATTACTACTAGTATTACTGAGACTGTGATTGTAGCTGTTACTGTTACTATGACTATTACAGTAATTGTAACTTACTATTCTATTACTAGTACTGCGACTGTACTATAACTGTTACTGTTATTGTGACTGTTACTATAACTGTCACTGTTATTGTGACTGTTACTGTTTATATTATTAGTACTAGTACCATTACAGTGACTGTGATTCTTACAGTTACTGTAACTGTTACTATTTATTCAGCCTCCCTAATGTTAACCAAATCCTTCAGGCTGGGGCAGGAGGTAGAAAACTGGCTGAATCCCCCTTTCTAGGTCCTGACATAGAGAACTGGGTGGATCCTCATTATTAGCTTTATTTTTTTGTGTAGATAAAGCTGTTTGAAGAGTCAAGGCATTAGAACTAATAAACTTCCTTTGGGGGCAATTGATCATGGTGGAGGGAGAGTGGTAATGAAGGATGCAAGTTTAGGGAGTGCACTAGGACCTACATATTCATCCCCTGCAAGGAGATGAATCTCATCATCCTTGACCCAGAAAGCACAGACTTCAGGACTGACAACCATTCCAACCCTCTTCAACTCTGTCCCCAGAAGTGGTTCAAACTTACATATATAGACTTAATCATTATGTCAGTTTATTGTTTTGGACTCTGGATCCTCAATACTAAGTCTAAACCCCTGGACATGGTTGACAAGATCTGCAGGAGCTTCGGGCCTTGGGCTTTTGCTGTGCTCCTTAGTCACCTCTCACCAGCCTATTGTCCCCTAGCTTCTTATACCATCATTCACCCTCTTGCTGAGCCATTCTCCTCTCTGCCTGATGCACTCTTCCCCAGCTATCCTGGTCAGCACTAACTGTCAATTTGACAAAGCCTATAATCACCTGAAAATGGAATCTCAATTGAGTCACTGTCTTTATCAGATCGGTCTGCAGGTGTGTCTAATAAGGGTGATCTTGATTGTCTTAACTGACAGAGTGAGGCCCAGCCCATTGTAGACAATGCCATTTCCTGGGCCAGAGGTCCTGGGCTATATAAGAAAGCTAGCTAAACATGAGCTTGTGAGCAAGCCAGAGAAAAACTCCATGCTCTGTGCCTCCAGTTCCTGCCTCAACTTCCTTCAATGATGGGCTGTGACCTAGAGGTGTAAACCAAACAACAACAACAACCTTTTCTCTCTGCTAAGTTGCTTTTGCTCAGAATGTTTTATCATAGCAACAGAGATGAAAGTAGAGCTCTTTCTTCCCATGTGGAAAATTTACCTCCTCCACGACAACGGCTCTTACTCTACTTTCTCTAGAAAACTTCCTTCATCCCCCTTAACATGGTTAGGGGTTCTCTCACACCCGCTTCCCAGCACCCTAAACTTCTCTTATTATTTATGCCCCTTTGGGTATTTACCACTGTGCATTTACTTAGCTTGCAATTATGAGAAAATTCCCTAATCAATACTTGTATTCATGTCTTGGGAACAACACACAATAACATACTATAGAAATCTGACTACAAGAGAACAGTAAATGTATTGAGTGCACACTTAGGGTCCAAAATGATTGTTAGAGTATGGAACAGTGAACCAACTCTACATGTAGAAATGTAATTTGAATTCATACAAGGCCTTAAAAACGGAGTCACAAAGAAAAAAAAGCAGTTGCATGAGTAAATATAGCCAAATAGCTACACAGGTAAGAGATCTGTGGGCGTCTGGGCTGACTTGCAATCCACTGTTGATAGAGATGACATCAGAATTTGTTTTAAGGGCTTTGCTTCAGCAGATACCTAATGTAAGATACCAGTGTCCAGTGATACCTGAGTGGAAGAAACCAAAATATACTTCTTTTTTTTTTTTTTTTTTAAGATGTAATGGTCTTATTGTAGTTTACTGGAAAAACTACAGCGAGAGTAATAATGCATTTTAGTCAAGGGACAAGTCTTTATGAGAGAAATTGACAAAATTAAATCTATTATGAAAGAGAGGGATTCATAAAATTCTGGAAATGACTTATTAAAGAGGAGGCAAGAAAGTAGAGATGGTTTTATTCAAAGGGTATCTGAGAGTGGTCTTTAAATTCCAGAATACCAGAAGGACAGAGGATTTGGTCTGGGTCCCTGTGGAAGTCATAACCAGAAAGTATGGCCAGAAAATCCACAGGGAAGCAGGCATCAGGCCATCTTGAGAAGAGTAGAGTTGTTTAAGAGGGGAATGTATGCCCATGAGGTAGCAAGTGCCCTGTTCAGTCAGAGACCAGAATCCATCCATAGAGATTGCTCACCCACACCTAGAATGTCTTCCAAATAGTCCAGAAGGTGCCTATGCCTCTGAGATTCTATGAACTTGTGGTATTGGTGTGTTCCTTCCACTGCTTTTCATGAATGGAGAGCTGATGAACTCATTTCGAGATCTTGGGTTTTAGATGATGATGATGATAATGATGATGATGATGATGATGATGATGATGATGATGGTGGTGGTGGTGATGATGGTGATGATGATGATGACCAGAAAGTTGAATCAGAAAGTCATTTTTGTGTGAGGATTTTTTCACCTATTTTGTTTATGTTTTGTGTGTGTGTGTGTGTGTGTGAGAGAGAGAGAGAGAGAGAGAGAGAGAGAGAGAGAGAGAGAGAGTGAGAGAGAGAGAGAGATGTGTGTATGTGTTTATGTGTGTGCTCGTGTATGTGCGTGCATACTAGTTCATGTGTGCATCTGTGTGTGGAGGCCGGAGGTCAACATCCACATCTAGCATCCTCTTGAACCACTCGCCACCTTGTTTTCTTGAGACAGGATCTAGACTGGCTAGCTGGCAAGCCTCTGTGATTCCTCCTCCTATCTAGCACTGTAATTATAGGTGCATGCTGCTGTTACTTGGCTTCTTCTAGGAACTGGCAATCTCAACTCAGGTCTTCATGCTTGTACTTTACCCACTGAATCATCTTCCAAGCCCTCTGTGTTAAAATCATTATCTTCAAGAATCATGTGTTCCCAGCTCTTTCTTAAGTTGCTTTAACATTGGAATCATGGCTTTAATAAAACCGTGGACATTATAAGAAAAGGCAGCATAGAAAAGAGAGGCCACCAAATCACATATCTGCAGCTTCCAGTATAACAGAAAGCATGCTCTTCAGGGGTCCTGTATGTTAACAAATCTTCAAGATGCTCAAAATTAAAACGTTGTCTTGCACTTTGCCTGCCTGACAGCACAGTCAGAAGAGCCCACGAAGTACCCCACCACACGGAGAGGCCCCATCAGAGTTCCTGGTCTGTGAACAACTGTAGGTTGGTGATCCTACTCCGTGCTAGATACAGTACCAGACCCAGCCATTATAACCTGATCTTCATAGATGGTTTCCAGGTAGCAATAGACTCATTTGAAAGGGGAGAGAGCTTAAGTCTGGAAGGAAAAATCATCTTATAGAAGGAATTTTGAGACTTGAACTTCAAAACTTGAGTTTTACTTAAGCTTTGGTTTTATTAAGACTGTTTCAGATAGTTGTGGAAGGCTCTGAGGGACTCTTGAAGCTTTTTTCCCTACAAGGGGAAAAATGGAGTCCAGAGGGACCGGGAGTCCTGTCTAGGGTTCCTGTGTAAAGCTGAAGTACTTTCAGAGTATTGCAAGGAGATGGTTTCACATGGTTTCACATGTACAGAAAACATTTCCCTCAGTCAATCTCCTGAGCTACAGGGTAGACCTTCCTGTACGTGATCATGCACCTGAGGGATTGAAGAAAGGACAAGAGGTGGGGGGGGTCTCACCTCTCTCCAGGGTTAGCATGTGTCAGTCTCTCTGCGAGTTCCTTTCACTCATGGAATCTCGTGTCAGCATCTTATGTGTAAGCCTCTGTGTGATGTTGTAGTCTAAATCATGATTCTGTAAAATAAATGAATGTATGGCAGTACTTGCAATACAGCATGACTAACAAGCATTTAGCTGACATGTATACCCCATTCCAAAAGGCAGGAATCACTTGGGAAATTTGGCATCAAACAGACAGGAGTTTGACACCCAGATGGCTCCTTTGGGAGCCAAGGAGGTATGAGTCCAATTCTTCCTATGCTGGTGGACATGGTCAGACTCACCATACAGAAATACCTTCCTTTCCAGAGCACTGTCCTCCCTCCCCCTCCCCCTCTTCCTTCCTCTCCCTACCTTTGAGGATCTACTTTTAGAATTACAGTAGGGACCCATTTGACCCTTCCTGGGGTAGGAGGAGAAATTTGGATTAATGGCTAGCTTTGTCCCTTTGAGGCTTTGTCAGATTTGATCCCTTGCTTTTGAAAGATGGGGAGATTGAAGTGGCAGTGTCACACAACGAGGCATAGTCATGATGGGAAGAGCCTGACTTAACAAAACCAAGCGTGAGATGGAGAATCTGAAGACTTGAACTCTGACCCTCGCTTCTCTGTGTCTAGATCTATAAATCAGGCACCTGTCTCTGTCAAAGTGAGTGAAATGAGCTTATAGGTGGGGAGCGGTTTTTAAAAATCCGTCTTCCAAAGCAAGAGGATGATTCTCAAATCTTCTGCCCCCCTCAACCTGTCCACCACATTTCATTCAGCAGAATTTCTTCTTAAAAAACAAAACAAAACATGATTACTATGTATGCATTTAGTTAAACATATTTAATAATTTCCTTATTTTGATTTCTGCAGGGACAGAATACCTGAATGTCACATCTGTTCACCTGTTCAAGGAGAGATGGGACAGCAACAAGATTGATCACCACACAGACAAATACGACAACAACAAGCTGATTGTCCGCAGAGGGCAAACTTTCTATGTCCAGATTGACTTCAATCGTCCATACGACCCCAGGAAGGATCTCTTCAGAGTGGAATATGTCATCGGTAAGTGCTGTGTTCCCTGACCATGATACCAGGGGTCACATTGCAGAGAGGGGTGGGCACTGGGACAATTATACTCTTTCCTAGTCCATATCTAACACTGGGTTGGAGCAGTGGTTAAATTGACCAAGCATCAATAATTTGAGAGTCTTAGCATATAAGCATGTTAAGTGTAAAAAATTATTTATTTAACTGGGTGTTTTATTTTCCTCAAGTGTTTTTGGCTTCCTACAGTTGTGATTTTAAATACATCATGGATATTCTATTGGTTTCGGATGCTGGGAGCATTTGCAAATCTCAGTATCTGATTTCCACATATGGGACCCCAAAGTTTGTTCTGCCCAAAGGCAGTCTCCACTGGTCCATGAGGAAAGATGGTCCAGTAAAACTCACTGACCACTTTGTATTTTACTCTTGAAGACTGACAGTGCACACTGAGGTTCTGGAAAGTACCATTTAGGTTTGTTTGGTCCATTGATGGTCAAATTAATTTGTACTTGTTACTTGTTTCCTTTTTATAAAGTTACAAATGTTTGATATATTTTTAGTAAATATTATCTAGGCAATTATGAATACTGAAGAAACATAGGCACAGAAAAGCAAAAGCATCTCAAAGTTAAGAAATATGTCCACAAAATCGCTCACACAAGCTAATAGTTTGTGATCCCATTTGGGTCTCAAAAAACCCTTTCACAGGGGTCACCTAAGACCATTCTGCATATCAGATGTTTACATTATAATTCATAACAGTGGCAAAAATGCAGCTATGAAGTAACAAAGAAAATAATTTAATGTTTGGGTGGGTGTTAACTACACCATAAGGAACTGTATTAAAGTGTTGCAGCATTAGGAAGTGAGAACTACTGGAAAAAGCAACCACATTGATAGTGACTGAAACATACAGGACAAAAATTGGCCATCAGTTTCAGAAAGAGATCAGGTCAAACAAAAGTACAACGTTTCTCCATTCTGGGAAAGAGTGTTTGCCCTCCCCCGCAACAGCAGCTTAAGTGGGAAAGAGTTTTTAAAAGTCGGTTATACTCAGAAACAAGGCAGAAATGCCTGCTTTTGCCATTTGTTTGTTAAATAACAGCAACAAAAAGAGCATTGCCGTACGGTTTGCAAAAAGGAACAAGGCAAGAAGGGTTTCTTCTGTAACAATAAGAAGAAGAGGCAAAACTACAGTGTTGCGATTTACATTTAGCAAACATGACAAATTCAAAATTCTTATTAAAACTTTATAAGATGGCTAGACAGAGATGAATACTTCTAAATCATACCTTTTACCTCTCCGGGATTAAACACTCAGAAACAGAAACGAGACGTGTTTCATATATAATGGTAACCACAAGTTTGGAAGACCAAATGAAATATAAAAATATAGAAGATAAAAATCTACATATGTGATATAAATGCCATGAGAAATCAATGAAAAGCCAAACCTATTCCTGAATGGGAAGTTTCAATATGTTATTCTCACAGTCTTCCAAGATGTTGGTCAAAGGTTACAACATCCTCAACAGAAGTGTGAGTTTTATATCGAACTGTGTAACATGGTGACCCCAGTTTGTGATAATGTGTTACAGGCTTTGGACTGCTACAAAGAGATGTTTTTGTTTTGATTTGGTGTTTTCAGACAGGTTCTTACTAATGTAGTTTTACTACAGTTTCTTTAGGGTGCTCTCGGAGTCAACCTGTGTAAAGGGACACAACACAGGGTTCAGTGCTGGGCAGAGGGAAGAGGCAAGTGGCAATCAACAGAAGCCTCAGCAGACCCTACATGTGCTATGTAGCTGGACTAGGTCCTCCAGAGCTGTCCCATTGCAAGGAAGGGTATGGGCCCTTTGTCCCTGTGCATGGGCTGGTCCTTGGTTCTTGACTGCCCTAAGGGAAGGGCTGTCAGTTTCCTGCATTGGCCAGCAAGGCTCTAAGAGTGGGTCAGTGATGGAAAGCTGTCAGTTACTATGCCCTTAGCAAGGCAGAGAGAGGTCTGGACCAAATACTGCAGTATCCACTACAGCGAGCACGAGGGCATCAGGAGTGCCCCCACAGTGTCAGCTGACCAGTGCTCTTAGGGGCTCACAGAGACTGAAGCAGCAGATATGGAACTTACAGGGTCCCCTAAATATACAAGTTGGAGTGGCGGGGGTGGAGGTCTCTGACCCTTTTGCCTACCCTTGGGACCCTTTTCCTCCTGCTGGGTTGCCTAGTCCACTCTTGATGTAAGGATTAGTGCCTGGCCTTTTTCCATCTTGTCTTTTCTGAGCTGTAGCCAGGTAGGAGTAGGGGAAATCTGGGGGGGAGAGGAGAGAAGAGTGGAGGTGGGAGGAGTAGAGGAGGGGGTCAGGATGTATTATACAAGATAAGAAAAATTAAAAGTAAAAAAAAAAAAAAAAAACAAGAAAAAACCGAAGAAAAAAAAAGAGTATTGACTGTATTTCTTCAGGACAAAGGAAGAAAACACATAACTCATCTAACTTTTAAGATATAAACCTATATCTCATTAAACTAACATGTATTTTATATCTTGCTTGACCTCTTTACATTTTCAGCGTTAAATGCTGCTCCACTGTGGCCTGTATTAGAATTTTCAAATTAGTGCATTTTCTGATCCCAAATTTACCATCAACCTAAGAAAAAGAAAGTAACAAAACTCAGCATTCTCCTATTCACTGGTTGAGAAATCACCCACACTTAGAGGAGACAAGCAAAGGACAAATCTCCCATCCCTGTTCCTTTACTTATTGGGGCCAGTTATCTCCTTCCAACATGTGCCAGAATATCTAACTTAGCTGGTGAGGATTGGTGGCAAGTGCCTTTGCCTGCTGAGCCTTTTCAACAGTCTCCCAGCCCCTCTAAAAACCAAGTCTCTTCTTTCAGAAGGAAAACTACAAGGGATGAAGAATTCTGGCCTATCCCCAGTCTTAGCCCTGGCTGCAATGGCCCTGTTACATTGTAAATAAAGGCAGTGCAGAAAGGAGACAAATCCCAACAAGTTATCCCTTCCACACGTAAATGCATATGAAAATGGTTAAATTATTTTGAAATTGCAAATGGCTCAGAACATTGCTCGTGTGGAGGACCTGGGTTCAATTCCAGCTCCTGCGTCAGGTGACTCACCGTTGACTCCAGCTCCAGGGAATCTAACACCACCTTCTGCCCTCTGCAGGCTCGTGCACTCCCATGCACAGACACATGCAAAGTGCACATAACTAAAAGTAAACTAAATATTTAAAAAATAGAGGGTTAGGCACAATTAAATGTATCGTCGATATCAGTTGAAATATTCATTTTAAAGAACATATCTACTACGTGCTGAATATTATTACTAGGTCAAAATTACAAAGCAAAAAAATCTTTCTGCTGAATTGTTTCCACAGCTCTCAGTCAGTACTTCTGTTACCGTTTTCTTCTGCTTCCCTGGGGCTTTATCTACAGTGAGATGAGCTGGGACAGGTTAACACTGTAGAATGTCTCTTTGTTGCTGTCCTCGAAACCTAGCTGATGGTACTTATTTAAGAGTGATCCTGCCTTCTAACTAATTTCCTTCCTTTGTTCTTTCCTTCCCTTTCCTCCCTCCCTCCCTCCCTCCCTCCCTCCCTCCCTCCTTTCTTTCTTTCTTTTTCTTTCTTTCTTTCTTTCTTTCTTTCTCTCTCTCTCTCTCTCTTTCTTTCTTTCTTTCTTTCTTTCTTTCTTTCTTTCTTTCTTTCTTTCTTTCTTTCTTTCTTCCTTTCTTAAGTACGCATTTAATATTTAAGTGATTCCCTCTAAAATATTTAAGCAAGGTAGTCCCAAGCAAACCTATGTGCATTGGGTTTTCCAAGGAAAAAGTACCCAAGGAAAGCCCTCAGGAGTCAGGGCATTTTCTCTAGGCCAGGGTTTAGCAAGCTTGTGTTTGACAACTGCATTCCTTAGCTGTGGGCAGATGCAGCTATCTCTGAGCATCAGGTGGGAGGTGTTAATGAATTTGAGGAGGTGGGTGTGGCTTTTCCACTCTCCTCTACCTCAGCCTGCAGCAATGATGAATCATGAAAGCTGGAACAGGGCGTTAATTGTGGCTTTGCTAACCTGTGGCTGCAGCTACTTGAGAGCAGCTGGTGGTGTTAATCTGCTGTTAATTTTAACACTCTTCCCCCGCCCCACTTCTCCATAGCTAGTTGAGGGAGAAAAATTCATTCATTTTTAAATCACTGATAATATTTTTAACACATACCAATTGTATGAACTAATGGCTTCTGTTGTGACGTCACCACACGGTGTATATACGGTGTCATATTCATTCTCTCTCTTCTGTCTCTTGTTCATCCCCTCAGTCCCTTCCCATTCCCCAATCATCCATTGTCTACTTTCAAGCCACTTTTTCTTTCCTCATTTTTATATATGACAGACAATGTGACACTCATCTTTCTGTGTGTGGCTTATTTTTAACATGGTGTCCTTTCGCCCCACGGTTTTTCCTGTGTGTTACTTGATTCCATGCCTCTTTAGAGCAGATAATACTTAGCTATGTGTATATATCATAATCCAGCCTTCTGTAAAGGGCACTTTGGTCTAATTTCATATCTTTGGTGTAGTAGATAGCATTGAAATACACATGGAAATGCAAATTTACCTACGGTGGACTGACTTAGGTTCCTTCAGGTATCTTCCCAGGAGTGGGAGAGCTGAATCATAAACCTATTGCAGTTTTTATTTTTTGTAGAACCTGCATACACTTTTTGACAGAGGCTGTGATAAGTTGTACCCACCAACAGTTACGTGTTTCTTTCCCCATATTCTGCCCAGTATTTGCTGTTGTTTTTCCTTGGCTTTGTTTTGTTGGTAACTATTTGGGCCGAGATGAAAAAGTTACTCAGAGGAAAGAATTCTTAGTTTCCTTCCTCACCAGTTCTCCTGGAACAGGAGAGGGCACTGGCCCTCTGAAGTAATGCTCTGATCCATAAGCAACTTCCTCATTCCTGTGTTCAATCACAGAGCAACCTCCTCCTTCCTGGGTTCAATCACAGAGCAACCTCCTCCTTCCTGGGTTCAATCACAGGAACCCCTGAGGGTTGAGACCAGGACTTCAGAGCCTCTTTTAGCCTTTTCCTCAGTCTCACAGTGGCCCCGACAGCCCAGAAGAGGGGGAGGAAGATACTAGCAAGATCAGAGCCTCTTATCATTCCTTAGCCAAGAAATGAAAGTGTGCATGCTTTGCTTGCTCCTTTCTGGGTGAGGGAATATGAGAACTGGCCATCTTTCCCTGGTGGTGTTAGTCACTCTTACATTCCTGTGGCCCAAACACACAGGAAGACAACACAAAGGAGAGAAATTGTATTCTGGGCTGTGATTCAAAGATTGCATTCTGACCCCTTATCTCTGCTGACTTTGAGCCCACGGTGGGGCAGACTGTGTGGAGGAGGTGATGGTAGTTCAATTCACCTATGGCAGACAGCGAGCAGAGAGAGAGAGGAAAGGACTGAGAACCAGGAAACAACCTTTGAAGGTAGACCTCCAGTGCTCTGCTCCCTCCAACTAGGACCCACCTCTTCAACTTTCTAGGACCTCCCGAAATGGTACCACCACCTTGAGGCTAACTGACCAATACATGAGCCTGTGGGAGCATTTCAGATTCAAGCTAACACACCAGGTGTCTTCAGAGGAGGAATGGGAAGGCTGAGAATGGATGTAATGTAGGCTAGATTTCCCTCCGTTTGTCATCCTGTGAACACACGGGACAGCCTTTCACGACAGTTCCACTTAGGTAAATCATTTGTGATTGCAGCCATGAAGTGTCCAAGCACCCCAAGGCCAAGGTCAAGGGTACATATTCTATATATCTTTAGCTCTACAATACATCAGAATATCATCACCAATACTTCAGTGTCTCTGTCTCTCTCATTTTTTAGGTAGCATTTACTAAAAGCCAACAGAGTATCGGGGTCTGGGATGGGAACGACACGGGGGCATCTCATTCATGGCGGTTTGCTCTAGCATACATCATGCGGTTGTGGAGCATCAAGACTGGAGAAGAGATGCTCGGCAGACAGAGGGGGAGAGCCTGGAGGAGGGCTGCAGCTGCGGGAACAGAGGAGTAATGGGATTTCCAGAAACATTGTGGAGGCAAAATGTATAAGATGGATGCGAGTCAAGGGTAACACCCATCTTCTTCTGGCTGCGGTGATGGGGCCAGCGCAGGAGAGAAGCATGTGAGCTCGGAGACTGGTGGTGATGGCTAGTGCTTCCCACTGGTGGCTCACTGGTACTTCAGCACAGGGTGTTGTGGATTTCCCACTTCCTTCTTCCAGCACCTTTCTGGACATTGCATTACAGCTACCACTTCTCAGATGACATTACGATTCCAGTGATTAAACAAGCATGCCCAGGTTGAACCTGGAAAGTACCTAGGCTGCTCTTTGGAGTCTTTGAGTGATTTTGGTGTTTACCTGTTCGAAGACAGTCTGAGGACGAAGCATAAGGTGGTGTTTGGGTTGGGCAAGAGGAAATTTGAATAACATACACATCTGGATAGACAAGTTCGCTCAGCAAAAGTCAATCACATAAGTAGCAGACAGGGACTCAAATCTTGGAGGAAAACAACATTAAGAGAAGAGCCAGAAACGGAAGGCCTTGAGGGGGAAGTGAAGACCAAACGATCTGACAAGCCAGAGGGAACCAGGGAAAGAGCATTAAGTCTGAGAGCATTAAAAGCCGTAAGGAGTGAAGAGTGACCAAGATTAGAATTTCCCATCAAACTCAACAGTTAGGGAGATACTGATTATCTGGGTGTCAGAAGCGGTTGTAATCGTCTGAAAGTAAGTGAGGTGTGAGGCAATACACGTGCCAAATGTAGGAAAATGAAATCTCAGTGGTAGTTAGAGGCACGAGTTAGCAGATGGGTGTTTTGGTTTGGTATGTGTTTCAGGACTGGGGGTATTTGGATGTGGTAAGCAGACAGGGAGGAACAGTCAGGGAAAGGGTTCAGAGTCAGAGAAGCATTGGGTTCCTAGAGGAGAAGAGAGCCTTAGCATGAGTGAGCGGTGAATAGAAAGAAGAATCTCCTGTGTTCAGAGGATGCAAGGAAAGAGGTTAGGTGGGGTGTGGTTGCTGCAAGTAGAGATTTGAGATCCACTAGCACTGCGCTGGTGGCCCGAGTTAGTCAAAGCCACAGGAGGCGAATGGGCACTGCAGGGCCTTAGGGAAGCAAGGAACCCTTGTTAGATCTATGTGCCAGTCCATTTTACAATGCTATAAAATACCCAAGGCTAGGCATTTTGTAAGGAAAAAAGAAAGTTTCCTTAGACCACTGTTTTGGATGTCTAACATTGGGCTGATTGCTGCCGCCTAGCAAGGGACCCATTTACTGTATCCAACTGTGGAGGGCAGCATCATGGAGGGAGCACAAGAAGAAGTCACATAGGAAGAAAGCTAGAGACAGGCGAGGATCAGACTCATCTGTTATAACCAGGCTCTCAGAACTAACTTACTCTGCAAGATCAGCATTCAGCCCTCCCAAGGCCAAGTCCTCAAGAACGTTGTCACCTGGCGCTACACATTTTGCAATGGTTCTACCTCATCCCGACACCATCACGCCTAGGACTAAAGTTTCCAGTACATAGTCCTTAGGGAACATATTTGCACCTTACCCAAACCAAAGCAGTCTGAGAGACAAATCTTTTAGGACAGTGTTTCCCTTTATTGTTGTTGTCCAGAAATGCAGAATAAAAGTATCACTCTGATGTGTGCTTTTCACACATAGAAGAACATGGTTTCTCTGCAGAGAAATTTCATTGCCCCAAATCTCATAGAGAAATAAGTCAGAGGCCGTGCTGTGTCTACACTTTATGCTTCGTTTTGCTGAAAAGGGCCTATTTCGGCACTTCGAAGGAGCACTTCTACGGGGTGTCGTTTCAAAACTTAGCCCCTGTGGGTTTCTGCATTGACACCAGGCACGCACACTTTTAAACATCTGTGTGAAGCAACTAATAACGGCATCTGAGAAACTAGGACAGTGCTTCCCAGACTGCCTTCCCCGTGAACAACTGTCACGAGAGGCTCCTTGGGAGGAGAAAAGAGTTCTGTGGTCAAATTCGTTTGGCTCCTGCTGTGTTTTGCGCCTCTTCAGTCACCACACACATCTGCATATTAGAGGCCGTCAGGTCGGCATGCAGTCAAACCACAAGTCTCGATCAGTGGAATATTTACTAGAATTGTTTTACTGCAAGCGTCTACCCTAGTGCATTTTATTGTTATAGAACCCTTTGACAAAATGCAGAACTCACCCTAGGAAGAGTGAAACTCCAGCTGGCTATTACCTTTGTCCTGGAGAGTGCTGAGCAGGGTATGGAGTGCATTTGTTCTTATGTGGATGGTTCTTAATACAACATCCTTTTTTACCATCTGCACATATGACAATTTAAGATGTTGTGTTAATATTACAAAAAAAATGTTAAGTTGGCATTCATATTCAGCAACTTTCTTTGCAAAGAATGATTTTTAAATATTCCCCTTATAGTCACATTTTTATCTTCCATATTTTTGTTTGACTTCTTTTACCAAAAGACTCATTTTTTTTTTCTTTAGCATATGCTTAGTGGACTCTCTTACTGAACACTTTGCACAAGAAAGCACCAGACTGGCATCGGAACAGGAAGGGATTCCTCTGTCTTCACAAGGAATGTGGTCAGGGAAGTATTCTGAGCAGCAAGATGGCTCACCCCCTGACTCTGGGGGGCGCTGTGGTCAGGAAGACAGTGTAAGAAGTCCGATGCTCACTTCACTCCAAGAGGCTTGTCCAATCAGCGGGACAGCCTGAGTAGTAGAGGTGGTGTTCAGTGCCAGATTCTCGGGGAAGCTGTTTAGAGCTATTTTGAAGGCAGTAATCTCCCTGAGCAGAGCTCAAGGAAACCCCCCTTTGCCCCCAAGGAAGAGCTTTTGAAGATGGGTCTGAAAACGGTGGGGGCAGTCCCCAGCCAGCAGACTGTAGAAAGCATCTATTCTGGGACAAAGAGCTTGGAGGTCTGTAGGGCACAAGAACTGGAACATACGGGTTGTTTTGTACCACTTGGTAAGAAGTTTCGATGTTGGTCTATAAATAGCCAGAAGCCTCTGTGGAAGAGTGTTGAGCAAATTGTTAAGGAGATCTGAACCCAAGAGCTGTTGCTCACTCCTGTAATCCTGGCACCTGATAGGCTGAGACAGAAGAACTGCTACAAGTTTGGGGTTATCCTGGGCTAGAGTGGGACCCAGCTTTTGGGACTGACCTAACTGGAGTGTCAAGGGATGAAGAAAGGACAAGACACACAGATGACAAGCTGACATCAAGCTTTCTCTGATGGAGGCCTCCACCACAAAACTCAGCATGTTTTTCTTTATGTTTGAATTGAGGAGGTGGGTTTATTGTATACAGCTGAGGAAGGAGGTAAGTTTAGCTAATCTTGGTAGGTGGTCTCTTCAGAGAGACCAAAGCAGTAGGGAGACTTGATCCTGGACAACCACATCCTAACTCCCATTAAAAATAAACCTTTTTTCCTTTTTAAGTCAAATCTCTCAGATGTTCTGTTACAGAATGTGACGCTAACTAAACCAACTGATTATGGGTTAAAGAACATAATTTATGAGATTCCCTTTTATGCTAACAACAAAACTGGAAATGACAAAACTGGAATCAGGAAGGACAATAATAAACACCATCAAAATCTGGGGAACAAAATTCACAGTGATTCAGTAGCTTATCTGAGGATATAAGCAAATGATTTCTACAGTTATTTCTCAAAAGAAGAGCTATAAATGACTAACAGATATGTGAAAATACATTCTATGTCTCTAATTACCAACACAATGTGATTCCAATCCACAGTGAGGTATCTGTCACCTGTTAGGATGGCAATTTTCAAAAAGTCGTCCAATGACTACTGTCGGTGAGGATACTGAGGGAAGAGAATCCTTGTATTTTGTTGGTTGCGATGTAAATGAGTGGGTTATACAGTAATCAGTGTGGTCATACCTCACAAAAACAAAGCCATAGTTATATGACCTGTGGACCCCACTTCTAGGTATTTATCCACAGGATGAAATAAGTACGCTTGAGTAAAATGTGCACTCTTGTGTACTCTTGTGTACATTTTAGCACTGCTCATGGTAGCTAAGATATGGAACCCACCTAGGTGCTCATCGATGAACATGGTACACGTACACAATGGGATACTATTGCATTTCATTAAAAAGAAACTCTACGTTTGTCACAACACGGATGGAACTGGAGGACATTATTCTAAATGAGATCATCCTATCACAGAAAATCCAATAGTGTCCTTCCACTTATAGAGTGAATATTTTATAAGAAAAATTTTATTTTTAGTTTTGTGCATGTGTATGTGTGGGTATGTGAAGAGGCAAGAAGAAGCCATTGAAATCCCTAGAGCTGGAGTTACAGGTGATTGTGAGCCACCCAATAGAGGTGATAGGAGCCAAACTTGGGTCTGCAGCAAGAGAAGCAGGTATCCTAAACCACTGAGCTATCTCTCCAATCTCCACATGTTGAATATTAAAGAGTCAATTTTGTAGAAACAGAGAGTGTGAGGGGGAGTTGCTAGTAGAGGGTAGAGTCTGGGAGCAGGTATGAGGAGAGGGGAGATGTTGATCAGAGAGGAAAGTTTATGTTAGATGGGAGAGAAAAGGTGCAGTGACCAGCTGCAATGCAGTGACCACAGTTAATAGCTTACTTGCTTCAAAAAGGCTAAAATAATAGATTCTTGATGTCTTCATCACAAAAAGATAAATTGGTGAAATGGTAGCTCTGTTACTTAGCTTGATTAACTTTGCCTACAATGCATATGTAGATCAAAATGTCCGTCTTCCCAAATACCTACAATTACTGTTTATCGATTAAAAAGAAATTCACACACAGGGAAGACAACACGTTCAAAAGACAACTGCTGTCCTGTCTTTCCTCTCCTGGTAGCAAAGACAAAAATCCCTGAATCTCTACACAAAAATACCCAGTGTCTATGCAACATTCATGCTGATGACTTAATTAATCCAAGTAGGAGCCCTGACAATCCGCAGACCAACTTTCTCCTGGAATGATTTGCCTACAGTTCTAGCAGGAGTGGTGGAGACTGAGCTTGAATAGGAGGGAACCAGTGTCCACATCTTACTGCCTTATTGCACGCCTCCTCACCCACCTTAGGAAGAGCTGGAGATAGCTGTGCACACCTTTGGATAGCCTCACCTGTCTCTCACTATCTCAGATTTTTTATGATCTTTTCACCCCTTTCTGTAATGTGTATCTCTACCTACCTATCTATCTATCTATCTATCCATCTATCCATCCATCTATCTATCTTGTTCTTAATCTTGGGTACACACACACACACACACACACACACACACACACACACAACCTAGGCATACATGGCCAGTAAACACATCCCAGAAAACACAAGTTTCTAAGCAAATTTAAGTTCCCCAGGGTAACAGAGTCACCAGTATATTTTGCATCCCATGCGCTGTATAGAACACGCAGGAAGAACTTTGGGGGTTGGAATGGGATCTCACCTGCAGTTCCTTTCATCCCTCTTCTTTCTCCCTTCCCCTCCCCTACCCTTTCTGGTCCTCTAATTTGACCACACCCTTGGCCCTCTCTTCCATCTCTAAGCTCAGGTCTTACTGTGATCTCTTGCATTGGTGAATTAATAAGCTTGGCTCATTAGTACCAACAGAATTGAAACTGTATTTGGTTAGGAAGTTGTAATCCAAAGTGAGGTGTGATGCAGCGTGGGAATCCCTGGATGTTTCCTATAATTCTAAGGCATCTTGCCAATGTGAAGAGAGGGGTGATAAAAGCGGGGAAAGTTACCTAATGAAAACTAATGTGCCAACCATCACACCTTGCTCTTAAGGCTCCCAGCTAAAAGGAGGCTGCATATAAGTGGAAGGAAAACTCACTAAAGAAAGGCACTAAGTGGACTAATTATTCATAACCCTTGCCCTCTGGTTACTCCATAAGGGAGCTGCAAGGATTGATGGGAGAATAACCAGAAGCTCTTTCAAGTGCTTAGTGATAGTTGCTTGCTAATAAGATGACCCAATTACCAGTCTTATTCTGAATATTGCAAGTGTATAGGAAGCTGCATCTCCATGGCATTTCTTACAGTAGGATAACCCACATAAAGAGCCACTATAGTAGCAGCCAGACGGGCAGCATCAAGATGAGTTATAAATAGCAGGGAATGTGTTTGGCTAGCCTCACCTTTGACGATCTCAACTCCCTTTCTCGTCTCCCCTCCTCTTTCTGTAATTGCTCACTCTCCATCTTGTCTCCTTGCTCACTCCTGTTCTTTCTCTCCTGTGCACATAAATGGTTATGAATTTATCCACTTGCTAGGGGAGGAATGAGTCTCTGCAGGAAGACAGGTCTAACTGTTCTGTCTGTTCACAAGGATTTCTTTAGCCTCCAAGCATCTAGGATCAGGAATCTGGGCCTGATTTCCTGACTCTGGCCGGACATTCTTTTGGCCTCTTCTCTTTTATTTACTAAAGGTTGAGCCCAGGGCTCACCAGGCAAGCACTTTTCTAAGAGTTCTATCCCCAGCCCTTGCTTGGCTGTTTCTTTGCTATACCGCTGGAGAAGCTTGTGGTGGCTCCTTTAGTCTCCCAATCTACTTCTCTTCTTTTGCTGTTTAACCAGCCTTTATAACATCTAATGTCTAGTTCAGGAGATTTGTGCAGCATGAACCCCTGCTATGTCCTGCATCCTTACACCTCATAATGTGTGTGTGTGTGTGTGTGTGTGTGTGTGTGTGTGTGTGTGTGTGTGTAACATACTGTCTTCATTTAACTTGATTGAGATGTATTTACCTTTAATTGACAGGGAAGAATTGCACATCTTCCTAGGTTAATATTTTAGTACGTGTACACATTGTTGATGATCAGCTTTACACACAGATCATCTGTCATCTCAAATACATTTCTTTGTGGTGAGACCATCCAAGTCCCCTCTTCTACCAGTTTCATTTTCCGGATACACTGTTTTTGACTATAATACCACAAAAGCAACGCCACCTACTCGTCTGTATCTTTGTTACCACTGAGCAGACTCTGTATCTCTCCTTTTCCCACCCAGCCCAGTCCCCAGTAACCAGGAGGATACGCTCTACTTAGCTCGTGAGCTTAGCTTTTTACATTTTCATGAGATCTGAGTTACCCCATGCCCCATCTGTATCTCTGTATCTGATTCATTTTCTTAAAACTGAGAATCTATGCCCATTGGTGTTTCCAGAAATGCCAGGGTTTCACTCTTTTATTACTGAATACTATCCCATTGTGTATAAATTGTTTTGCTTTCCCCCGACTGTTGTGAACAGCACTGAAATGAATGTAGAGGTGCAGATGATTGTTTTGCATACTGATCCCATGTCCTTGGCTGCACACTCCGTGTTCCAAACCCGTCTTTAGAGTATGTTGCAGCTAAAGTGACAAGAATTCTGCAAATAGTTAATCAGCAGTCAACAGGCAAGCAGTCCGGAAGGAGGGGGCAGGCAAGAACTGAAAAGCAAAGTCTCAGATGAGGCAGGTAGATTTTGAGAAGAAACCTGAGGAACTGGAAGTGTTTCGAGGGTAAGAGCCATGACTGGCCTCTAGATGGGAAAGGGATTATTCATGGAAGTCAAAGGGCTTGTTCACCAACGCTCACCAGCTTCTAATGGAAAAGAATTCCCTCATGGACTAATGCTCCTCGGTTATTTCAGAGCTTTGGCTCAACTCTCTCCCCAGGCACAGAGATGGAGGTCAGTCCCGGGGGGACTGTGAGGATTGGGCCTCCATACTGGAGCCAGCCTGCAGCCCTTGGTTCATTGGTAACTTCTCCCCTGCTTCGTGGTGATGCGCTGGGACATCTGTATTCCCCACACAGCACATCATTACCCTCCTCAAACAATCCATTCCGCCGTGTTCGAGTCCAGTGCAAACTCAGAAAAACTCTTTTATCAAATGATCAGAATCTTATTAACATGCTCAAATCCAATTAAGTCGCCATTCGTTTCCAAGAGCAGTTTCAAAGCAACTCAAGAAAATGTGCAGACCTCTGTAAAGATGGGAGCTGAAGAGACTTTAATGGGACCTGATTCTTCTACAGACTCACCAAGAGTGCCTGTGGGTAGGTTCTAGAAGGGAGAGATGGACAATCCGTAATATCCTGCCGACCTGGAAATGAACGTAGTTTCATGCTTGGAGCTGTGGATCAAAATAACACCTTTCAAAATAGAGGTTTTTGGAAGAAATATGTAAGGTGATAATCAGATGTGTTATAATGAAATCAGGCATTTCATCTCAAGCATCCATTTGAATTAGAAATTGGGGGATTTTGTTCCTGAGTCATAACATGAGCGGCTGTTGTCATCTGCTTAGGCTCTGGTCAGGTAGAGATGCAGCTTTCTGCATGAAGAAACAGGAAGTGATCCCAGAGCAACAGAGTGGGTTCATCCATCGTGCTTCTGGATGGAGATATATCACCAGCAGTTTCTCTAATGGAATGAGAATGCCCTGTGAAGGTAGCTAATCTTTTTCTGACAGCCCTTGCTCATACATTTATGCAAATTGGCTTTTTTGGATGACTAGCTGCTGCTTTGGAGACAGCAGGGTCCTAAAAAGACACAGGATTTCCGTGAAGAAGGTTGAGGAGACGAAGCGGAAAGTCTGAGAAGCTGGGCACAAAAGCAGGAAGGACTGGGCACCATGAATCAGTGTGGCTAGAATGATGGTCCTGGGAGTTGAACCTGAAGCTAAGGTAGAGTGGAGGAATTGAAAGAGAAGACAAGTCCAGGGTCAACTGTCTATGTCTGCTCATGGGTAAAGGTGATATCCATCACAAAAGTGCATTTCATAAAACAGCGTAATACTTATTGGGCCCACACAGAATAACAGTCACTTTTCCTAGCCCACTTACTTTGCATGTCTAGAAATTGTCTGTACCCAGTGAAGAGTTTAGGCACTCTCTTAAACAAGGTCAGCCAGGATCTGACGGAACAGAGTGGGTCATAATCCGGGACACAAAGAGAGGAAGAGAGCCTAGGAGGAATGTTGGGAAAGCCAGCATATGGAAGGAAGAATTGTCCTTAGCAAACCTAAGATATATGCGTACCAAACCAGAGAGGACATAAGAGGAAGTTGCTAGAAATCTGGGGGAATGTGGCAGAGGGGTAAGAGAATATCTTATGGTATTGAACAGTGTGGGCACTTTCCCAAATGGTGCAGAGACTGCATTTGTATGAAAGAAGACATCAGGAACCAAGAACATTTGACTGGATGGGGTGTGTCATTGGTTGGCCTTAGAATTGACGTGGTGGCATGGTGGTTGCATTCGGCTTTGGTCAGGTCAAGCGGAGATGCCCATTCAAGATGAAATGGAGAGGGAGAAGAAAACCTATGCATAAGGAATGGAGCAACCAGGAACCGAGATAGGAAACAGCTCCAGCAAGCACTGGAGACAAAACACAGGCTCTTTCCCACATCTTCACTGTGGAGACGAGAGGCCCAAGCTTCAGCCACTTCTGCCCTCCAGTAGTAAAGAGCCAAGCCTGTCTCCAAACCTGTCTGTGCTATCCAGGATATACTGGATGCTACAGACACTCAAGCTTCTGGGTGGAGGTTGGCAGGCTCGAGCTAATAGAAAAGTTCAAAAGATCTCTAGTGGGAACTACCAAAAACTTAGAGAAGTCGGAGGATAAATGGGCCAATCACATGCTCTAAGGCTCGAACACTCTACGTACAGCCCGGCTGCAGGAGGAGTGTGCAATGTGGGTGTCAGTCCAAGCCTGTAAAAATTTGCATGGAGTTTTGTTTTTGGTTTTTGCTTTTTGTTTTTTTAATTGCTGAGCTGTTTAGAAGCCATACACTTCATCTGGCCCAGCCTTCATCTGGCAGCAGCACAGTCAGTGAATGTCTCCACATGCCATTCCCCAAAACAGCCATTTTACAACTCATTCCAAGATAGTTGGTTTCAGCACACGGTAGTGGCAAGAGTTTGATACATTCATTCCTGCTAACCTGCTAATATCTATGAGAGTAATTGTACTGACTCTCACTCTCACAAGTTTGTACTTTATTGGCAAGGATGCTTTAAGATCCTAACCCACCATAGTGGGCTTGTATTCACTGCACAAGATGTGAAGAGAACACTGGGTCTTTCACATTCTGTAGACACTGCCTTATTCAGAGATCTTTCCAGATTCCAGGCCCATGGTCCAGCCATGAACCCTGAGATAAGCCAATAATCACTATCTGACTTCCCATGGTGCCTTGTCAAAGGGAGAAAATAGATGTGATGAGCTCAGTCTAGGTATAGTTCAGAGAAGGCAAACTGAGGATCTTTAGTGTGGGAGTAAGAGAAAATTTTGAGAAGCAAGATGAGATACGTTATGGGATAAATGTATGTGTCCCTTCCAAACTCCCGTATTGATACCCTATCCCCTGGTGTGATGGTATTTGGAGATGGTGTCTTTGGGAGATTATTATGTCATGAGGGGAGAACCCTCATGAATGAGTTCAGTGCCCTGCCAAGAAAAAGACATCCATCCTTTAATCTCTCTTTTCCAATCACACAAGGACATAAGGAAAAAAAATGACATGAATGAAGAAATTGACCCTCACTGGGAACTAAATATTCCAGCACCTTGATCTTCAAGATCTCAGCTTCCAGAAGTATGAGAAATATGTCAGTAGTTTAAATCACCCAGGCTATACATATTATTTTACTACAGTAGCCATGGTTGGTGAAAGGAATGAAGTGTCTGGCCCTTCTTGCAGTGCTGTAGTCCAGTGTGTGACTCTTCACACTGTGGGAGTGAGTGGCCTGTGCAGAAACACATAGGCAGGACTTTATCTGGGGGAAGGAAGTATATTCATCTTCACAAAGCTCCCAGCGACTCCAATAGAGGCACTGGCCTTTCTGTTTCCTCTATCATAAGAACCGATGCTATTTTAAGTTCTATTTCCTTGTCGGGGAAAAATAGAAAAGCAGTGTGCCTTTTTTCTCACAGCCCCATAGCTGGCTCCCCACAGTAAAATCCACACTCGGTACTCCAAAACCTCCAAATTAAGTTGACAGTTATCTCTAGATTCAACAGAAAATTAGTGGCCAGATAGACAAGAGCTTCTAATGTTCTGAAGCAATTAATTTCACAAAAGAAACAAGAAGATGTTTCTATAACTAAAGTGACAGAAACGAGGTAGTGGGGACAGCAAGGATGACATTTTCCATCCAACAGCTTTCTCACTTGCGCAGCGTATTCCCAAGTGAGAGGAAATGACATGCTGCCTCCAGGATCTCATCTGCACCATTTCAATCTTTCCTAACTTTTATATTTGTGAAACAAATTGCTTTAAACATGTCAAAGACACTTGAGTTGAGTGTTTGCCAAATTTTAAAAATAAAGATGATTCATAAAGACAGCACTTGTGTTTGTAGACATCAGGATAAATTTTTAAGGAGACAGAAATAATAGCCTTGATTATTTAGGGCACAGGCCCAAGGTAATAATCTTTAGAAATTAAAAAGAAATTCCCCTACCACCTTATTTCTGCTAGATTTTTTTGGAAGACCTTAGAATTGTGTCTGAAGTCATCTCTGTGTTGGTGAATTACTATGAAACTACTCGCACGATAACTTTTCAGCCCATGGATTTGGTTTGCATTCTCAGGCTGGGTTCATCCTTGCTGGGGTTCTTATCCTCTTCCTCCAGTCAGCTGGTAGCTTCTCAGCGTGATGTCTTTTAAGAACAGGGCCTTCTCACGTGTCTTGGTGGAAACAGGGCAGACCGAGGGGTCAGACGATAAGGCAGGTGCCCATCCAACGTGTTCTTTTGGAAGACTGGGACTGATGCACCAGACAGAGTTCAAGAAATATTGTTTATCCTAAGAAATTTAGGTTTCATCACTGAGAGTTGAAATGAAGGATGAAGGACATGGTTGTGTAGAATAATTGAACACCTGCTATGCATACACATACGTAACTGTTTTGTTGCATAACATTTTGTTAATTTCGAAACAGATTTCATTTTACAGAAAATTTGTAAGAAAAATGTAAAGTTCCGTTTTTATTCCAGAACCATCAGAGTTGTGAATTTCGTGTTCTGGATTTTAGTGGTTTGTTTGTTTGTTTGTTTGTTTGTTTTACAAAGACATTCTCCTATGTAAGCATGGAGACCATAATATTACCACTGATATCATGGAATCACATAAGTTTCAGAACCTATTTGAATTTTACTATTGTTTCAGTAATGTCTCTTATAGCAAAGGAACCTGGCCAAATCCAGAATTACATAAGATATTGGCATGTTTTGTGTCTAATTTCTATATATTTTTTTTTCCAGTTTGGAACCAATTAAGAATAAGTGGACTGTGAGCTCAATGAGAAATGTCCCTCATAGGTTGAGACATTTGAAAACTTGGTCTCCAGGTGGTGGCGCTGTTTGAGAAGGTTGTTGGGGATGGGGTTACAGGCTTGCTGGAGGAAGTATGTCACTACAGTGGGCTTTGACTCTTGAAAGCCTCACGTCATTTCCAGTTTGTTCTCTCTGCCTCATGCTTGCCGTTACGCTGTTAAAGATGTGATCTCTCAGCTTCTTGTTGCTACCATGATTGCTGCTTGCTGCCATAGCTCCATCCAGCCATGATGGATTCTTACCTCTCTAGAACCATGAGCCAAATAAACTCTATGTTAAGTTGCTTTTGGTCACGATGTTTTACCACACTAACAGAAAGGTAACCAGTATAAGCTGTATAGTCTTTTCTGTGGTTTTCATGACTTGATACCTGTGAAGATTACAAAGGGGATAGTTTTGAACAAGCCTCTCACCTTGAGTTTTTTAATGACATCTCCTCGTGTTTGCAATCAGGTCACGCACTTTTTCTCAGGATGATCACAGAAGCAGCGCTGAATTCTCAGATTTTCATCTCAGTCTATTTTAAGTTGTTTTAAGAGAACACATGATACCAACAAAAAAGATTCTTATTAGCTTATCGTTCTCAGGGAGGGGCTGAGAAATTCAAGATAAGATAGCCATAATTGATGAGGTCCTTCCTTCTGGTGAGGCCTCCACAGAGTTCTGAGGCAGTGTGTGACGTATCAGGGTGAGAGGTATGCATGCATGATAAGAGTCAAACTGGCTTTTATAACAAACTCACTCTTGAGATAACCCATAATCCATCCATCCATGCATGGGTCAAATCATTCATGGTGGCAGAACCCTCATTAATCTAATTACCACTACTCGAAGGTTCTCACTGCTCCTGTATTTTTATGCCTCACGGTGAGGACTAAACTTTAACATGAATGTTGTATAGTTTCTATTTATAAAACCACCATACCTGGTTACAGACAATTTTTTTCAGGACCGCCTACTGTCATGTCAACTGTGATCGTTTCATTAAGGTCCTGGTACAAGTTGTCACTCCAACTCATGAAAGAGACTTAGAAATTATCATCTAGGAAACTGATGTGATATTAGGATCAGCTCCAGAGAAAGGAAGGAATATCAGGCAAGGGCAGAAGGGAGGGTTGGGTTACCTGGCAGTTGCTACAAAAGCCTTTGCTGACTTTGTGGACCCTCAGAGATAGCCCAGCTTTTTGTGACTTCCCTAAGATGAGTTCTGCCTTGAATGAAATGTGATCCAGGATGAGACAATTGTCTCAATAAGCCTCTGCCATTCCTAAAGGGGGATCTGAGCACAGACCACAAAGCCCAGCACCATGGAATCTGGTGACATCATTAATGACAAAGTAACTCTTTGTTCCTATGTAATTAAAAAGTACTACACAGGAAAGCAAATTAATATAATTACCCCATTCATCAGGAAAACATCTAATGACAGACAGACTAATGGCATCAGTATGAATTCTTCATATTCCAATTCTTGATGCTAATGGGCATCCATATGAATTCTTGATATTTCTCTTTTAATTTAGTGAATTACTTAAATCTGTTATTATCATTCCTTAAGTTGATGTTCAAACAATCCTACATGTTGCCAGTTAGAAATGTTTCTAAGTCAATATTCTTACCTCCTTATTTCATGATAGCCATGTTTTGGACTTGTTTTGTGGTTCCCCTGTCCTGGCCCTGGAGCTCAGCTTCTTTATGGTAGAAAGAAGTATTAAGAGAGCAGGATCTGAGTCCTACATGCACTTGTTAATATTTTACCACCTTCAAGGACTTCCCCAATATATCCCAGGCTAACATGCATTTTTACCCCTGTGCCATGCTTGCTTGTGGTGAGTCCTGTTCCTTTGTAGTATCTTTAAACTCCTTGAGTTCTTTGATGGTACTAATCATTGTTCTTTCAAGTTCTGTGTCTTAGGGCTTCACCTAGATAATTCACATTGATAAACATTTCTACAGGACTGGTAGGTTTTAGAGGAGATAATCGTTTGATCTTTCATATTGTTTGCATTTCTACAATGAGATCTATTCATGTAAATCTTAGTAGTTCTGTGTCTGATGTGGACAGAGAAGATTAGACTAGAACTGAGGATATGCAGGCAGGGTGGACCTTGAGGTTGGAAATGGCTTAGGTGGAATAAAGTTCAAGCCTGGAGTACAGGGGGAGTATATTTTGGAGTTGGGGAGGGTATGTGGAGGGGAAGGCTAGGCAGAGTCACCTGGCTAGACACAGGAGAAAAATGTGCAGGATCTTCCTAGATATATGGTTATGTGGTGTGGGAGGGACCTTTGAGTTATAGTCACGTAGAGCTAGTCCTGATAGAAGCCTAGAAGTTGGTTGTGATGAAGGCAGAAGTGGCTGGACTATGCTGGGTACTGGATGTGTGATCCACACTAGAGCTGGGTGGTTGGAGAGGGTACATAGAGGGGATGATGAGGCAGACTCAGCCTAGAAAAGGATGTGCAGGATCTGATTGGGTGGAGAGGCTGGCTGTGGCATGAGAAGGTCCTATAAGTTGGGGGCAGGCAAGGTGGGTCTGAGCTAGACCCTGGAGAAGGAGCTCTTGGACTTCTTATGTTTACTTTTGTTCTATCCATAATTGGTCGAGTCTGTGGCAATGTAAACTCACTTAACACTTGCTTGTGTATATTGCACATACATATTGCATGCCAAAGATGAATAATTGTTGTCAGAATTTGGCAGTAATTTGTTCTTGTTCCCATTGCTGTTGCCATAAAATATTAACAAGAATTGACTGTTTTGGCTAAAATGCCACATTTGGCTTGCTTCGTTTAGACAAGTTTATTTGCTAAGCTTTTTGATGTTATCATTGTTACCCTTGCTAGTTAATGGCTCTTCACTCTTAAACTCAGACATCATGACTTAAACTAAGTGAACCTTACTTTTAAGACTTACAAGCTTCATTCTGCTCATACAGTGGATGCAATGTGTCCACTTCCACACCAGTAAATGAAGTTGACCCCACAGAATTGCTTGGGGAGGGTGGCTAATGTCCGTTCCTGTGGTTCTTGTATGAGAAAATTCCTTGAGGTGTGGCCTGGCTATGGGCTGACTGGATATGCCAGGGATCTGCATATCCAACCACAGTTTGCCCTGTTTCCCTTACCACTAGGATTTCTGGAGTCCAGTGTGAGAGGGCAGAAAGTATGAAGTGTGGGAATACTTTTTCTTAGTTGAAATATCTGCCTAACAGCTGGGATGACATAAGGGGAAAGTCTAAGTGTACAGCTTGGCTAGTGCTCACTTCTTTACTTCAACCCCACAACAGAGACAGCTTCATGCAGCAAATCTCACAAAAGAGATTTATTGGGTGTGGCTGCCAAATGAATGAAGGCAGCAGCCATTGCTATGCTGAGGACTAAACAGAATGGGGATCTTTATATAGTATTGGGGGGCAGAGTTTTTACGGGTGACCTGGGATTGGTGAGATATTTTTTTCCCTATTTGAGTAGCCTGAGGGTCCCGGGGTCCAGCTTGGAGCCACATGTGTTAGTTGTTTCTGTGCCACTTTGCCAGGTTGGAGGTTCCCATAGCTGGCCATGGGTGGGGTCTCTAGTAGTCCCAGGGGAGGAGCTTTCTTATTGGGGCACTCTCAAACCTGGGAGCTCCCTGGTCTCGCAGAGCCAGACTCCCACAAAGGGGAAATATACCAGATCCCCTGTGGTCCTTGTTGCCATTTGATGCACATGATGGGAACATGGGGTAGCAGCTGGGGCCCTGGAGTCCCCTACAAAGTAGCTAGGGAGTTGAGCAACAGCCTAAGAGGCAGCAGGAAGCGGGAGGGCCCAGGCTGCTGGGAAAGTTCAGATTTGCGCCACAGCAGAAGCATAGATGGGTGGTGCTGCATGATTCTGGTCTAGAATCAGACAGCCAGCAGCCCAGCCCTCACCTGGATCCACCTGCTGCCCTGGCTGCCTCTGTGATACAGTTCCACATGGGTGAGGCAGTCCTTGCTGGGTGCCTGGAGGACGAAGGCCAGGAGGGCTGGGCCTGGCAAGCAAGGCAGAGACGGTGCTCCCTCCACATTGAGGGGGTCCACAGACCCGGGTTGCAGACCACCAAAAGGCACGAGAAGGAGGGACATGGAGTGGAGAACTCTCCACAGGAGAAGGCTGGCTGAGCAGGTGGAACCCTCTCCACTCAGCTGTCGGCCCCGCCAGAGCCAGTGCCCTGCTCAATAAGTTGGGAGGCCTGGGTACACGTGTTGCAGGGGTTTCACAGAGGCAGAAGCAGGATCCCGCCTCCTCCTCCCCTGGGGCTGTGGACCCCTGGAGGGGTGGAAGCAAGGAGCACTGCACAGCAGAGCTGGTGGCTGCTGTGGGAGGTGGGTGAGACCAGTCAGAGCACACCACTGAGGGAGCAGGGAATCACGTGGATACCTACATTGCTGGCCATGGTAAACTTTGGCTCAGTTTCCCTCACGCAATACCAACTTCAGTTTCAGATCAAGTGCCCATGCTTCTGCTCTGCTTCCCCCCGGAGCCAGCTCTAATCTTTCTGAAGACATCCTCATGCCTCACCTGTGCGTTCAACAGCTCTCTGTCTTGCTTCCCTGTCTCCAGTCTGGTCTCCTCCAATCACCCCCGTCTTGCAGTAATCTGTCTGAAACGTAATCTCACACTGTCACCAGTGATAGGAACAGAGGTACAACTTTATTCCTCCCCCTTTGTTCCCCCTGACACCTAAAGTTGTCTTTTCCCTTAGAGAATGGGATTCTCTTTAATAAGGTGAAGCTGGGATCCATCCAGAGCTTTGACACAGAGAAGAATTCCAGGATGAGCCAGTAAGGATCAGAATGGGAGTTTCTTAATGGCACCTTTAACATAGATCTTAAGAACAAGAATTAAGACAAAGAAGTATACTTAGAGAAAGAAGGAAACAGAACTAAGTGTGAATGTGGGTTCCTCAAGGAAGAGTCTCAGTTTTCATTTTGTGAACAATATTTTTTTTTTGTAAACAAAGCTGTAGGATGTTATTTACAAGGGGTACCGTCCAGGCTTAACAATAAGAACGGAGTGCTGAGGACCCAAGGTGGCAGATTCTTTTGATTCTATGCAAGCACAGTTTATTTACTGACTTTGACATTTTGTTTGAGATGTCTGTAGAAAAAACAGACTACTCAATAGGCAATTTTTTTGTTGTTTCATCAATGGTGCCTGAAAGTTCTGGTCTTTCTCAGTAGAAAGAGTAGATTCGATCCCAGGACTCAGCGCCCCCTGTCCTTCCCTCACAGGCTTGTCTTCCCATGTCATCATAGTTTCCCCATCTTTCTGTCCAGCCTCAATTAGACTGTAGAAAGCATTTCGACATTTTGAGAAGCCGCATTGCCTGCACCTCCCATGGATTCGGCCCAGATACTTGTGAGTGGCCAAAGGTGCCCAGGATTCTTATCTTCCCAGGCCAGCTGCCTTTTCCCCACAGAATCTTGAGTTCCTTTTTCCTCCCCCAGAGGTACTATGCTTTCATTTGCCTTCTGCTGGGAAGACTTCTCCCCTATTTTGTCAACTATGTGAGTTTGCTTTATTGGCAAAATGTCTGACATAAACAGCTGAAAAGAAGAAAGATATATATGCTTACAGATTCTGAAGTTTCTGCCCATCATAATAGAGAGGGTGTTGTTGGAGGGCACAGGCACATGCATGCACATGTAAGTGGAGGCCAGAAGACAGTTGTGCCTGTGCACCTGCGCACATATAGGTAGGCTGGTGCTGTATCTTAGAAATTAAGTACTCCCTCATCACATCTACTTGTATGATTATTTCCCAAAGTCATTTCCTCTGAGGACATTTCTTGGACTTTTGTGACATCATTAATCACTCTCTCTCCTGGGTTATCCCTCTGTCTTCCTATTCGCTAATTATCCCAGGAGAGTCTTGGAACCACTCTGGTTTCATAGACATTTCACAAGATTACACATTGCTTCAAAAGAAGGCTTAGTGGCTTAGAAAACCTTGAAAGGAAAGTGAACTATAGTTAAGAAACACCATCTGCCTTATAGTAAGGCAGGGTCTCTCACGTAGCCTGGAGCTCACTGAGTAGCCTAGGTTCGCTGGTCAGTGAGCCCTGGGGGTCCCATCTCTAACACCCCAGCATTGGGATAACAAGTGTACACCACCATACCCGGTATTTTTAAGTGAGTTCTGGAGACTGAACTCATGTTCACATCACAAGGACTTTGCCAACTGAACCACCTCTTCATCTCCGACACTTCATCTGGTGCTGGACAAGGAACCAGAGCCTTGCACATACTACATGTGTGTTCTAAAAACCAAGACATGCCTCAAACTTTGGACACTTGTGACTCCATCCTCTTGGTTGCTACCACCCATGCATGACTTCTGTACCTTCCTTTCTGACAGTCTCATTTTTACAGTTGGTAACCTGGGATATAACAATTACTTAAAGTCCTTCAACATTCTGATACCTAGGAAATCCTGTGTAGTCCCGAGAATGCTAGAACAAAGTTCACTTCCCTTTACAAGGCTACTGTATTCAGGCTTCCAGTCTGGCACATGCATCATGCTGTCACTGTAAGACTTCCAGAGCCTGCTTGGAGACAGATTGATTATTTAAAATGTGAAAGATGTGTCTTGGGAAAAGCAAATGAATTCAATGGAAAATGAATTCGCTTTGTGAAACTCACCTCTCTATTTGGAGACAGGATTCATTCCTGAGTTCTTAAGACACCACCCTCTTGAGAGAAGGCTCTGTTGAAGGGGGTTGACATGGGGAAGGGCTCAGCTGAAAACGTGATCGTGTATGAATGGAAACCAGGCCTGAAAGGGGAGAGTGATGAAACTATGAATCTGTATGTCTTGTGCGGAATGTTTGCAATGGATTGCTAGCTTGAGGCAGACACCACATTTCAGTTTCCACAATCCCTGCAATGTTCCTCAAGGATGTGATACAGCAGTTCCAGTGACATTTATGAGGCTATACTTCGTGTGAAGCATTGAGGTATTTTACGGGTTTTCTACAGATGGTAAGAACACGTCATAGTTCAGTTTGATAGGAGAAATGGATGTTAAGGTGGATATCAAAGAAGATAGGATTTTTGCTTTGACTTTTCTGATAGTTAAGGAAGACTCGCAGGACTAAGTCACCACATCCAGCATATTCAGAGGGGGCATGCCAGAAAGGTGGCAATTTGTGTGTGTCCTGAGTTACTGGCTTCAAGCTGAGCATTAGCAGGGCCAGTGATTGACAGGCATTTTCTGACCTTAAAGATAATTTGCAGAAAAAAAAGTATATGTGTGATATAAAAGTATAATGGGGACTGTTTGAGGGTGGAGGGGAACGGGGGGAGGTGGGAGAGGGAACAAGAGGAAACGATAGATGGATATGGTGGTGGATATGGCCAAGGACCCAGTGAACCATATGAAAATGTAACGGGATCCAGTTTGTTCCCGCGTGTAATGAATGTACGCTAACAAAATAATGTACAAGGGAAAGTCAACACTTAAAATAAGCATATGCTCATTTTTTTAGATGTCTTGAAAAGATGGCGCCAATTTTAAGTGGATGTGAAAGAATGCAATTGGTAATTATATCCCTTGCTTCTGTTCTGCAGACTAGCTGCGAAGATTACAACCTTAAAAACGAAATGATGATTGTTTGCAGAAGTCTGTTTCTTGTTTCTCATTGTTCTTAGTTGTTTTTGTTTGTTTGTTTGCTTTGTTTTGGGGTGGTTCTCATTCTCCTTTAACATAAAATTATGCTATTTGGGGAGGAAAATGTCTATGTGGGCACTGTTAGCAAATGTGTGAATGGGAATCACCTGTGTAGGCCTGTGTTCCACACCCAGACCTGGCCGGTGACAGCCATGCACGTTGATGGATGGGCATTTCAAGCTTGGCCTGGTGGTGGTCTCTAGAACACACTGACTCCTGAGGGGGAGAAGGGCTATTTAGTGAAATGAAATACTACTCTGCCACAACTTTCCTCCCTCACAGTTCAATCATGGAAAATCCTTGCCCGGTGCTGTCACTGAAATCATTACGCTCAGAATTAAACATGGTGTAATAGAGCCGCTGACAAGACCCTGAGGTCCTATTGATGTGCCAGGTCTCACATTAATAATCAACTTTTCTGTATTGTAGAGACAAAAGCCTGCAAATTGGGGGTTGTTTTTGCCTCCCTTTGGAATGCACGTAATCACTGCCTGTTCCTGATTCGTCCTCAGATGTTGATTTGCAGCTGCGTGACTTGCCAGGTCAACCGGGCTGCTCAGCCTTCTCCCTTCACCCTTCAGTGCCTGATTTACTTTAAAAACCAAACCAAGTGTGCATCAGCCCACGCCTCCCGTGCCCTCCTCTCTGCCAGCTCTGCCTCCTCATCCCCTTGGTTCTTATGCCTCACACATCTGCTATCCGTCACCACAAATTGGTTCTTTGTGCTTTCCCTCATACTCCTTCCAATTCTGCAGCTTTGTTCTCCCTTTGGTTCCCTCCATGTTCCTCCTACCACCGTCCACCTGGTCAATGAAGGCAGCAAGATGCAGAGTGATGAGAACTGTCTTCACGGTGAATGGCAGTGGCCCCACTCTTTGTTTCTTCTTTTACCTAGTTAGGTGACATCCATGCCTTACTATGGATGGGCCCACTGATGCACAGGCCTGGCACAGGCATCCATAGCTGCTGTGAGTTAGTGATTGCAATGGCTGCCTCTTGCCAATAAAATAAAATAAAATAACACTGTAAGGCCTTTGTTCTGTTTTCTGGATCTCACATTCTTTCTGTCCTTTCTTCCACACTGTTCCCCGAGCCTTAGAGGAGATGTTAGAAATGACGTGTCTGGGGGTAAGCACACATCTATTGCTCATTCTCGGGACCTACCTTGTGTGTTCATGAATCTCTGCATTCACCTCTGTGCTCGCTAAGAAGAGAGATTTCTCTGATTAAGACTGAGAGTGACACTTATCTGTGGGCAAAAGCATAAGTATTTGGGAGAGAAACTTGACATTATGGCAATTTAGCTCTGTAACAATACTCAGTTCTGCACTGGAGCCCATGATTTCCCTCACCATGAGTTTTCTACCAGGTTTATAAGTGCGCATTCCCTCCCAGGGGGTGTGCCTCAAATTCAGAAGGCTATTGGTTACTTTCATAATAGTCATACCACTATTGCAAACGTGGGCACATCTAGCCTGGCAGGTTCATCTCATAGATCACGGATTTCAAAGCCTTTAAAAAATGTCGTGCATTTCAAACCTAGTCTGAAATTTGGTGGCTCAGTTTCTGGGAGCACTATAGAAATTGAATCACAGGTCACATCTACCTGAAAGGATTCCCTTTCCTGACTCTACTATGTCCAGAGACAGTGATGGGATCTCTGTCCCTAGCATTCTCAGGGAAGAGTGTTGTATAGGAAAAGGAAGGCTGGAGGGGCGGAGACAGACAAAAGTGACTCTGAATAAACATGCTCTTGAGGGTGGACTGATGCAGGAACTCCCTGGAGGCAGAGCCAGTCTAATCCCAAGAGCATCCCCTGTTTAGACAAAACCTGCAATGCTCACGTTGTGGCTTCTTGGCAGAGAACCATGTGTGAGTTTTTATTGGATTTCTGATGAGTATATGTGATACTTGTTCTGAAGTGTGATTAACTGGTCCCCCTTACACACAGAAAAACACCAGGAGCCTATTCTTTCTCCCCGGTATAATGTCTCCTATATACATCATTATTTTCATTAAAATTAAGCAACCTTATAGAATTACACAGCAGTAACCTAGGAAACTACCTCCTTTTGAATGCACCAATATATTCCTATCAAAGGATTCTGTTCAGACCTTAGTTACTAGAGAAGCTAAGCTTAGCTTTGTTTGTGGAATTTTCTGTATGTTGAACATACAATTGAAGTAAATAAACTTTGCCTCTGAAAATTCCTATCTGCTTACAACCCAAATAATTTACAAACTTACTAGATTTGTATCTTTTTTCAAGCCAAGGAAAAAGAGATTTGTTCTACATTAAAACAGCTATGAATTCAATCTTTCCTGCAAATTATAGAGCAAATTAGATTATTAACCAAGGAGCTAAAGAATTATGTGAAGTTAACTTTCTATTTATAGCTTAGAAAAATCATAGGAAATTCAGTTTTGAGGTTAAAGACCATGCAATAAAAATTTTGACCCAAAATGGAAGTAATAAGGGAAAATAGCGTATGCCTTCAGATGGCTCATGCGTAAACTATGGTGAGCCCGGAAATAGCACAAAATGACCTTCTGTTTGATCTTCAGTTAAAATAACAGCTTAAGATTTTAACATATTTGTTAAACATGATAAATTATGCACAAAGGATTTTACAAAGACCTGGGTCTGGGGGAACAAACCTACACTTCTGGTTACTACACATCTGGTTAGAGATGGGGGTGGGGCAATTTGCACCTTCAAAGCGATCCTGGTCTAAAGATCGAGTTCAAAACCAGCCCAAGAGACCTTGTAAGACCCTAGAAAATAAAACAACCAAGCAAGCAAGCAAGCCAAGAAACACAGATGGGATGTCACTCGGTGTAAAGCATTTTCAGGCATTATTTCAGTCTGTCTTCCTGTGAACGCATTGGTGGTGTCACTACTGTCCCCACTGAGAGACGAAGACAATGACAAGAGAACAGGGATCTGCAAAGGCTGAAGGATGCCAGAGGCAGAAGTAGCAGAAGCCACGATTCCAGTTCAGCTCACTTCCCAGGAGGACGTCAACTTTGGATCCTAGCCTGTGGTGTAAGTCTCAGGCATCCATGGGCTGACAGAGGGCACTCACTTAGATTGAATATAAAGATGGCCAAGTATGGATAGCCTGGAAGTGTAACAAATAGCAGTAGCGTAACAAATACAATGAATTTAGAATAAATGACAAATACTGGACTCTGACCCTAAAAACAATGTTGTATACTAATAGTACTCACATTTTACAGTGTTTATTTAAAAAAAAAAAAGACTATTATAACTCTTTACAGTAAAATTTCAGGGTCAGATAAAACCACGGTACTGTTTAAGCTGTTTTGTTTTTTTTTTTTAATCTTCATATTGATGTTTCTATGTTGTTTAAATTCATTGTCTAATCCGTGGTGTGATTTGAATGTAGTTTGTCTCCTCCCAAATACATTTAAAATGTAATCTCCATTATGAGATATTACAAGAATTGAAACCCAGTCTGAGTGTGGAAGCCTCTGGGAGTAGCCAGGGTTAGATAGGGTCATCAAGTTCTACCCTTAAGATCAAATACTGTGATTTCATACCAAGAGAAAAAAGAAACCATCCCTGTGACACCCCAGGCTGCATCAGGATCCTGCAGCCAGAAGTCATTGGTGTGACCCAAAAGAAACCTCTTTTCTTAGTGAGTAAATGACCCTGTCTGTGTTATTATATTATCTGCAATAGAGAGCAAACAGAACTATCAACCTACAGAAAATCTTCCCAAGAAGTGTTACGTTTGTCAATTTTTTAGTAGTCGTGGCAAATCTGAACCCTGGGGAAATTAGGAGCACCAGCTGCTATGACACCTCTTGGCAGCAGAAGTGAAATTGATGCCCACTCTAAGACTATACGTCTAACAGCACTTTTCTCCTACAGCCACAAGAGTCCAGAGTTGCAACAGAGTCTGAGAAACCGGTCATGGCCATTCCTTCTTTCTCCTTGTAGGTCGCTACCCCCAGGAGAACAAGGGCACCTACATCCCAGTGCCTGTAGTGTCGGAGTTCCAAAGCGGAAAGTGGGGAGCCAAGGTTATTATGAACGAGGACAGATCTGTGCGGCTTTCCATCCAGTCTTCCCACGAATGCATCGTGGGGAAATTCCGCATGTATGTTGCAGTCTGGACTCCCTATGGCATCCTGCGTACCAGAAGAGACCCAGAAACAGACACATATATTCTCTTCAATCCTTGGTGTGAAGGTAAGGGGCAAGCATTCCGTTTTCTCATATTAAAAACTTTCCACAGTTCCAAAGCATCTCCTTTGAAGGAGTAAAAGGAAGACTCCAAAGAACATTCCCCTTTCCATCTCTTGTTAACCTTTTGTTATGAGACCAAAGACCTGACAGGAAGCTACCTGAAGGAGGAGGGATTTATTCTGCCTCCTGGCTGAAGAGCAGGGTCCACGGTGGCAGAGAGGGTGTGGTAGCCCCCGAGCAGTCAGGAAGTGGAGAGAGAGTCAGGAAGTGGAGAGAGAAGATTGCCAGCGCTCAGTTGGAGTTCTTTCCCCCATTTTATTCAGTCTTAGATCTCCCCTATGGGATGGTGGTGACACTACACTTAGGGTGGGCCTTTCTAGCCTCAGTTAAATCTCCCTGGAAATACCTCCTAATGATTTTAAATCCAGTCAAGTTGAATTAGTCATCACTCTGACATACCCTCTTTTCTCAAGGTTAAAACTGAGAAAGATACAAAATGCATCATCCGTATTAGTGAAATGAATGCTGCTACACACTTATTTCAGGAATTAAAGATGTTTAAAGTTGCACAGTGAGTTTATTATGGACCTAGCGTATCATCTCAGTGTGTTATTTGTTCTGTAAGCAAAAAATTGACTTACTAAACTCAACCTTCAAAACCAATAGTGCCCAAGCCTCTCCTTTAAAAAAAGAACAAAGTCAAATATGTAAATACCAGAACTAACTTCATCATCCTAATTCAGGAACAGAAAGTCTGAAGGATCCCACATAGCTGTTTATACTCATGGTAGGTAGGTCTACATTTCACAAACCATTGGCCTCCAAATACAGATATGTGACTATATTTTAACATAACATTGCATAATCTCTAATGTTATTTTGAATTATTTCCATATGCTGCAGAAGTTTAACTTAGTTATGTTTAGATTACTCAGTTGGATTCAATGAGTTCTCTATCAAGTCAATTTTTTTTCTTCTCTCATACAACTTACACAATACATCCAGAATCCCCCTCCTCCCATCCCTCCACCCCTCAGCTCCCCCATCTCCCCTCTTCACCAGATCTGCCCCCCCATCACACCACCACAAATATCCTCCCTTCTCCCCAGAAAAGAACCATCTCCAAAGGTTACCACACAATCAGGGCATGGCATAACAAGATGGAACAAGGCCAGGCACTAATCTCAACATCAAGGGTGGACCAGGCAGCCCGGCAGGAACAAAAGGGGCAGGTAAAAGGGTCAGAGACACCCCATTCCAGCCTGTAGTTTTTCAGGGACACCAATCCAGTCAACACAAAATGTATTTAGGGGATCCTGCAGGCTCCTTGTCTATGGCTTCAGTCTTTGTGGACCTCTAAGAATGCTAATCAGTTGACACTATGTGACTTGTTCTCCAGGTGTCCTAGACTCCTCTGGTCTCCACCATCCTTCCTCTCCCCCTTCTGTCAGGTTCCTGATCTCTGCATGGTGTTTAGTCTGAGCCTCTCCACATGTTCCTCTCAGCTGCTGGAAGGGACCTTTCTGGTCAGGACTGGGTTAGGTACCAATCTATGAAAAGAGCATGAGATCATTAGAAATCATCCGGGCTATCCAATCTCTAGTTCCTGACTGCCCTGCAGTTTCAGGGTTACTTCATTTGGCATTCTGGCTTTCCATTGTCAACGATCTTGGAGGGAGGGTCGACCATAGGTCAAAGGTTTTGTGGCTGGGATGGTGTTTTAGTGGGATTTGTTGGTGGTTTGACATTGAGATGGTTGATCCCTTGTTTGATTATTATATTTATATCCTTGTAGAATTCCTCATTCCATATGTTTTACTATATAATATTCCCTCATGTCTCTAATTCTTCTTGTCCATATATTTTCCTCTATGTCCTTTTCCTCCTCCTGGTCCCCTCTGCCCCATTCCTATCCTCCCCCAACCCACCTGCACCCTCTGCTCAATTTCCACCCTACCAGGAAGATTCCTGTGTTCCAACCAGGGCCCTTCTTGTTGCATATTTTTTCTATGTCTGTGTGTATTAGTATCTTTCTCCTTTGCTTAGCAGTTAGTATCCACAGATAAGTGAGTACATACCATGTTTGTCTTTCTGGGACTGGGTTACCTCACTCAGAATGATTTTTCTTCGTTCCATCCATTTGCCTCCAAAGTTCATGATGTCATTTTTTAAATAGCTGAGTAATACTCCTTGTATACATATACCACAATTTCTTTATCCATTCTTCAGTTGAGGGGCATAGGTCGTTTCCAATTTCTGGCTGTTATGAATAAAACTGCTATGAGCATAGTTGAGCAAGTGTCATTCTGGTAGGATGGAGGGTCTTTGGGGTATATGCCCAGGAGTAGTATAGCTGGGTCTTGAGGGAGGTCAATTTCCAATTTCCTAAGGAATCGCCATATTGATTTCCATAGTGCCTGTACAAGATTGCATTCCCACCAGCAATGAAGGAGTGTTCCCCTTGCTTTCACATCCTCGCCAGCATGAGCTGTCCTTTGTATTATTGATCTTAGTTATTCTCACAGGTGTAAGATGTAATCTCAAAGTGGCTTGATTTGCACATTTCCCTAATGACTAAGGCTATCAAACATTTCTTTAGGTGTTTCTCAGCCATTTGAGATTCCTTTTTTGGGAATTCTTTGTTTAGATCTATACTCTAGTTTTTAACTGGATTATTTGTTTTGTTGATGTCTAGTTTCTTGAGCTCTTTATATATTTTGGAGATTATTCCTCTATCAGAAGTAGAGTTGGAGAAGATGTTTTTCCCATTCTATAGGCTGCTGTCTTATTGACAGTGTCCTTTGCCGTACAGAAGCTTTTCAGTTCCTGAGATTCCATTTATTAATCATTGATTAATTAGTGCCTGAGCTATTGGTGCTCTGGTCAGGAAAGTTGTCTCCTGTGCCAATGCAGTCAAGGCTATTCCCCACTTTCTTTTCTATCAGGTTCAGTATATCTGGTTTTATGTTGAGGCCCTTGATCCACTTGGATTTGAGTTTCATGTATGGTGATAAATATGAGATCAATTTGCATTTTCTACATGTAGACATCCAATCTATGTGCTGGCCTTAGCACCATTTGTTAAAGATGCTTTCATTGTTCCATTGTGTATCAAGTCCATTTAAAACCACAAATCACACAGGACTTTCTCCACTTCTTCATTTCTGCCATCCCATACCTCCCTGCTGCTCCTATACACAGTATGCTGCTGAGAGGGGCATCTATTGTTAGATCTGTGGCAATAACGCGGTCTGAGATCTAAGTGCTGAGAGCAGGAGACTGCTCATATCAGCATGTTGGAGTTGGATTTATCATTCCCCAATATCTTCCAAACATGAGTCTGTGCCGTTTTTTTATTTTGCATAACCCTTTGTTTGAGAAAGTTGCTTTGGAACTGGATTTTCTGATGTAGATACAGACAATGGCAGGGCAGCAATGTTCTCTACTATTACATGTTCATACATCTACCTAGATCTCTGTCCTTTGACTTAACTCTCCCAATGATCTTGGCACATGGAACCTCGCTGATCCTGTGCTCCCACCCACCTGCTCTCACCATGCTTTACTTAACACTTTTATCTATAAACAAGACCCACCTTCAACGTTGATGCGAGCAATGGCTGCCACTTGGGCCATGTGTAAATCAAAGACAGAATCCTGTCTATAGCTATCCCATCAACTATATATAAGGTACTTTGCAACTGGTGCATGGTATGCTATTTGCAGAGATGGGGAATAGAGGTGCCAACCAAGGGTCCCAAAGTGAATTGGAAGTGATAGCAGAAATGATCTCAAGTATGTGAATCTAGAGAGGAGAATCGGAGTGCATTTGAGAGTTGTCTAGATCTAGAGAAGACACATAGGCAAGGGAGGAAAAAACGTATAATATAGGAATAACAGCATTTAGGAGTCCGGTAGAAGAACTAACTGGTCAAGGAAAATGAGACTGAAAGAATACGTAGAAGGGCTAAGTAATTCATGTTTTTAAAATTAATTGGGAGGTTGTAACTGATTTTCCTTGCACTGCAAAAACACAGTCATGGGCTTCGTGTAACTAACCAGAATGTTTGAGGAGTGACATGATTTGCCCAAAGTTTAATTTGTTGACAATTTTATGGATTGCCTCATCCATGTAATGTGAGGTCATTCCCCTCGAGAAAAAAAAATGTGATCATGGTTTTGCCTGACATAGTAACTTTCCAGATGAACCATCCAGGAAGTAAAGACCTCACAATCTTTGACAGCCTCACCGCTCTCTTGGTCTGCTCTTGTATGAATGATAAGCTTCCAATCAGAATGCTACTTAGTGACAATGTGTCCTGTGCCCGAAATACTGTGTCACAGCACAGGGACCTGCCCTTGAGTCTCTGTGCAGAGAAAAAGATGGAAGGAAGGTGAGACTAGCACCAAAGAGACCCATTTGGAAGCCGCGGTTCAAGACAAAGATTTTACTGGGGAGATGGCAATGGAGGTGAAGAAGGAAAATGGCAGGTCAGTTTTGGGCTCAGAACATTGATTGCAGAGGGATTAGAGATTCATGGAAAGAGAGAGAAAGAAGAGTTAAGGAGAGATAACTAGATGCCTAGTTTGGTCAACTGAGTTGATGATAGTGCCATCTTAAGAACTGGGAAGGGAAGAGAGGTGGAGGGATAATGTGCAGATGCTGAGACATGATGCAGATGCTGAGACACGACAATACAGGACATCTGTAAGACATCCACCTGAAGGCATCGAGTAAGCACTAGCATAATAGAAGGACACAGAACTTTAAGGAGATGGCTGAGATCGTCATGAAAATATAGAGCCATCAAGGTTAACAACAGACAAATAGAGTAGCATCCAAGAAAAGTGAGCAAAGAACACTGGGAAGGAACTGCCAATGAATGGTCCAAGGAGATCAGAGGAGTTAGATGGAGAGGATGGCAGTTAACTGTTGAGTGCCGCTGCTGAGTTGAACTGAGGGGAAGAAGGGAGCTGTTCATTGTGGAAATGTGACAGCACCATGGTCTTGGAAAGGGTGATGCCACCGAAGCAGCGGGGCAGAATGCAGGGATATGGATTGCAGCAGTCAACGGGAGAAGAGAGTGTGGGCAGTGGGTACTGGCACTTTACTCAAGACATCGGGGTCAGGGGCAGAGGGACAGCTCAGCTGTTAGGAGTCACACTGCTCTCAAAGAGGATCAGAATCTGGCTCCAAGCACCCACTTGTAAGAGGCTCAAAGCCACCTTTAACTCCAGTTCTAGGAGGAGCTGTCGCCTTTGGCACCTGTATGCATATATGCATATATCCACAGCAAGACACACCACACACACACACACACACACACACACACACACACACACACACCTCAGTCCCCATGCAGGGATTCTGTTGTGATTGCACAGGAGACATCATGGACTTAAGGAGTTTTGGCTTTGTTTGTTTGTGTTTCAGAGATCCTCGTGTGGTTCCTGAAGCTATGGTTGGTTGGGAAACACTGGCTGTAGAGGCAAATGGGCCCGGATAGGATCAGGGGATGAGGTGAAGGTTCTGAGGGAGGTGGCTTAGAGACACTTCACTGAGAAAGTCACAGAGGGGAGAGGATGCTTAAAGGTTTACAAAATTCTGTGAAAGGATGCACAGCAGTGGCTCTGAGTCTCAGTGGGAGGAAAACAGGGTCATGTGTTGAGACAGTGAGAAAGGCACGGGGGACCAGTCATCAGGGAAGCAGGAGATCTTGTTGTAGAAGTGGAAGTTTAACAAGTGGGTCCCTCTGTTGGCCCGAATGCAAGGAATTGGCCAAATAACTCTTGCCCTCTGGCCCGTGGAAACCTAAGTGTTTCTGTAAATTCCTGGAGGATTTCTAGAAACCTTCCTGATCACCTTTGCCTCTAGGAATCCCGTTACCCTCTTTACTGACCTCTGAGAAACTAAGCCCTTTCTCAGATTCAGCATCAACATTACAGAGGGTCACACAAGGCATCTGTATCCTTCAGGTTTGGGTTGCAGTTCCATCTGCTGTGGGATATCCCACAATGGAGACCCTCCCACATACCGTGCGGGGATCCCAGAGACCTGTGATCTTGGCATTTGTGTGTACGTGCTGATGCATTAACAGGGGATTCACTGAGTCCCTAGAAAGTGGGTAATAAAAGAATTGAAAGAAAAAATAACAAAGGCGAGAAAGCTGTGGAAACCGAGTCAGGTGGAGCAAGGTGGTGCTGAAGACCACCATGGAGGTGCACAGTGGGTTGGAAAATTGCACCAGCCACAAAACGTTTAAGAGCAAATATTCAGCCATGCTCCCAGGGGGCAAGTCTGGCTGCTTCACATTCATAGGCAATTTATCCTCCTTAATCACCAAATCATTAACGGGGATCGATGGCAACAGCAGCCTGGTAAGAGGCAGAGTGGATGCAAGG